>CM062088.1:11391338-11757999 GCA_031163375.1 Conogethes punctiferalis
ATTCAGTTATGAGCGCACAGCAAACAGACCACTTTATGGAAAAAACTGGATAGTTCTCCTCGTTAAGAGAAAAATATAAAAATAACGAAAACCGGTATCGAATCAACAAATGTTGAATAGAACGCTGTGTGACAGCAATCATTTAAGGTTTAATATTTGTGTTTCGTTCTGGATTTAACTATACCGCATTAATAAAGTGCCGACGACGAATGTACAGACGGTAACCAAAATGCACGGCAATTTAATTACACAGCAACGTGAGGCATATTCCCGAGATTTACCTCGGACAGACACCGTTCATGATAAAACGTTTCGCTTTGATCCAATTTAATCAAAATAATCCTTAACGATGCTATAGGTATCAAACGTAATAGCATCGGCGCCTTCCGCTTACATAAATTCCGATTTCTTGGCAGTTAACCAGCCAGTTACCTCGGCTTGATAATTTTATGTAGCCAGACCTTGGATTATCGATACCGGGCGAGATAGCGGAGTCTCGAGAAACTGGCTACTATTACGTACAGTAGGCAAGGTTTTGCGTTTCAACTCCCCATTCGGGTATGGTTGTCAACAAATTCAACTAATGATCATGTCCTAATCATACATCTTATTATGTATAATATGTTCTCCAAGATTACAGGTATAGTAAGATTCATTTGATTCAGAACAATCGAAATGCAGACAGGGGAATATTTCATATTTTTATTTCTATGTTTGTTGGTTGTTTTTTATTAGTTAATTAATTGGTTTCCAGGGTCCTAGTTGATGCTGGGAATATGAATGTTTACGTACTTTGGAATTAATCAATGTCCAAGTATGTGGCTGTATGTCTGATATTTACGGTCAGCATTGTTAAACTGATCAGATGTCATTCTTACATTACTTCATGAGTCAATCAGTATTAGTTTGAAATATAAAATCGGAAGGACTTAAAATTTAAAGCAACCCTAAGTCCTGATGATGATAGCTTCACCGTTTTCCTCCCCCCGCCCTCCTCCGTTGTTTGATTTCAAAATGTCCGTAAATGGCAGATTAAAAGTTGATGGGGTGACATATTGGAGTTTTACTACGTTAATTAGTATAATGCTTTCTAGAAACGTCTCAATTTAGAACTCAAGTTTTTAATTAGAATCCTGTGTTTGACAGTGTTTTCTTAGCTAAAATAATAATTGTTTGCGCTCCTTATCTCTTCGAGATTAAGTATTTAACATTTGCTAGGTTGGTGATTTAGTTAATTGGATGCTAATATAATTAACGATGTGTACTCAAATGATTTTTCCAATGTCATATTTAAGAAAAACCTACAGCGTCACCTTAGTTTTTCACGTCGAATGATAGTTTCAGACATTAGCATTTATCTATGTTTGTATGTTATAATTGATGACTGTGACTGATCTTAATTCATTAGAATATAGGATACGTACCTGCCTTAATATATGATAAGGGCGAGAATGTCCAGCGAAGAGAATGGAACTGGGTGAAGGAAGAAAATGTTGGAAACGGGAGTTCTGGGATAAAGACAATCTTAAGAGATGAACAAAAGTTGAAACAAAACGTCTCTACTCACCTCGCGACCAGAGTCCAATCGCACCATCTGGAAGCGATCCCATCTATAAGTGATCGTTTTCAGCGTTACTATCTCCCAGGCATGGCGTTTCCCTGATCGCTATGATATGTCTTTCTTAAAACAGAGAGTTTCGTTCCTCACAATAGCCAGCAGTTCAATTGTGACCCCGGGCATTTCTGAATCTATGAGCGGTGGTTACCATTTATCATAAACCGGACTTCTTGGTCGTCTGCCACGACGCAATAAACAAAAGAAAGATACTTGGGCCTATCCTAGACAAAGAGGGAGCAGACAAATGACGATACTGATACTCCACCGTCTTTCCAGATGCGTAGAACTCGACTGCTGGACGGGAAGGCGAAGACGAAGAACCAATCATTACTCTCGGCATGGCCATGTGCTCAGACATCTTGTTCAAAGACGTCATCTACGCGCTGAGAGACACGGCCTTCGTCACATCGACTACCCGTCATACTGTCCTTCGAGAACCACTGCTGCAATGGCACAGCAGTACAAGCTTGCCAATTACTGTGACGAGATCCTTGGGGATTTGCTGCTGAAAGAAGCTCTTCCTGATCATCCGGTAAGTTGATGTTGTTATATGGCGATGTTATTGTTTAAGTTGTTTAATACAAATATTTTCAACATAATACGAAGTTTTTGGCCATGGATAACCCAAGCTACCTGTTTTAGATTGGAGTTCTGCTTATGGTAGACAATTTTAAAATATTTTTATTTTGTAAATCAATTAGATAAGTGGAGAGGCCGATGATGACCATTTCTATGAGTAACCCACGACACAAGCTGTGGATGGATGTTCAGAATCTTAGATGTAAGAGAGGTAGGGCACAGCGAATCTTCGCTCGAACTGAGAAGCCCGTCCGGGAAGGACCTCCACCCTATAGAATACCGCAGCCAAATGACCTCCGGGACGTATTAATTGGATGCTAATGCTGCGGGGGATTAGCCCGGGGGCCACCGCCATGCCGGTCCAACCCTAACCAGGGTAACTGACAACTGACAGGTAACCGACCGGTTACTTGTCCGTTGTCACTGCGACTTGGGCTTCTCTTTCGCTTCCATCAGGCTTAAATGTGTGCTACTATAAAAAAAATCTATAATCTTATCTAATCTTAACTACCTGAGTACGAGTTTGTACAGTATCAAACAATTATACGTTTCAGTTGGAACCCGGAGCGCCACTACCGCCACCATCGGCGCTGAAACGAAAAATCATGATCAAGAACAAGCGGCTAAAACCAGAAGTGGAGAAGCAAGAACTGGAGCTGTTCCGCAAGGACAGTTCGTCATTGAAGACGAGGAGAAGGAGGACGCTTCCGCTGTAGTCATTCCTGATAAAAAGGTAAACGACCATTTTCCTTATAAAGGTCTTTTGATGAGTAACTCAGATTGACGCAGCGACCCAAGTTGAGTCTTGGCCTACAATAATAAAGAGTTATGAAAACACCTTCGAGCCTACATGAATTAGAGTGAAAACGGCAACGGTACAATGGTTGACTGACTGCGTGGCTGGGTTCACACTTCAAACTTATGAACAAGGCGCTGCCTTTGGGGACTGGTCTACTCCTGATTATCTTGTATCTGTTAATTATCATCATCATCATCAGCCACATCAGTCCACTGCTGGTAATAGGCCTCTCCAATGCTCGCACTTTGATCGGTCCGGGCCTCTCGCATCCAGCACTTGCCAGCCGTCCTGCGCAAATCGTCACTCCTCCTTGCCTGAGGGCGTCCTACATCTGTTAATGTATCTAGTCTAATTCGTAATTATTTTGTAAAGTCCTCAGAAGGCCTGAGACTGCATGACGAAAAGTACATATTTGATCTAAATTTATTGTAAACACTACATTGAAAACAGCAACTACACGAAGTATCTTACTTGCCGCCATTTAGAATACTGATTCTACTTTCTGTTATCTACTTTCGGAAAGTAGTTGTAAAAACCTTTAAATAAATACTTAATTCTTTTGAAGTTGACAGCTTCTTATTTGGTCAGTTAAAAAAGCCTTAACATCATTTTACCAGAATCTTACTAGAAAAAGTACGATAAAAAAAGTTTCAATAACTGAAATACACATTTCAATGAAATTATTTTATCCGCAGCCTGAAGTAATAGTGGCCGAAGCGGCTTCGGCGGGCGACGACGCGCCGCCACCGGTGGCGTACACCGGCTCCACCACCAACGTGCATCCTGGCTGTCCCTCCATGGTCAACTACGCGCAGCCGATCAAGTTCCAGGGCTTCGAAGAGGCTGACAGTAATGTCATTTACCATATATATATTTTTATTGTAATTAACCCCTAGACATGCCCACGCAGGGGCCACACAGCGCCACCTAGCCCCAAACTAAGCGAAGATTGTACTATGGGTACTAGACAACTGATAAACTTACTTAGATACATTTTTTTTTTTTAAATAAATACATATTATACATAGAAACACCCAGACCAATACAAACAGACATGTTCATGAACACAAATGTTTGTACTGTGCGGGAATCGAACCCACGACCCTTGGCTCAGAGGGCAGAGGTCACTACCAATGAGCCACCGAGCTTGTCACGATATTGACACGATACCGCATATAAATATGCGCCGAAAACAATAGACACAAAATTTTAAGTACTGCAGGCCCCTTAAGGGACCCCACACACAAACGTCTTTTAAGCGTCATTTAAACGTCGCGGTCGGCGTCGGGCGGGCGGCCCTGTTACCGGACGAGAAGCTAAAATCTCTTATTAGACTTTTACAACACCCACGGGAAGAAAGGTAGTAGTGATCCGTCACCATCCGTCACGAAAATTAGTGAGTTTGGGAATGTTCCTCAATGGCATCCTATGTATGAAGTTTTATTACACCCCATGTATCTGAGGGTTTAAGGACAAACCCCCCCCCCCCCCCCCCCCCCCCTCCCTCCCACACACACACACACACACTCACTGGCGTTCTTTTAAACACGGGCGTCGGGCGGGCTCGGGCGGTACCACTGAGGGAATAGAAACAATCCCATACTCACTAATTTGCAGTACGGTATCAACTACTCCATATCTTCCCGTGAGTAGTTCGGAGAGCCGACTAAGAGATTTCAGCTTCTCGATCGGTGATAGGGCTTACCCGCCTGAGGTTTGGCGATTCGGCAAATTACTCATGAAATGACTTCGGTTGCATTTCGGGATCAGGGTAGGTACTCTTGAACCAAATGGGATAGGGATCGAAATCTTCTGCAGGATCTAGTACAGATAATATACAGAGAATGAAATGAACTATGACTTGGGGTGGTCATAATGAAACAAAATGTAAACTACCAAATACAGGAAAATTTTAAATACGTTCATTCATGATTAAATATTTCTTAATTGTTAGGATTGTAAATCGAGATTGGTTTCATGAGTAGGCCTACAGTTCGTGTAAAGCCCGATATTCCAATCCTACGGTAGCAACTGACAAGTGATAAAGGTACTTTTTAATTTCAGAAAAGATAACTACCACTACATGTCTTCATTCGCGGAGACCGACAGGCATGAACTACCTTAAGACGCAAGCCATCGACTTCGTCAACTACAACATGCGGCAGTTGTCCAGAATTTACCCTAAGGGCACACGAGCCGATTCCTCAAATTTCATGCCTCAAGTAAGTATTTCGTTTTACAGCATATAGATCTATCACAATGCCTTCGAAAAGTGTCTCTGAAATGACACGTTCGAGCTTCAATGAACTTGTTTCTGATGCGAACTCTCAAAAGCCGATGGCAAATTCAAATGAACGTGCGTGAAATTCATGATGGAGGTAATATGATTTTTAAGCAAGGTAGGTTTTCTGACAAAGCAGTATGAACGGCAATTTCTTATCAGATGGCAATGATGGCATTGCGCAATGCTCATGGTAGCATATTATTGCATGGACCTATGACAACCTCGTTTAGAAAGTAAATCACTCTTTGTTATGAAGAAAAATAAAAGTACGACGTTGGCTGAAATACACCTTTCTTTCGGTGGTATTTTCTTTTGTATCAGAATCTCTGTTATCTTTGTTCATATCGGTTACAATACTTCATGTATCAGTTATGAGCCATTCTCTTTAGGATATAATTAATGTTTATGATAAAAAAAAATAAACATTAACAAAATATAAGCAAAATAGAATTGTTATAAATTAAACTATAAATAACAGTATTTTTTAACAATGTCCGATTTAATATGGCGACAATTGGACCAACTAGGAAGTGTACCCTTTCAAATAATAACAGAATATTCCAAATTGGTTCACAAATCTCGGAGATATGAACTTACCTAGTAAAATTCAGTCGAATTGAGAACCTCCTACTTTTTTTGAAAGGTAAAATTTGAAAAGAAACCATATGTTAACAAAACTTACTCACCAGGTATTCTGGAACGCCGGCTGCCATATGGTCTCACTGAACTTCCAAACGTCGGACCTGCCGATGCAGCTGAACCAGGGCAAGTTCGAGTACAACGGCAACTGCGGGTACCTGCTCAAGCCGGACTTCATGCGCAGGGCTGACAGGAGCTTCGACCCGTTCGCGGACGCTCCTGTAGACGGCGTCATCGCCGCTCAGTGATCTGTACAGGTAAAATTGGTTTGTTTCATTTAAGTTCTATTATATAATGATTTGCTGTTAGTCACACATTTACAGAATAGAACTCTCCATCCATACCATCTCGACACTTGGCACTCCTCAACTGTGCGCTTCTGTCGCAATAATAATTTTCTGCCGCGCACAACTAAGCTATGGAATGCTTTGTCGCCAGCGGTATTTCCGGACCGTTACGACGACCAAATCTTCAAGAAAAGAGCATACCTCTTCCTTAAAGGCAGCCTTCTAAGCTTGCATATTGATTTGAAGCGTTTATAATACGCATCACGCAAACATGACTTTTTAATAATCTATCCATTTTTTCTGGGCATTAGGTATCGTTAATAGAGCCTACCTATTTCTGCAAACAAATATGTAGGTCATATTTTCACAACAAATTCATGTCCCGAACCAATAATAAATTTCGCATGGTTACCATTTCGTAGTACTCGGGGTAATACTGTCTTACCTTTAATTTGTAATACCATTGTTATTAAATCGTTTTACGAACTAAATATTTACGCTAGAAATTTGAAACCATGCGAAAATAATGGACTAAGTTGTGCCAGCGGCGTCGCACGCGTGTACTATCTGGTTTCAAAAACAACTCGACTCCATTAAGGGGTGCCTAAATTTTAAGTTAGACCTCTTGCAATACATTGGTGAAAACCGGATTCAATCCATGCAGTAGTTTTTGCGTGATGCGCGTTCAAACATACAGATACAAATATCTCCCGTTTTCCCCCAACATTTCCCTTCATTGCTCTGCTCCTATTCATCGTAGCGTGATGAAAAGTATTTTATAACCTGCCCAGGAGTATGAAGCATAATTGTACCAAGTATCGTTAATATCCGATCAGTAGTTTTTATTCTATTACAGAGAAAAACTTACAAAGACAGACGGACGGACGCCTGAGACCCAATGTTCTTTTAAAATCCCAATCCATTGTATAACAATTATATCTGGGAACTTGTCTGTCCCCATAAGAAAGAAGCCACTTTACCCGATTCTAGCAATGTTCAAGATACATATTTATTTTTATTTCCTTCACCAGGTCATAGCAGGCCAATTCTTATCGGACAAGAAAATCGGCACATACGTCGAAGTGGACATGTACGGCTTGCCGGCAGACACGATCAGGAAGGAGTTCCGTACGCGCATGGTACCCGCCAACGGACTGAACCCTGTTTACAATGAGGAACCCTTCTTGTTCAGAAAGGTAAGTTTTTTTTTTTAATAGTGGCTCGACATAATGGCTTCCCTACGCCTGATGGAAAGCGAAGCCCAAGTCGCTGTGACAACGGGTAAGTAACTGGTCAGTTACCTGTGAGTTGCCACCGCCATGCCGGCCCAACCCCAACCCCCCAAGAGCTCCGGAAACCCTACTCACCAGCAGAAACACGACTCAGAGGTCATTTGACTGCGGTATTCTATAGGGTGGAGGTCCTTCCCCGGACGGGCGGCTCAATTCGAGCGAAGATTCGCTATGCCCTACCTCTCTTAAGTTTAATAAAACGACCTCTGAGTCGTGTTTCTGCCGGTGAGTAGGGTTTCCGGAGCTCGTGGGGGGTTGGGGTTGGGCCGGCATGGCGGTGGCAACTGACAGGTAACTGACCAGTTACTTGCCCGTTGTCACAGCGACTTGGGCTTCTCTTTCGCTTTCCAACAGGCGTAGGGAAGCCATTATTTCGAGCCACTATAAAAAAAAAAACCAAAGAATATCGACCCACCTTAAAGTCTCCTGTTAACAATTTCTCACCTCATCTCCTTCGTCTCTAGGTGGTACTCCCTGACTTGGCCGTCCTACGCTTCGGAGTCTACGATGAGAACGGCAAGCTATTGGGCCAGCGAATCTTGCCCCTAGACGGTTTGCAGGCAGGCTACCGGCACATCTCGCTCAGGACTGAAGCCAACTTCCCCATGTCACTACCCATGCTGTTCTGCAACATCGAGCTGAAGATCTACGTACCTGATGGCTTTGAAGGTATGTCACTTTATTCCTTATTCATTTTTTTTATCCGAATCCACTTGCCTCTGGATTAGTTAACGATGTCGTTGTGGTGGAAAGATTGAGGAGAAGCCACATACTTAAATAGACAGTGAGACAATGGTCTCCTGCTCTACAAGCGTCACCCTCACTCAACACATCTGATCATAGTCTGGCGACTGATTGCAGATGACAAATCAACAAAAAAAAAAAATTTTTTTTTTAGTAGCTCGACATATTGGCTTCCCTACGCCTGATGGAGAGCGAAAGGGGAGCCCAAGTCGCTGCGTTAACGGGCAAGTAACCGGTCAGCTACCTATCAGTTACGGGCTCCGGAAATCCTACTCACCGGCAAAAACACAATCCGGAGGCCATTTGGCTGCGGTATTCTATAAGTGCTGGATGCGAGAAGCCCAAAATCGACCTAAGTGGCGAACATTAGGAGAGGCCTATGTCCAGCAGTGGACTGACACGGGCCGATGATGATGATGATGATGATTCTATAAGGTGGAAGTCCTTCCTCGGACGGGCGGCTCAATTCGAGCTAATATTCGCTATGCCCTACCTCTCGTAGTGTCTTGAACAGGACGCGTAAGTTTTTCATATTTCATAGGTCGAAAGTTTACCGCCATCTAAGACTGCTAAAAAGTTATTATAGCTTAGCTCGCGAAATTGAGCCAGTCCTACATTTAAAAAAAAATACTATCACTGCGATAGTGGCTCGGAGGACACTCTTAGAGTATACGCTTCTGCATTGCCCTGCCTGGACCAATGAGCGCTGCGTACTCGTTACTGTCGCACAGGACCTCGATCTGCCGCAACTCTTGCTGCAGATGACGGCGTCAAAGGAGAAAGACCTGGCGAGTGATGCTCGCATTCTGGGAGACGGTGATCTCGCAGAAGGAGCCTACAAAAGAGCGTGAGGCCGTAGTAGACGCGCCCACTCTATGCCGCCGTATTCTTAAAACAGTTACAAAATGCCTTACTAATGTCGAAATCTCCTCCTGCAGACTTCATGGCGGCTCTGTCAGACCCTCGAGCGTTTATGGGAGCAGCTAAGGAACGCACGGACAACATGAAGCAAATGGGTATCGAGGAAAGTGGCCCCGAGAAGAAAGTGCAGATCGAGGAGAAGAAAGAAGGTAGGTGTTATTAGAAGGGATTTAATGACATACCTACTCGTAGAAGATTTGTTGAACTTGAGATACTCAAGTTTAACTTTCTCACATTATCTTGTTTATTCCGGTTATTTCAGTCTCTTTTATTTTCTCTTAGCAGGTAGGAGGCTTGTTGCCGTAAAAAAATGTAATTAGTCCGTCTTTTACATTGTTCAAAAATAAAAGACACGTATTTTTTCATTTGTAAATTATCTAATTTTTGATCTCAAAAATGACAAAGACATAGCCCGTTAAAATTACGCGTGACGTCAAAGAGAGTGGGAGATTTTGCGCACGTCAAAAACCCCTACTCCTTAAATTTTGATGCCTTGTATCTTTATTATTTTTTGCAAAAAAGGAAAAATACGTGTACAATATATTTTTTTAATCTAAAATACGGACTAAATATAATGTAATTATTTTGACCCTGGGAACATCCCTAAGCATACTTACCTATATAAATGGTTTTCGATCTGGTAAACCTTATAATACTCCTAACACTATCTGTGCAACATCGATCGTAGTTGGCAAAATATTTTTTCCGTAGGTATCTCGGATATAAGATAGTTACCCTGAACTAATTCAAGAACTAGGATTTATTTGGTCCTTTCAAAGCGGTATAATCGAAGATTACACAAAAAAAGTTATTTCCTCGATACCCAAACCTGTGGCGCGGCCAATGATAATTTTAAACCTGTTTGTTTACATTACGTACTGTAAATAGCCGGGGTCATAACTTCACACCGCGCGTGTAAACTAATTCGCAAGGTATGACAGGAACAGATATTTTCAGCCACATCCTTTAGGTGTTTCGATAGATCATACCGCGAAAGATACCCGGGTCACCTTAAAATTTAAAGTATTTAGATAACTATTATATTATAGGTTTGCTAGAAGATTGGGACTGGGAAGAGGATATGAAAAATTTGTTTTCTAAATTGATCCGATATGATTTCAAACCCGGAACCATTGTGTCTTCTGCATTTTAAGCCCACGCCCCGAATTTACACTATGCCAATCCTCAGGTAGTGAACTGAGTGACCCAATGCTAGCTTTAGCTTTAAGTACAGCTCAAATACCATACATAATCCATAAGTCGAAAGAAAGAAAGAAGAAGTTCTCGTAGAACTACATAGAGTTCTACAACAGTTCAGTTAACCTTAACTAAACGGCTGTATGAGAATAATAAAGATTTCTTTTTTCATATTATTATTTATTTATTTATTGCACACTAGCTGTGCTCGCGACTTCGTCCGCGTAGAATAGTTATTTTTCCCCGTTTTTTTTTACATTTTCTATTATTTCTTCGCTCCTAATAGTTGCAACGTGATGTTATATAAAGCCTTCCTCGATAAATGGTCTATTCAACACAAAAAGAATTTTTCGATTCGGACCAGTAGTTCCTGAGATTAGCGCGTTCAAACAAACAAACAAACAAACAAACAAACTCTTCAGCTTTATAATATTAGTTAAGATTTAACATACATATATACTGGGAATGTTTCATATTGAAAGCAAAATATCAATAGAAGACCCCATAAAATTATTATAGTTCAAACTAAATAAAACATAAAATTATTAAGATATTAACATCCTGTCTATGATGAAAATATTAGCAAAAGAACCTAACCTTCGTGATGTTAATAACGATTTAAAATTAGAATTTGTAAAAAGTAGCAGAAGAATTTTGCACGGTCTCACACGAGATTTTGTTTACTTGTAGCTAGCGCCTCTAATGCAGACGTGTTTAATACCATCCGGGATTCAGAATTAACATCATTTACATTGATTAGGCATTCAGATACAGAAGGCAAACGTATTCTTTGTGCTCTTTGAGGATTTAAGGATATCGATCAATCAAGTACCTATTAGCGTTCTACGAAGTGAACAAGTTTAATTTATTTTCACCAATAATTAAAGTGATTTTACACCACTCTACAATGAATACCTAATATGATGAAATTTCATCCTATATTTATACTGTAAATATCAATTTGAGACCTCTAAGTTGTAGGAAACATTAAGAAAAAATAAAACACAATTCATAGAAAATAAATAGGTATATCATAAATCTTGGGATTTATGATATATGTACTTACAACACCAGATCCGAAGACGCAAACCCGAATTTACTGTAATTAAATTCCTATCTACTTACTCCTTAACAACCAGGTACAGAGGTCCTTAGTGATAAAAACATATTTATTTTCTAATAAGTGACTCAGAATGAGAAATACACACCTTCCAAGCATAAAACGTGGTCGCTATAAAATACACTAATAAACAATCTCATATTATCATAAACAATAGGTGTTAAATTTGAAATATGCATGCAAAACATGTATGCAACGAGCACTGACGTATGTAACACGGCAGCGCACTTTGTAGGAAAGGAATCTTCTGCATGTAGGTACATTATCTATGCATCCGTTCATAGCCTCATCCCGCACTGAGTATATTTTAATGCCCGCGTAGGTTCACACACGTTTCGGAGTGCACCTAATAAAATTTTGATTACGTTTTGAAAGTTTTGAAGTTTTATGAAGAATGGATAAACGATCAACAAACATCGCTGTAGGTAATAACATTTAAATCCTGTCTAGTTTGGGTACGGGAGACGTATTGCTTTCATAATTTTCATTTAGATCTCGTCGCGATAACAGCGCCCGCGCAGTCGTAGTGTTTTTATTTAATAATCTAGAAATCATGATCAGACGTCGGAGGATTATTCAGAGAAGAATAATTCAAACAGGTCAGATATAAATCTGAAATGTCGATTCAATTAAACCGGGTTATCAATTCAATTTTCTAACCATGTTTAGCCATATTTTTTGGTTACAATGAACTCATAGGTACCTATTGGATTCCCAATGTTCCCTAAAGTTAAACCCTTACATTAAATTTTACTGTGTCATCTAATCTACTATTACTATCTATATAATCTACTACGAGTATACTATCTATCAGAAATTAATAAAAGAAATGATAAGATGATAACTTTTTCCGCAGTTCCGTATTTAATTTATCTAATGTCTTATTTACCTATTTAACTGTTGAATTCTCAAGATAATTCCAGCGTTCTTAGCCAGGTTCTTAAGCTCATCCCTATCACCTAAGAAATTTAGATAAATTTCAAATTTCTAAGTACTTACCTACATCTTAATCTTTACTAATATTATAAAGCTGAAGAGTTTGTTTGTTTGTTTGTTTGAACGCGCTAATCTCAGGAACTACTGGTCCGAATTGAAAAATTCTTTTTGTGTTGAGTAGACCATTTATCGAGGAAGGCTATAGGATATATAACATCACGCTGCAACTATTAGGAGCGAAGAAATAATGGAAAATGTAAAAAAAAACGGGGAAAAAATCACTATTCCACGCGAACGAAGTCGCGAGCACAGCTAGTAAGTTATAAACGTGCACACTGACAAAAAATTTTATATTGCGTATAACATACATACATACCGTCACGCCTTTCTCCCAGAGGGGTAGGCAAAGACCACGTCCTAGACGCGACCATTGCGTATAACAAACAATAAATTCTATTTTCCGCTGCCATGAATGTATTATTCGGTTTGTCCTATGGAGTAAAATTTAACTTGTATCCCGCCAGAACCGCCACTAGTCTTCGAGCCCATCACAGTTGAATCCCTCCGCCAAGAGAAGGGCTTTGTGAAGACTGGTCGCAAGCAGCAAAAGGAGTTGGAGGCGATGAGGAAACGGCACGCAAAAGAGAAGATGACGCTGCAGAAGCAACAGTGTTCGGCGCTTGAGAAGATGATCAAAGGAAAGAAGTAAGTGAAACGTATTAAAACCGGAATACATAAAATACTAACAAATACCATCTTACTCTTTTATAATCAAAATTGTCTTCAATAGTTTTAAATCCATGTTACCATATATTTTTGACAAACTTCGTCATTCTCATTCATTTCCTTGTGAGTATTAATACATACTTAATATTTATTGATTCGGCTATCAACGCTTTGTCCGCCCATGACATCTCTGATTTCCGGATCCCAAAAGAAAAAACATTTAATCTATAAATTTTTTCCTACAGATATTAATATATTCTTGATCAATGCACAGTTTAGCTTATTTGCAGCACATTCCCAAAAACAATATGAAGCAAATCTACTAGCTAATTACCCTAAATTCAGCCAGCTATGTTATAGCGTATCGTACAGCACTCAAAATCAACACAAAACTAATTATAAAATCGAACTTCATACAGACTAATACTAAATCAAACTATATTATTTCATATATAACCCCTAGGTCGCTCCCCCACCAGTCTGGTGATGATGATAAGGCCATCCTGGCCACCATCGTTGTCATTTAGAAAAAAAAAAGAAAATACTAAAAACTTCACCATAAACTTACACTTTTCTCTCATAAACCCAACAGCAAGGACCAACTAAGCAACGACCCGACGTTCCGCAAACTGGTGAACGAGCAATCCACTGCTTGGAGCGAACTGGTGGCGAAGCACCGGGTCGAGGAGTGGACCAGCGCCCGGAGCCGCCTGAACGAGCAGCGGGACCTGCTGAAGAAGATGATGGAGCAGACGCAGCTGGCACAGATGAAGCAACTCGAAGGGAAACATGAGAGGTACTTGGTTGGCCTGAAAGGGGATGTAAGGGAGCGACCTATCTTCTTCTTCTTTGCGTTTCGATGGCAAATCGAAATCAAACGCGTTGTGCCCACTGCTCCTCCACCTCGACCGCACCCCCAGTCACGGACATTAGCTCGGTGAGCGAGCAGGTCTCTCCAGTCGTGGGACAGCAGACCAGGTGAGACATACTTTGCAGGTGGGCACCACACTCGCAGGCAAGGTCCGATCCATCAGAGTACCCCCCACCTCGACATATTGTCCTTGCTACGACCAACTATAATATAATAGCTTCTCGCTCCGAAGACGCTGCTGCCCGTCATCGGTCTGTGGTTTTTAACTACGCTTTCAATTGTGATATCTATACCCAGTCGGTTGCCAGAACCTCGTTTGTTATTCGGCAGGATGCACCACGGGCAGGTAAGGTTGGCTTGGAGCGAAAAGATGATAGGCCGCTCCCTTACATCCCTGCCATTAACTACTTCTCCTAAATCCGGGGACTAATAAGTGTGAACTTATTATTCTTGAAACTAATAGCAACATGTCTTGTCAATGTTTCCAGAGAGCTGAAGGACATGAACGGGCGTCAAGCCAAGATCAGTATGGAGACGAGCAAGGAGGTCGCGAATGACAAAACCCTGAAGACGAAGCAAGAGAAGGATCGCCGGCTTAGAGAAAAGAAACAGAACAACACCAAGAAATTCATGGACGAACGCAAGGTAAGCGGCCCATCCATATGTCGCAGGCAAATTCTATAATAGGCTATTATGGCTAAAAATTGTAATTAGTCCGTCTTTTAGCTTATTAAAAAATAAAAGCCACGTATTTTTTTATTTGTAAATTAGACTAAAAATTACAAAGTTATAGCCCGTTGAAATTATGTGTGACGTCACTCGGTGAGGCATTTTTACGGGAGCGAGTGACGTCAAAGACTCCGTCCGAAAAATACGTGTCTTTTATTTTTGAATATGATAAAAGACGGACTAATTACAATGTTTAGCCATAATAGCCTATTCGCCCGTATACAAACGGCGTCGTCAGTATACAAAGATTTGCACTTTGATAGTCTTTTGTCGGTCACTGTTGCCGGAATTCGGTTAGGTTTGGCCGACTAGTTACTTGCCCGTTGTCACAGCGACCTGGGGGTTCTCTTTCGCATTCCATTAGGGGTAGGGAAGCCATTATATCGAACTACAATAGTAAAAAAACTCGCCTGATATTAAGCGACCGTTAGAATCTACGATGGATGAACATAAACGTGAATCTGTATAGGTTCTCTTTCGTCGCCTTGAAATCCTGAAGACTACAAATGATTTTTTTTCATATTAGCACGTTAAAATGACTGCGTCCTGCCTGATGTTAAGCAAACGACGATGTCCAAAAAGTGTAAGTGATCCTCATCACAACTGGTCAGTGCAAGGCGATCGATCACACTACGACTGTGCCTACATAAGTGCCGCTTCACGCCCCGTTTAAAATGTAGAACAGTTGCGCTTTGTTTAGTAAACTCTTTAGTAAATATAATTATATTAGGTAAATATAAACATACGATGTGTAAACTAAGTGACACCGTGTATGTTACAGACACAAACGATCAAGCAGAACCGAGAAAAGGAGAAATTGAAGGTCACTCATGACAAGCAGATGGAAGAGCTTTCCAAGGACATTGATAATGTAAGTGTTAATCTAAATATATAAAAACCAAAAGTGATTGACTGACTCGACTGACTGACTTTTTTGCAATTATATGCAGTAACGCACACGACGTGCAAAAATCTGTCGCGGATATTTCACAGACTCAACGCACACGACGCACATCTTCGATCATTCTGTCGGCAGACCTAGACACTCTTTTTAAATGTCTCAGACGCAGACTCTTTCGAACAAAAAGTGTGCCGTCTGCGCTGCCCCTAAAGAACTTATACCTACCTAACCTGTGAAACAAGATTCTTAATTTTTTTTTACTAATAAATTCATTATATTTATTTACAGCTGATTGAAATGTACAAGATGGAGGAATCCGAATTCGACATGGCGAGTAAAACGGAGTTCTTTGCATGAAAGTATCCCGACATAGCTCCCTTGTTGGAGCAAATGACTTGAGAAGTGAGTGATTAAAGTTAAAGTGATCTCTTCGAGTACCTTTCATACCAGTTAAAACAACTTGCGCCAACAAGTATCAACAGCTTTTTTTTTGTTTTACGGCTCTAGACATAGTCCATAGCCTATTTGTGTTCTTGTAAAGGTGTCCATAATAGGGATGTCTTTCTATAACTAAAACCTAGGAATAACATAATTACCGAAATTACCTAGCAATGTATGGGGTTAGAATGATAATGGAACCCATTTTAAAACGTGTAAGTACATAAAATATGATACGTATAGCGTGCCAGCTTTATTGTACCAGACGATCGGCATAGTATCAACAACTTATGGACTAATATTGGGCATGCCGTAAAGGCATTGACTCATCATCATCATCATCATTAGCCTATTGCAGTCCACTGCTGGACTTAGGCCTCTCCACTTGTCCGCCACCTAGGGCAAACTTCTGGAGGATATACCCATAATCGCCACGGTGGGCAGGCGGGTTGGCGATCGCAGGGCGTAGCTTCTCGCTCCGGTGACGCTGCTGCCCGTCATCGGTCTGTGGTATTTAGCTACGCCTTCAATTGTGATGGTTATACCGCCACCAGTCGGTTGCCAGCGCCTCGTTCGTTATTCGGCAGGATGCACCACGTGCAGGTGAGGTTGGCTTGGAGCGAAAAGATGATGGGTCGCCCCCTTACATCCCCCAAAGGCATTGACTGGTGCCGATGAAGAGCAAGCCGCCTTCAAGTGGACAACTTGCTGACGACCTCTGCTGTTAGTACCTTTAACGCCAATACGTGCTCTTGGTGTGTCTAAAATACCTAACCTAAAAACCGATCGTTCGATCGACGGATCGTTTGTTTTTGTACCATAAATCCCCCATGTTCGTAATTAACGAACTTCATGAAGATCAACGTTGACGAATCCTGAAGAGATCGTTGTTCGTTTTTTTAAGTGTATGTAGGTATAGCAATACAATTTTGAACGTAATGACAATTTACACATACAATAGTTGGCGCGCGTTGGCCTTAGAGTAAAGATAGAAACATGACACCTAGTCTCAGACTTGATATTTCATTTAAGGGAAAAAATATACCATAATGTGTAAGATCTGACTGCATGCTACTATGTAACTTAATAAACCATGATATGTTATCGTTTCCTCTAGGTAATAGGTATTGTGCGAAATACTAGTAAGAGTTATTAAACATATTAACAGACATAATTATTCATAGAAACAATATGAAATTATATTAAATTTAGTACAATTAATTAATATTGAGTAGGTAGGTATCGACTACAATTAATATTTAAATCAAAGGTAATTTTCAACATGTATGGTACTACCGTTGTTAAATTGCCAAAAGTTATACGCCTGCAGTCAGGAATCTCTGAAATTATTACAAGTTAAGGTAGCAATTTTTGGATGTATAATTATAATTGTATATCTACTAACTGTACATTTATATTACTTACCTAAAACTATTAATAAGGGGCAGGAACAATGGAGGGAATATCCTTGCCATGACTTAGGCCAAATAAATTAGATACATGCATACCTACCTAATAAGCACATAGTAATAGTTTTATAATTAAGTCAACCTCTGCTGAGTTATGCATTAATATGCATAGTTCAGATATACATGACTTTATAAGGAGGGGCGAAAAATTTAAAAATCCGCTGTACCTTAGATAATTTCAAATGATATATTAATATTCCTATGATAGTTATGTGCAAAATATCATTTAGCACATTCATGTTAATGAAAAGTAAAGAAATATATCGAAAAAATTGGAACGAGTAAATTATAACGAGAAGAAAATTGAACTGAATTATCAAGTGATTTTTTCGGCCTTTGGAAAATAATTGAATAAGTAATAAATTAAAGGTATCTTAAGTATAAATACCTATAATGTAACCTACTTTTTAAAAAATTGTGTAACATTATGTTCTCTTTACGGGTAGACAAAGTAACTTTTTAACCACTACCATATTTCCTACTTCATTAGTATTAATTGATATCTAGTCTTTCATTTGTTGTTTGCTAGGCTTGATTAACTACCCTTTAATAAAAATATATTGTTTATATAAAATAATATCTACTTCACACATTTAGTTCAGGATTGCCCAACCTTTTGTTTCAGCGGGAATGTCATGTTTCGACAGATTTTATATGTTTAATTCGGTAGGAAGTTAGTTTATTCCATAGAATTCAATGACTATGTCTATGAAGCAATTGTATGGAGACCTAATAACGTAATATTGACTTTGCATTATTTTAATAAAAAATATATTCCAGAAAATCATTACATTTGTCTGTAATACAAACATTTGAAAAGGGAACAATTAAAGATGTTTTAAGTTATAAAAGATGTGGAATCACCTAGATGCTAGTTACATTAATAGATAATATCGACTTGTGCAAGAAATAATAAAAGTACTAAAATGTAAAATGCAATTATCATTCCATTACACTTTGTACTATTCATCTTGTTGTTAGTGGACCAAACTTTCCTATTTCAATTTCATATTATTGTACTACATATATGACTTAATAAATTACTAGTTAGACTATATGATTAACTGTTGTCAGTCAGTAACACTGACATACAATAAATATTTTGTGTGTATTTTTCTCATACATTTTTAAAGAACATCAGTTGTATCAGAATAATATACCAAAAAACACCTAAAACTGAATCCTGAACATTATATAGCTACAACTATATGTATATAATATAAATTACTTACTAATGTTATATGATTTCAAATCAATTATATTACAAAGACTCTTTCAAGTCAATATTCAAATTATTTTTATTCTAGGTGTTTGATTGTAATAATATTTCATAAATGTTATAACGACAGTTGTCATCATTATTAATTGTAAGTAAAGTAAGTACATAGCTTAATGGTATCACTATTATTTCAAATAAAGTTATGAATAAGGTGCCCAGGTACCTTTTCCCCAAACAATATAAAATTCTAGTCAATTTCATCATAGAATTTATTTTCTGAGTAATTAAAGGGAATTTTATTCATATTAAAAAACGTGATTACAGTATTAAATTATAATTACGTACATGAATACATAAATAATTTTAATTTAAAATATTGAATTGAATATTATGTCTCCTATTGAGTACATAGGTATTTAATTAAAATACATAACTTCGGATTAATGTTTGGCAAACTTTCTCTTTAATAAAGTTTTAAAATATATTTATTAAGAAAATATTCGTTTTATTAAGAAATTATATTTAATCTATTAGAAATAAGTGAAATTATTGTTCTTAGAATTAAAAAAGATAGTGAGAATAAATATAAGTGTTTCTTAATGTTTATGATTGTATTTCAAAATCTATATTATTGATTGGTATATGTTAAAATTGGTATTGCACTTTATTGACTTTGGATAATAAAATTATTCATTATTAGAGATTTATACATGCAAAATAATAGTTTTGTTGAAATTATAACGAAATTGAAGAACTTATTGGATTATGTAGATAGTTTTTGGAATTGTGATAGTAAAAAAATATTATTGAAATTTTGGCCTATTGCATGTATGAATTGAAAATTCATAACTTATATACTATATATTTTATGTCCATGTTTAGTACCTCAAGGGAACTGCGGACAGCCCTGTAGATATTCTTTAAAGTAGTTTTATTGGCAATGATCCGTTTTAATTTGTATGAGCACAGTTAGCACATAAATTGTCTTCATATGGCACATTTCAAACAAGAATATATTCAGCACTAATATGTATTTTGAAATTTTAATTGCATACTGTATTATCAACCGTTTAGCATAAGAATATTGAAAGAAAGTAAAGCATATATTCTAAACTCATTATATTGACATATTTAGACTCATTGCTCTAATAAAATCCATGGAATTTGGTATGGGACATTAAAGAGCAGTACTTAAAACCAAATTTCATGATTTGCTAGTTACCTAACATAGTGAAACACATGTATCCAAAGATTTGTTTATTGATTAAAGTACAATAACTAAATTATAACATTTTAAATATACACTTTGTATTATTGCTACCAATTACTCTACTGTTATTATCATAAAAAGGTGACTAACTTGACTTCAGGCTCCTGATCTTCTTCCTTTCCTTGTAAATACTTTCACATTGAACTGAAATAAAAACAAGTCACTACTAAAGTTTAAGGTTTCCAGAATCAGTAAGTATATGTATAGGACTTTTATTTTACCAGTGTACAAAATTAGTCGCTCATCATCATTATCTGTCTTTAAACATCCACTGCTGGACATGAACCTCCCCCATTCACATTTGTCATTTGGGGTGTCAGGCTTGGCAGGCTGGGTGGTGACCAGTAGGGTGTATTTGTCCCTAGGTAAATGCTGCCGTACCCTGATACCCGTTTCATACCCTTAGTCATCTTCTATGGGGTTCATGAAAGGAGCCTCCACATATGGCCATAACCTGGGCAGCAATCTACACGGACAGCAAATGAATACATATTATACATAGCAAACACTCAGGCCAATGCAGACATGTTCATGCACACAAATGTTTGTATTGTGCGGGGATTGAACCTTTGACCCTTTTTTATGCCGAGGAAAATGCTTTTAGGCATCCTCGTCACCCAGGGGGAGTGACAGGGTATGTGGGACTCAACCTGTCTCAAGGTGGAAAGGAGGGAACCTACAACCCTTAACAAGCCTTTCCAAGTTATTATGCTTATGTTCTTATGCAAGTTCCAGTTTTCAAAATCAATTATAGCAGTATTTCCCTAAGTGTGGGACGCGACCCAGTGGTGGGTCGCAGGTAGATTTTGGGTGGGTCCTGATTGTTGTTAGATCTTGCAATCTACGAGCGCTCGGCGCTCTTAGCTAGTACACCTGTATAAAAATTTTTACGGGTGTGGTGACGAGCTTTAGGAAAGGCCAAGTCCAGCAGTGCATGTCAAAAGGGTGATGATGATGGTATGGTGGTGGTGAATTAAGATAAGAGTAAACGCGTAAATACTACGGCAGCAAGCTGTATTTTCGTCTTCATGACACAAGGTGGGCCGCCAACTTAAAACTTTCTTGTAGATGGATCGCGGTTCCGACAAGTTTGGGAAACACTGAATTATAGCCTATATCAGGGGTTCTCAAAGTTTGTGCGGCGCTTGGGGGCGCCATGGTTGATGAACAGGGGCGCTGTGAAAGCATATGACATTTTGACTTATGAACCAAAGTTCATATAGCCCAATCATCCTATCACTTGAGAAACACCTCTTTATGACTATAATATAAATAATAAATAAATAACCCAAGACATGCCACGCTGGGCCCCACAGCCCCATCTAATCCCAAACTAAACCAAAGCTTGTACTATGGGTACTAGACAACTGATAAACATACTTAGATACATTTTTTTTTGTAAATAAATACTTATACATAGAAAACACCCAGACCAATACAAACAGACATGTTCATGCACACATATGTTTGTAATGTGTGGGCCCTTGGCTCAGAAGGCAGAGGTCACTACCAATTGAGCCACCGAGCCAGTCAACCTATGCCTAGTGCTAAAAACACAGTGGAATAAACTGCTATTCATTCATATTGTCAGTTCAGCCAGGTTAACTCATTTAATTATGATCAATGGACACAACTTACTGTAAGGATCAAACCGGATCAGCTCTAACTTGTCGGCCAGTCTTTCTCTGATTGCAATGAACTTGTGCCCACTCACTGCACTCTCCATCAGAACCATTATATTTCTGGAAAAAGAAGTCAACAACTAGATTAAATAGGTACCAAGACAATCATAGCTTTAAAAACAAATGGGAAAGATTAGTTTATTTAATTTTTTTTTCGTGGTATTCAGCCTTGCAGTAACAATGCAGAAATAGGTTTTACAAGGAACAATAATTAATAAAAGTCTCGATTGAAATAAAATTTGTAAGGAAAGAATGTTGGGATATAGGTTATCTTACTTGCTCTTGACTTTCTTGAGTAAAATGTTCGTCAGGAACATGATTCTGCTGCTTAATAAGGTCGATAGGCTGTTTTTTTACTACTTAGATAGCAATAAATAATGTGTAAAATAAAAATTATTAAACAATCGCAAATTTAACTTTGAAATCTGTGTTTTGACAGAACGCACTTAATATTCCTTCCTACTCTGTGGATCGCACACTGTGACACTGACATAATATTTTTTTTAATATGTAGGTAGCCTCAGAATCGCGGATTATCCAGTAAGATGATGAGATCTCACTCATAGGGCCCACAGTTGATTCCACACATAAACGAAAGGCATTTTTTCTCTTCCAACTTTATAAAAATATTCTAGTTTGATATCCGACTAGGCGGGCGGCCAATCACAATGCGACTATTTCGGCTCGGTTTCGTAAATTTTCTTGCATGTTCATTTAATTTGATAATGGGTATAATCATGGAAGCATGGAAGTAATAAGTAGACTGACATTTGTCAGATTCGAATGAACGCGCAGAAAAGTTTATAATATAGCCTTGATTATAGCTTAAAGCGGAAATGGGTATTCGGTAAAGCCCCGCAGATACACTTTTGTAGCCCAAATGGCAGAAAACTGCAAACTCTGTATTTAATGAATAAAAAGGAAATAAAATAATACTAAGCCGAACTTATACAATTGCATCAAAGTGTTTAAGTCAAAGCCATTCTAACAGTCTAAACAGTCAAAAAAGCATTTGTAAATAATTTCCTATCTTGGTGGTAAGTACAGAGACTGATTTAAACTTTACAAGGCTATTCAGATCTATCAAAATAAGGGCTGAATCGCTAATGGTAATGCTGACCGTGTAGCTGAGTTTTGGTCTCGGAAAATCTGACCAGTTGTTATTGCTATCGACGCGACAAGAAAAAGAAAACAGTCAGTTTGATTCCGACAGGTTATACAATCTAAAAAATATTTTTTTATGTAGGTAGATTCAGATTTTATTACATGGTACAGACTGATTGTCAGAACTTACAAGCCATCAGGTAGGTCTAATAATTCGATTCAGTACCTATTATATCCTTATTTAATATCTGAGCAGAAAACAATATATTCGGCATTCGGCAAATTTGATTCCTGTGTGTAAGTAAGGACATCACTAGTTTGCGGAATCACTCTATAATTTATTTCCCATAGACAAAAAGTTTTAAAATATGCCACGCGAACAAAAATTTATAAAAAATAATGAAAATTTGACAGCCACGAAATATTCAGGCACGTGTAGATTTTCAATAATTTGCTATTAATATTTGTGTGAATAATGGATAACGTTTAATACGAAGCCTATTGATAATTTTGTACCATTTTGTAACAAAAGGATATCCTGGTAACATTCCAAAAACAAACTTGCCGTGTGATGATGATGAACTTGTGAACCGGCGTTGGTTGGCGTTTTCGTGACTGAGTTTTTTGTGTTCCATTCTTTGTTCATTATACATGTCGCAAATGAAATAATCTATCCTAGAAGGTGTTAGTTTCATTAGTATTTTGTTTAACGTAGTGTAGTTTTACATTGGAAGAACAATGTTAAATAACGAAATGGAGAATGGCGGCGGCGACGCCAATTCCAATGTGTCACCGACCAAACTCATGGTCAATTACATACCCGAATTAATGACTCGGGATATGATGTATGCTTTGTTCTCCGCCATGGGCAAAATTGAGAGTTGCAAGCTAATAGCGAACAGAGGCTACGGATTTGTGGAATACGAGAAACACGAGGATGCCGAGAAGGCGCGGGCAGCGTTCAACGGCCTGCTCATGCAAGGAAAGACTCTGAAGGTGTCATTCGCCCTGCTCAACCCCGAAAACAAAGTAAGCCACAAGCCTGATACTGAATCGAACCTCTACATAAGTAATCTACCTCCCGATATGACGTTAGAGCGTCTAAATAGCTTGTTTGGTCCGTTCGGAAATATAACTAACAGTCGCGTGTCGCAAGGGATCGGATTCGTGTGCTTCGAGAACCGGCAGCAGGCAGAGGATGCGATAAAGCACATGAACGGACAGACCCCCATCCCGGGGGCAGGTGCGATTGTGGTGAAGTTCGCGAACAAGCCGAGCGCGAACAAGAACGCTCCGCGGCCGACGCCGCGGGTCGGAGTGGGCGCCGCGCCGCTGGCCTACAACGGCGCCACGGCCGTGTTCAACGGCTCCTCGCCGGCCGCCTTCAACGGCACCAACCTCAGCGCTGCGTTCGGCTCGCGGCCCGCAGCGTTCGCGCCCGGCTTCCCGCAAGCCTCCCCGCCGCCCCTGCTGCCTTCCCCTGGAAAAGCTCTACCGTTCATCAACAAGGGCCAGCAACGCTTCAACCCCATGGCCGCCTCCAACCACTCTCCACTGCCACTGCTGGGGGCGCCGGCCAGCCCCGTCCCGCTCCTTGGGGCGCCGCCTGCGCCGCATCAGACTACAGTGTATGTATACAACATTGGTGAGGACACTGAGGAACTGGCATTATGGCAACTTTTTGGCCCTTATGGTGCGATTGACTCCATAAAGGTGATCAAGGACCCGGAAACTAAGAAAAACAAAGGTTTCGCTTTTGTGAACATGCGTGAATACGATGAGGCTGCTATGGCCATTCAAGCGCTCAATGGATACACGCTCAATGGACAGGTTCTATCTGTTAACTTTAAGACACAGAAAAGAAATAATTAGGATGTGAACGGACGTTCAAAACGCCGTCTTATTTGTGATTGTTCCCAGGCCGAAAGCTTAAAAAGAAAGATTTCATTCCAATCTCAAAATATTTTTGTAGTCGAGAAGCGAGATCCTCTATATGCATTTTAAATTAGTCGCATAAGTATTTTTGTAAGATTTAACATAGTTTTATAATCGCGAGAGCGCGACATGACTATCTGTGAGTTTAGTTGGCTTGACAGTATCATATATGTGTACCCACTTTTATCGTATGATATGGTATTATATTATTGGACTATGTATGGACCTGTCGCACTATGTATATCTGCCGTGGGGCCGGGGCGCGCCCCGCCTGCGCTAGTCGCGCGCCCTCGCTCCACCATAACCCTCCAGGTATTTTATTTTGTGTAAAACAAAGCATTGTATGTTTTTTAATCTTTAATAAATTTCATGTTTAAATAGATTGTATTGTATATTTCTCTATTTTTTTCTATATACTTATACCCCACCCTGTTGTGTCCTTATTTACTTACATAATTTATTCGTAATAATCCATATTATAATTATTTGTGGCAGTAGTTTAACATGTACATAATATATAATTGTGTGTATTGTCTCGCGGCAGGTCAGCTGTGTAAAACGCTTCAATATTGCATGTTGTGTAGTGAAAGACAAAAATAAGTTTTTATTTGTTTATGTTACCTCAGGGTTATAGCTACCGTTATTGTTTTTTCCGTCATTAGTTACTTTATCAATATTATTTTTGGCGCAAGTCAGGCCTGCTAGCTACATAAAAAAATCTCATGTTACAAAATTTATATCTTAATTTATTTTTGATACCGTCTTGGACGAGTTAGAGATAGCTTTAATCTCGTAAATAAATAGGTATAAGGCTTTGAGTCAGTCCATTAGTATAGTTAACTGTTAATGAAAGTAATGTCAACTGAATAATATTCAGTTAATTAAGAGATAGCTATATTATCTTTGACGCGTCCGTAGGACATAGGAAGCTGATAAGATAACTCGTACAGCAAAGTGGTCCAAAATGCCAACCTCTGAACTAGTATTTAAATAATTACAAAGTGATTTTAGAGACTGCCACAAATGTAGAATAAATGAAAAAGCACTTGGTGCCCTCTTAATTAAGAATTCGATGCCTCGGTGCCTCTTACTTGGGACAATTATAAACCAAACTACAGTTTTAGGAGTGAAAGTAGAAAGTAAGTATGTTTGGAGTGACATGTACATAGAGGTGAGTAACATTATTGTTTTTTGATAAAAAAAGTACCCACTACTATTTTATAGGTCCCTTTATCGATACATCGCTATCCAACCTGAGAAAAGCTATTTATTCTAGTCCATTTTTAATATGATTGTGTAATAAGTAATTAAATTTGATTTTAACCAATTATTTATTTCATAATCCCTTACTTTGAAAAGCAAAATCATAGGGTTTTCGTGCGCGTACCGTTTCTAGTCGTGGGTAGTTCATTCAATCGATGACACATGTAGGTACCATGTAATCATAGATAACATGGTCCGATGCACTGATAAAATTAACGTTATATCGTCGACATTGGGCAACAGCATTCGAGTAGGTATGCAAAAAAATGTGATGGAAAGGTAGTTTTGACGAGTTTAGCGAAGCCGTGCGAGCCCAGACGGTCGCCGTTCGGTCGCAAAGTTAGCATTCTGCCCTTCTCAAGGGCAATGTCTGTAAATATTATTGTAGGTATAGATACCTACCTAGTTCTTCCCACAATGCTTTCGTCATTTATAAAAGTAATAGGTAGGTAGGTATATTGTAAATCCGTTAAAATAATTATATACGTAATAGGTACTGAGAAAGCCATACAAATCATAAATAACTGTACTCCTATTTGTAATTTGAGTTGGGGTTTAGCAAAAAAATTTCGTCAATGTTTTTTTCCATGCCGGCCAATATTTATCGGTAATTAATGTTGAGTTATGAAACCTAAAGACTGCTTAGAATGTTAGCAGTATTATATATGTCACCGGAAAATAGCAAGAATCGTAAGTTGATCAATTACCTAGGTAGTTGATTAACTTCCGGAAAATAATAAACGGCAGTTGAAATGTATTATTTAACGTATGTATTTTAGTAAATTGATCATTTTACGGGGTCTTGCCGTAAAATCATCCGACGAAGGTAAGGTGAACGATGATTGGTTCAATGGCTCACGTAGCGTTATCCCGGCAACCAATCAGGGAACAGTGTATTAAGTTACGGGTAATAGTGCACCGTTAAATAGTACATTGAGCAACGATTGGCCCATTTGAGGACGATTTTACTTGTGTCAAAATCGTAAATTATTAAATGACTGTCAGGCTACCGTAAATTGATCAACTAACTGAAATCCATTGCGTAAAATAATACATTTCAACTACCGTTTGTTATATTCCGAAAGTTAATCAACTACCTAGGAAATTGATCAACTTACGATTCTTGCTATTTTCCGGTGACATATATAACAGTAAACCAGCCCGGTTCCACCGTGGACTAAGTTTAGCTGTATTGATTTAGGCTCTACACGCCACATACCTACGCACAAAAGCCTTTCATGAGAGATCTGTTAGTGGGCAGGAAAGGACATTTTCTTGTTTGTTTGTGCGGTTTCGTCGTCGTCTCGTTTCGCCGCGTAGAGACCGCATGATAATAACTTGTTTGCAACAAGGACTGCTCCAAACTAGTTGTTTTTTTTTATCTCGTCGCCACTCAGACGAGTCAGCGACCATGCAGTCATCAATTATTTCCCAGTTTCTAAAAAAGGACGAATTAAGATTTTTAGAGTTCAATGCTTAATAAATAGGTACTGCTGGCAATAATGATGTTGAAACGATAAGGAGATAGGTACCTTTCTTTGTCACGCTGGATTTATCAGAGTACCTACCTACATAATTAACTAATCCTTTGTAAATTCAAAATTCATCTATCAAATCACTGCCACAAAATTCTAACTATGCCACAATACATAACTACATTGATCTACATCTACCTAGCTGGGAGGTGTGCATACGCTGTATAAACAAGATATTTTCACAAGGTTTATTTGGATACTAGCTGTGCCCGCGGCTTCGCCCGCGTTCATGTAGGTGTGTCACAGAAGTGTTTATTATGCGTGTTCCTATTCTATCCTGCTCCGTGACTCGATATCTTCGCCGACCTACATATCCCGAACACTATAACAATCTCGATCCCTAACCCGACACTTGTCACGATCCCTCTTTCCTCTCTGCTCCATACCCTATTCCGTGCGTTACCCCGATCGCTATTCCCGCCCTCCCTTGATCCCTTTCATAGTCATTATGCCTAATAATCCCGATCTTTACCCTGATCCCGATCCCGACAAATTTCATCAAAATCGGTTGAGAGGTTTAAGAGGTTAAAACGTAACAGACAGAGAGACAGAGTAACTTTCGCATTTATAATATTAGTAAGGATTCTCTAAGGTTATCCTTTTTGTGTTTTTCGGGTATGCACGGTTTGTGCTTCTGCCACTGACGACGGTGAAAGGCTTTGTATTGGCTTCGTGGTGAAAAGGTTATCGTCAGGTTTATCAAGTCTCAAACAAAGAGAATCTCCCACGTGTCAAAAATTGTCAAAAACAATAATTTCGTGAAGAAACGTCAACGATTGACGAATGTGGACACCATGGAAGTATTAAAGTGGACACATGTTTCTGGCGGCAAAACGTTTCGTTTTACATAGTCACATGAGTCACAGTTGGCGCGACACGCACGCAATGTATTGAATGAAACGGAACGTGCTTCACGTCAAAGATGGCGACAGCGGTTTGTTTGATTGTTGTTTGTCAGTGCCATCGGAATTTAACAAAATTCTCTTCAATCCGAATTTTGCGGATATATGTTGTCGACTCAAAATCAACATTTTTTTATGTTTTGTTATTCGTATAAGGTTTCGATCGAAATTATTAATATAGATGGTTTTATCTTTTATAATGAAAAAACTCCATACAAACTTTTAACCCCTATTTCCACCCCTCTATCCCCTTTTTCGCAAAAAAAGGTAGCCTATGTCCTTCCTCATGGTCTAAAGATTGTCTGTGCCAAATTTCATCAAAATCGGTTGAGAGGTTTAAGCGTGAAAGCGTAACAGACAGACAGACAGACAGACAGACAGAGTTACTTTCGCATTTATAATATTAGTATGGATTTGAATGGTTAGATACAATAAGGGTAAGAAAAGATCAATACGATAGCACAGATTAATAAATAGTTACTACGTCCGATAGTTTGTAAAAGCACGTGACCCTAATAGTAAAGTGTAGATAGTGGTAAAAGGTTCAAAATGAAGGATTAGTTTAACGAGATCATTGTGTTTCGATGTGTATGGTGTTGGTCATTTATCTACGTTGATCAATAACCCTTTTTTAAGAGGGGAATGCATTAGGCACCTTCATGCCGCCTCCGGGGGGAGTCTGCATGGTGTGTGGGACTCACACCTCCCAAAAATGAGAGGGCATACCCACTAAACCCCCCTGTGTCGCCAGTGGGTAGCAAATAGCAGGGATACGGATAGCGCCGAAGCATACGGCCACATCCCTGCCTGCCCTGGCCAGCCGCAGATGACAAGCGGCCGGCACTTCTGGTCCGGGGAGCAAATACCCCTACGGCTATTTGCTCCCCGGACCAGAAGGCTTCCGGGGCGCACTCAAGCGCCCCGGGCGGACCTCGTGCAACGGTGTGGCTGCACCCACCACACCGTCACGCCCCATTGAGTGGTTCGCGCCCCCGCACTTACCACTCGGAGCACGGAGGAGAGGCTCAGAGGGCATACGATGCGTTGTATGCGACGCCCAGGCCGGGGGCGGCGTAGAGCGGGCGCGTCTACTGCGGCCTCACGCTCTCTTTGATCAATAACCCTATTACGTAGGTTGTAAGTCTACAATTCATTAACAATAAATACCGCAATGTGCATTAGTGGAGGGCATTCAACTTATTCACTTGAGGAAAACAATCTGCGTAGTACCTAGTTAGGGAGGTTACATGTGTATAAATATCCATTTTAACGATAAGTAGACTACTATTTATTAAAGAATGTAGGTACGCATATTGTTATAGGATGGTCTTCCACACTGATCTTCCTAAAATCAAGTTCTACTTGGCAACAAATAAACTAGTTTTTGATTTTGCGGCTAGAAAATGCAAATTACCTATCTACATGCGAGTGAGCGTCAAAATCGCGGGACCAAGTCTCCAATTTAAAAAATAGCACATGTAGGGGTTTGTACTACATTTGTACTATTTGTACCCGAAACCACAAATTTGTACCTCTAAAGATAAAGGAAGTATGTCAAGGTTTACCTGGTCCCGCCATTATGACGTCAAAGTGGCGGAGCCATCGGAAAGCGCTACTCGGAGGCAGGTAATTCAGACCCGAAGACTTAGTACTACATTTGTACTTGTATGTACTCAATTTTCAAGGCAATTGCAAGTGCCAAATTAAAGTTATCTGATAAAAACATTGGTCCCGCCATTTTGACGATTCATGTAATCGCTGAATTCATATGAAAATTGATACAATTTCTGCAAAATTAAAATGTCAACATTTTGTACTGGTCAGTACATAAATTTGTGTTATTTTCGTATTCATAAATCTATATAAATCAAAAGTTATTTAATAATCGTCGTTCTTTGATATGGACACATTTATGCAGAAATGAAACAACCAAAAATAGTTTGGATAATCATATATTCAACTTCAATTACTTTTGCGCATAAATTAAACAATTAGGCACTATGTACGTTGGACTCTTCGTAATTTTCGTCTTTAAGTCATCGTAACACTCCCACTTACCAATTGGTCGAGAAATATGAGCTTGATAATGCCCGATGCCGGTGGACGTAGGTGGAGCTATAAGTTCTATAGCAGATAAAATAGAATAACAAGTCTCTTTTAAGAAAATTTATCTCGGAATTTCAGTAATGTTAACCGTCTTCAGATCATTCAGTTCAAAAAATATTATAGGTGATAGAGAGTAGAATATGGTTTTGATTCCATTGCATCCTGATGCACTGCATGATAACATTTGATCTTGAATCATTTCATCAGCATTTCATGTACAGAATTGACCTCTCTACAGATTTATTATAAGTATATATAGAAGAAGAAGATATAGATAAAATGATAATAATTGATGATTAGAATTACCGCATTATATACAAATAAATAAATAAGTTTAACAAATTGTGGATTTCCATAATCATCAAAACATTGTTTGTTTCGTTATCGCATACACCTGTCCAATTCTGTAAAAATGTACTAGGTATAACAATAAATAACGATAACTTTTGTTGTACTTAAATAATGAATGTGAAAATTATACAACTTTATGTACTGACCAGTACAAAAGGTTGACATTTTAATTTTGCAGAAATTGTATCAATTTTCATATGAATTCAGCGATTACATGAATCGTCAAAATGGCGGGACCAATGTTTTTATCAGATAACTTTAATTTGGCACTTGCAATTGCCTTGAAAATTGAGTACATACAAGTACAAATGTAGTACTAAGTCTTCGGGTCTGAATTACCTGCCTCCGAGTAGCGCTTTCCGATGGCTCCGCCACTTTGACGTCATAATGGCGGGACCAGGGAAACCTTGACATACTTCCTTTATCTTTAGAGGTACAAATTTGTGGTTTCGGGTACAAATAGTACAAATGTAGTACAAACCCCTACATGTGCTATTTTTTAAATTGGAGACTTGGTCCCGCGATTTTGACGCTCACGATGGCACGGGCTTTTTAAGGTTTCGACCACTGAGAAACTAGACACAATAGAATAACTATTGTTTGCCGGTCATCGATGACGAATTTGTTAAAAACATGAAGGATATTCGTCTAATCAACCCCGGTATTTACGTAGGTAGCTTAATACAATGGCCAGACATTTTATAAAACGTGAGCCGTAAATAATTAATGTCAGACGAAACTATTAAGATACCGTTGGGTTTACAACGTTAACGGTCAAGGACTATGCCTGACATACGAATTTATTAAAAACGCTCTTTCTTCAAAATAGAAAGGACGCAGTTGAAGGTCGCGGCCATTGCGTTGGAAAAGATCAGTGTGCCTAGCACGAACATTTTCGAAAAAGTATGCGTAACGTGTCCGTAAACATTTGTATGAAACTTGGTACAGCGCCCCTATCGTGCGTAAGAGGTACTACGTTTACGTACGTTAACGTAGTGAAAATCATCGCCTTCGTATCGTAACGTAAGCCAATTTGTAATAAAGCGCATGCGCGAACTTGTTTTGACGTATGGTAAAGTAAATGTCAAAGGCTGGCTATCGAGACCTTACGAATACTTCGTCACTTAAAATTTTTAAGTGAGAAAAGATATCTTACTTGATAATTTAGATTTTTCTACTTATTGACTATGTTTCGAAGTGAGCTTAGTAATTTTTAACATAAAACTAATGCAAAGCTCTCCAAGATGTTCACGTAATACGCTGATATCAAATGATAAACTTACGCAGTCCACTGTTGGACATTGGCCTTATAGGCTTTACCCCTAATTACTACGCTGGGCAGGCAGGTTGGCGATAGGGTACAACGTGGGGAAGTCTCCTCGAGTCTATTACCAGTCCCTGTGAATCCTCACTGATTCTATGGGAACGGTAGTAGGCATTCGTGGCTATTAGCTTTGTAAATTAAAGACAAATGTTTATAAGTATATTTAATCATTTTTATGTATTCAAAAGATAATACAAAAATAATTCCGAACTAAGTATATCTTATTCAATCTATTGACCTCGCTCCATCCTCTGCTGAATGTACGGTACGCCTCCTTTAATTTAGGTAAAGTTTATTGGTTGCAATAACAAGATTACATCCATATCATCTTGGTAGTTGAAAGTCATCCACACGCAATTTTCGCCTCGTGCCAACTGCACTTCTTTGGAATCAGCTTCCATCTGATTCTTTTCCAAATCGATACGACCATCTTCAAAATAAAATGGCTTTCCTTGATTTTATTTATTTTCAATATTATGAAATAGTTTCACAATAAATATGCCAACAAAATTTTGTTTGACGTTCTGTCAAAGTGTCAAACGTAACGAGAGACGTTCAAAAACAGCATTTCTATCAAACTTGAAAATAATGTTATAATTTTAAAAATTTACGATAATATTTTTTTCAAATTCTAACTATTATAAACATTATTTAATTATTAAATTTAATTTAACTCACCTGTTAGTTAAATAAATAATTATTCGGGTTTATATCTCAAATCTCTTTGATATGGATTCTGAACGTTTAGGTTAGGATGACGCCCCGACGTAATCGTATCGAGTCGGCGATTGTTATGACTTTCTTTCTGCGTATTTTATCACGTATCGTCAAATACGCAACGTTTACTTTACGCATTGACGAAAAGTTCGTGCTTGGGCTACTGATTCTAATCAATGATGTAAGTCACATTGTAAAGTTTACCTACACATCCGTATTTTTAGGACAAATCCATGAATTCGATAATATAATGATTAGATAGATATACACTCTTTATTACATAGGTAGTAGCCATTACATAAAAAACACATTACAAACAAAACAATATTTAGGCGGTCTTATCGCTTATAGCGAGCTGTTCCAGACAACCTTCAGGTACCTAGAGGAAACCAGTTTCACTAAAGATATCTCTTTACTTCTCGTACATTATGATGATATAAACAGTAACAAATGTTTACTTCTATCATAATCTTCATTAATTTGGAAACGGTTCAGAAAATTCTCTTAATAAAACAGATTTGGCTCATGCCCATCCAAAATAATTGCCACGGGCCACAGAAGGTGTAGCTACGCCACGCGTGACTACAAATATAGCTAGACGGTGGGTATATAACTAACTATACAACAATAAATACCTATATATGATCCAATTCATACAGTTAAATTAAACGTATGTGGGCACATACTTGTATCAGTTATCGCTGCAGCTTTCAAACAAAGACAATATCGTCATTTTGTACCTATTTTTAGTGTTCAAATATTGAAATGTTTACAATAAGCAAGATAAAACAACACAGTTTTAATACTGTCGTTAAGTAGGTACCTAGTCCTAAATGTGTATTTTGTTAACTGTTAGTCATTCACCATTAATGGTAAACGATCACGCATAAGTCTATCCAATATTTTGTCACTCTTTTGTAAATTCAACTACTACTATAGGTACCTACAATAAATATACGCATGGGACATAAATTAGGTACTTATGTAGTTTTCTCAGCAACATCCATGCAGAGATGGAAAGTGTGAAATGTCGTATTTGCTTGGTAGAGGAGTAAACAATTTGTTTGGCATTATGCCATCCGAACGAATGATAAGTAGCCCGGGTGTCCGATCTATAGTTAGGTACGATCTTTCAATTCAAAGATACGCTGATCATTGTGGAGATACTGTTACTTTATTAGGCGTAGGTATAACAAGTAAATAATATTCATATTACAAAGTACCTATAATAAGTATGTAACTCAGCAGTAAGAGCAAGATTCCTACTGTTCAATTTAACTATACTGCCAGTGATGATAGTTTTATACTAATTAGGGTAAACAGTTGTTAATAATGTTGTTATAGGTACGATAACACAATGTACTTATCTAAATTAACTTTCTGAAATTTCATAATTGGGCCTTAGCTAATAGTATAGGTATAACTTTACTGTTTTATTGAACGTTCACAAAATAAATTCTGGTTGTTTTTTGTTTGATGAGTAAACAAGGTCTCACTATCCACGTGTGCAAATAACTAGTTACAGTGAACAACACGCCGAATTATAGCTATACCTTGCCTTGTAAACAGGTGCAATACATATAAACCCAATGTTATACGTGTTACTTTATATGGTACAAAGTTCAATACAAATGTGGCTTCACGCAACGTAGATTACCTGTTCCTCCACACGACCAATTTGATGGTTGTTTGGTGCCTATTGTTTTACCGGTGTCACTAAAAGTCTATAAATGAATAAGGGGCTGCGCATACGACAAACTTTTTGTGCGATAGAGTCTGCGTCTGAGACATTTAAAAAGAGCGTCTAGGTCTGCCGACAGAATGATCGAAGATGTGCGTCGTGTGCGTTGAGTCTGTGAAATATCCGCGACAGATTTTTGCGCGTCATGTGCATTACTGCATATAGGGTGAGTGCGCCGGTTCGCGTCCACTGCCCAGTTCGCGTCCATTTCGCGGAAATCTCTCGAAATTAAGTAAACTAACATACCAATGAGTCGAAAAGTAATTACCGCCAATAGCTCAATATATATGACATTTATGGACATTGACAAAAGTTCCGTGCGCTCAATCAATCCTGTGTAAAAAATAATTAATGACGACTTTTCACCAAAAGAGCTCTGACGGTCGAAAAAAAATAGTGGGCAGTAGCAAAATAGCAGAATAGCAGTGTGTTTGATAGTCAATATTTTGTTGATTTATGTATATTTTGGATACATAGCTGTTTCTAGACGTGGATAATGATCCAAGGAATTATATTAATTATGAATTTGATTATGTTTTTTATAATTAACAGTTAAAATAGGGTGGACGCGAATTAGAACACCAAATTTATAAAACTTCCATTTTGCGTCCACACTGGACCATATCAAAAATTGGCAAAAAGATCGCATTTATTGTATGGGAGCCCCCCTTAAAAACTTATTTAATTGTGTTTATAGTAGGTATATGTTGTTATAGCAGCAAAAATACATATTTTTTGAAAATTTTAACTCTCTACCTAACGAGCTTCTTGAAATAGAGCTACAAAGCTTAACCAGCTTCGTTAACAGTGATTTATTAATATATTAATAAACATTCTCATAAAAATATCATCCTTTAATTCCATATAAAAGCTGGTGGACGCGAATTGGTCCAGGTGTGGACGCGAATAGGAATTTTTGGACGCAAACTGGGCAAATCGCCTATTTCTGATGTTTATATTTTTAATAAAAAAACCACAAGGTATTTCGAACTAAACTAAATGTTACCCTAAAATAGACTATTCTACTGAACAAATGACATAAGATTTTTATTGAAATTGGTGCTGGAACATTTTTATTTTCTCCTTCAAAGTTGCCAACTGCGCTAAATGGACGCGAACTGGCGCACTCACCCTAATTGCAAAAAAGTGCGTCACGGATAGTCTGTCGTCTGCACTGCCTCTAAATCTATTTCTTATAATTTAGATTACTGCGGTTCGTAGGCGGTATAAACAAAACGTATAATTGTTGTCTACATATCTAAATATGTACCTCCATAAAAAAGCGAAAAATACAAATTCCATTTGTATCGTTACCTACGTAAAAATTTCAAAGTTATTAAAGAAAGTACAAATACCTACCTACTTCTAAACCTCGACTTCCAGCTGTTAATACCTACTTACATTGAGGTGAACAGAAGCGTAGAAAGACTAAAAAGCGCCAACATTCATATTTTCTAGTACCTAAAGGAATTATTCGGTATAATGTTTATTCATACTTCATACATGGAGCTATTATACATTTCTGTGCTCCATTATGTTCGCTGTTCAACACCTGTCGTGGGCTCGTCGTCGTCGTCGTGGGGTGTAGTTTCCCCTATGTAACGAGATGGCAAGAGACCCAATCCCTAACATGATAAAAATGTAACAAGCTTACTTTAATATTTTTTGATATTTATCTAGGTACCTACCTACTTACTTATAATGTTGTAAGCTCTGAAGATTGTTTACATTTTTATCATGATTCATTAGGTGCAAATATGGTACGTGGGTTAGGTAGCTACAAAGGTTATGTTTACTATTCAAATAGAAAGCTGGTCCTAAATTAGCTTACCAATTAAATTTTTACGCAACATTATGTTTACTTGCAGAGTATACCTAATTAACTAACTTTATCATGTCAATCAAGTAGAGTTATCCTGCCATCCCGAAAAGTTTTTAAAACTGCCAGCTAATTTTGGTAACTATGATAAATTATAATCAAACTAAGTACATAACTAACCTCTTTTGTTAAAAAAAGAGGAACATGTGTCTTTACTTAGGTAACGAATTAAAATTGAATCATGATAAAATAAACAAAAGCTTACCTATCTACAACATCTGTTCAGAATAATGTTAATACCTACCGTTGGTATTAATGTCCCAACTGGAAGCTCGTGTTTGTCGGGGAAGTCATCCCCTTTTATCAGTAGACTAACAGCCATATTCACAAACGTTACTATGCGTCGCGCGAACACACAGGTACCCAAAAACCTATAATAGGATTTTGTGCGCTGTGCGTCCGTGCGGCGCATAGTAAGGTTTGTGAATACGGCCTTAAATCGTGCCGCCAACAGTAAATTACTAATGAATGAAGTATTTTTTAGTTCATGTTCTTACTTTATAATGCTGTTCTTGCCATTCTTGTTACCTATGCATAATGTCTGTAGGTAGTACACGATTTTCCAACTAATTGCCAAGAAAATCAATTTCAACTATTTACATAGGTACCGATACTTTATTTATGATTTCATACTCAGTTGGGTCGCCTCTAAGAAACAACTCTGTGGAGGTGTCCCTTTTGATAGTAGGCAATAGTACCTAGTGGTATAACACACACGGCCGAACTACAAAATACATTTACCTACCTATATTATGATAGCTACAAAAGTCTTACACATTCAGATTTCCATGTTTGCTATACCTACCTACACAAAATCTGCCATTGTTACATAAATCGCTGAATACCTATTACAAGCGCTAATATTGAATGATCACTCAGACTATTTATTCTGAGAATGCCACATGTAGTTTTTTGATTCCTTGGCTTGGCTGATGACAGAAAAAAAGATGCAAATTATCATGTTCAATAATTGTATAGGTACACGCCGACTGACCGTTGATAACAGTGCAGCGCTTGCCAACAATGGAAAGGTGTAAGAAATAATTTTTTTTAAGAGTGTGTTGTGTTAGGTGTGTGCCTAATAGGTACTACCTAAATGGGGTTGGTGTATACCGCCACGTGTTTAAAATCTACCTATCATAGCATAGGTAAATCATGCAATAAATAGTAAGTTAAAAAATCGTAAAATGTATAGGTATGCTTGTGCACTGAGTGAGACCCTTAGAATTATTCTAAGGTGAGACCTATACATAAAAGGAATAAATATTTAAATAAATAACCCAAGACATGCCACACTGGGCCACACATTGTTTTACCTATACCATTTATAAATTCGGAAATGGCATAGGTAAAACAATAGGCTATTTTGGGTAAAAATTGTAATTAGTTCGTCTTTTAGCTTATTCAAAAATAAAAGACGTATTTTTCCTTTTTTCATTAAAATAAACAACAGCAAAGAATATACAAGGCATCAAAAGTTAGGAGTGGGAGTCCTTGACGTCACTCGCTCCCGTAAAAATGCCTCACCGAGTGACGTCACGCGTAATTTCAACGGGCTATAACTTTGTAATTTTTAGTTTAATTTATAAATAAAAAAATACGTGTCTTTTTTATTTATAGTGTCTTTAAGCTAAAAGACGGACTAATTACAATTTTTAACCCTAATAGCCTATTGTAAAACTCAATATTGCACACCAAAACAATTGACTTTGGACTAGAGTATTAGTTTCTTACCTATTACTATAACCTACGAAAAAATAAGTATACATATGGTATTATCATGACCTGTTAATTGAAACAAATATCATGCATGTAGATAGGGTTCCCTGTTATCTGGAGAAACGCAACGCATAGGTACGCATTATCTGAGCACACAGCACACGCTTGTTTTAGCTGCGTGTGCTAAGTATGAGTCGGCAAGCGACGAGGCTACGAGGCGAAGTAGGTAAATAATTGAAAATATTTTATCAGACTGAGTACATACACAGAATATGTACTTAGGAATTGAAAGTATAGCTACATACCTAGATTATGTGTAAGTAAATAAGGATATGCCCAATGGGGAAAACGATTCAAAAGCATTTCCGCTAGTCAGATTCGATTTACTAGTAGTTATATAAATTAAGATGATTGTGATATTTTGGAAATCTCCAAACTACATGACTGCTTATATAGAATTGCATCGGTTTTAAACCTACAAAATCTACATTTACATAGGTAGCCAGCGCAAACGACAGTATGGTTGGCTATTAGCCACCTCACCAAATACCTTCTTATCTTTATCTCAGAAATCATTGTAGTATTCGTAATATGAACGTCATCGCTGTCGAGCCCAGGTTACTTGTGTCCATTTTGATTCGCTATCGCGTCGCTTGCGCTGTCTATATAAAAAAAGAACAGGGTCTTGAAAAGTTGAGTACATTTTGTTTTGTGATTTGTCACGTGTCTCCATAAAAAATATCTTCCCAATGGTAAGTAAAGTAGATCGTTAAGTATGTAGTAGTCCCATAGGATTGGGAGTAGGTATATTTTTTTGTGTAACATGGACAGTTAAAATTACACGTTATATAAATATGTAAAAATAAGTTGCAAATAACCAAGTAACTTGTGCAAATTACTTGCTTTGAAACATCCACATCACACCGATACATTCATTTTATTTATTTATGTTTATCCAAATTAATTTAGGAATAGGTATTTTAAGATGCAATATTGCAGTTGCACTCCAGTGCAGGTATTTATTAACAGACCATATTTTTTTACAATACCTACTACGCTTTGTAAAGGTACCTACTCTTTCAACCAGGCTTCGTTTAGTAATGACTGTAAATAAATATTGTTAGTAATTAAGAGCACATTATATTAATATTTTGTTTTAAATGCACTGATAAAATAATATTAGATCATTTTCAGTATTTAATAAAATGTTCGTTTTATAAAAAAAGTTTTTGTTTTCTTGACAATTGTTTTATAAGGTACCCTATTTGATAAAATAGGTAAGTGTACTAATTTTTAGTTGGTGCATGTGTTAAGAACCTTATGCTTCGTGTACAATCGGCCACGCATCCTACCTAGGTACCTTCCCACCTTTTGACAGATACTGTCAACTTTTGTCCCACTATGTGCAGAATATTATTATTTCCAGATTTTTTGGGGAAACTTGACAAATAAGGATAGGTTGATGAGTGGCCGTCTGTACATAAAAACGGCCTCACATCATGTTACACAGATCTGATCTGATCTGAGAAAATGTATATCGTAATGAATTGGATATTCAGTCAAAACTTGTTGGAAAAATTAGACATAATATGTTATGGGTTGGAATGATGATGCCACTGATTACCTAATCAAAGCGACTTTACTCAAGAGGAAAGAAATGACAAAACATGTTAAAAAGCTTAATCTAACTTTTATTTGTCAATTTAACATACAGATGTAAGGCATTCTCCCACCTCGTGTTCTTGGCACACTAAACCATCGTTACATTCGACTAATGAACGCTTACATGAGCATATATCACTTCGGATAATAAAAAATATGGAATGTAGAGTTCACATAATTAATTATAATGGAATGCCCGAAAAAAATGTTTAAAAAAATTTACAACAGTTTATTCGTAGTACGTTCGCCAGTCGTTCGTTACCACTCAAATACTAGCCAGGTATTAAAATTAAATAAAAATTTCAAGACTAGAGTTTTTTTTTAAGTAATCGCGCCGTGAATCTCGGTCCATATTTACAAAATCGTGCGTAAAACCCATTGACTCGAGAGACAATTTGTGACTCAGATTCTGAAACTTATTTAGAGATTCTTATAATAATTTGGTTGGGATTTGGTTTGTACTAAAAAGAAAGTTGGGAATAAGTTGAAAATAATATCAATATTATGTAAAACACTGGATATTGGCACTGACTCATGCTAACTTAATAAATTATATACTACACAGCACAACATACATACAATATTATTATATAATCTTTAAAAAATCTGTGTACAGCGTACAATATAAATAGCATTAATGAATCTCAAATACTGTAAGAAATACTGCTAATTCACGACGTTTTCGTTTCATAAATACAAAATAGGTATATTTAATTAAAATAAAACAATGGACGCAAATAAATTCCACTTATTGCACAAGAACATTTAGAACGAAAAAAGAAAAGGTTACTGGCCTCATGACGTATTTCTTCCAAAACTGCATTTCTATGACGTAATCTCAAAAACCCTTCCAGCAAACATTAGGCACTGGTTTCAGCTAATAATATCAAAGCTAATTTTTATAATTATTTTTCGATATAGTTCTTACATTAATTTTTAGACTAAATGTGAGATAATTTTAATCAATTTCCCAATATTACATAGGCCTTTGTATAAATAAAAGATACTATGAGACTCGATACATAGTTTCAAATTAATCCAGTGTTTTGAGTGAGAAGGCATAATATCGAATACAATATCATTCATAGTTGGATATGCGATTTTTGCAAAATTTTCCGACTAGTAGAAGTAATTTTACCTAATTTTACATTTCATTGTGGGATACAAAAGCTGCTCTTTCTACAACTAACTATATTTACTGATATTTTAGTAAAAAATATCTAACATTTGATCTTTATTTGTACAAAATGCATATTATTTACTTGATATACATAATATATTACTTGTTAGTTGAAATATACAAGTTATATTTACGTCAAAGTTAAAAATAATTTTCATCTGAACAATCGTTCGTAAAACATTCTTAAAAATACATTTGTACTATTTATAATTCAACAAAATAAAAAGAAAACAATATTTATTACCGATGTTGTAACAAAAATAAATGCTGGGTATAATATAAAATATAAGCTTCATACTTGCGATATTTACATTTTGTACACACGACCTAAGCAATTTGTGCCTTTTCACTTATATTATAATTCCACTGATTTTCAAAGAGACCACTCCGTACAGTCGCTGACAAAAATGTTTCTTAACATTACTGGTGACTAATCCTTTTCTCTAATTCGAATAGTCAAATATAATGTTCTTTAAAAAAAGCTACCAATATTTTCATTCACATTACTATGAATCCAACAAGTGGTCTCATTGACAATAAATATTATTTTTCACCGTTTCCGAAGGTAGTAACAATATTACTTACCATTTGTTTTCAACAACAAACGGTTAATTAAATAAATACCGCGGTAATTAACTTCCAATACAATACAACTGAATATACTAATTAGTCGAAATTACGTTTCTAAAGTCATCAAACTGTATGTAGTATATTATAGGCACTGTATTGTCTCTTACGCGCATTTTCCATCATTTACATACCGACTGAAAATCATTTCTCACATTAGGTGAACGCTATCATAATATACATAATGTACAATGGGACTACACAATTATATTAAATAATGAACACAATCGCATTTATACATAGCTTATTGCAGTTCTTCCACCGTTGAAGGTGGTATGGCCATTATGTGACACAGGCAAACGATTCTTAACATTTCCAACGTAAATTTAAAAAGAAATATCCTAAAGAACTGCCTAACTAACGAGCATACATTACCCATCATACGTTGGATATAAGCCTGTGTCAAAATTCACTCATAATATCAAACGCCCGTAAATCAAAGTGGTTATAATAGCAAGTCAGTGAAAGTGACCGATGCACACATAAATATGTCACCGTGAAATTGTAATTACCGTTAAATTACAAACTATCTAACGAGATCGTAAACTGTCTAAAGATTGTGAACTGTGACATAATGCTTACAGTTCAACAATTATCTTTTGGTATATTTAAATCGATTGATTGACATTCTTAAATTTAAATCTGTCGCGTGTTAAATTAACTACAGTTCCACTTTGATTGGATTACAATGTACAGAAAAATAATACGTTACATTGTAAGCATTATGGTACAGTTCACATACTGTCGACAGTTTATAATATCGCAACATTGATTAGGTATGATCTAACTGTTTTTGCAGTTTTACGGTGACACATAATATCTGTCACTGGGATCGTTACCACCGGTTTTCATAAAAAAGCTGAAGCGTCGCACGCACTACCCGCAAGCGTATATACAGTCCCGCTGTTATCAAACGAGGTAGTCGTCGAACTTCGTGAGCCTTCGCTACGAGTGTCGCGACGGGCGTCGTTCAGCGGCCGCGGCCTCCATAGTCTCAGGACTGAAGCGGACCCTGGATTGAGAACCGCTGGACGCGTCGCGAGCAGACACGTACGAACTGTCCGTTTCGCTCGTCAAACTGTCCGGCGGCGTAGGATTGGTCGGCGTCCCACCGCCCGAACTGCCCCCGGACGCGCTCGACTTCTTATTGTACTTCTTCAAGCTGGAACGCAGCTTCGTCGGAGCCATTTCCAGACCCAAGTTGGCGGGTCTTTCAGCCTCCGAGCGCTCCTGCGACTCCTGCCTATAGAAGTCCCGCGGTAACGAGTAGTCATTCGACTTTCGTGGATACTCGGCCTTCGCAGTGCGGTACTCCTCTCGTCTCTCCTTAGGCGCGAACTTATCCGATCTGTACTGTCTGGAGGGCGAGAACTCTTCCGGATGCGAGTTGGAAGCCGATGAGTTGGATGGTGTCCTTCTGTGCGTGAGGTACTGGGTCGTCGACTGTCTGTAGTCGGGCGTGGGTTCTCTATAGTCGAAGGAGCATTCGTCGTAGCCGTAGTAGGGATGTTTGACGACGTATTCCGCGGTTCTGTCGTAAGTGAACGGTTCGGGGCGGTAGTAGTAATCTCTGTCTTGGGACGGGGAGGGTTGGAAGTTTTCTCTGTAATTGTGATAGAGGTCTGCGAGGTGGTCTGAAGTGGATGAGGAGGTTCTCCGGGGGGAGGGGGTGGGGGGTTGCGTGGAGGTGTAGTTGGTGCCGAGGCCGGAGGTCCCGGACAGAGGCTGAGCGGAGTGCCCGTAGCCTGAGGAGGACGACGGGTGCGCGTAGTGGGTCGGTGAGTCGGTGAAGCGTATTGGTTTCTGCTCCTCTGCTTGAAGGCTCGATATCTGGAATAAGTGCCATATAATACTATTAGAAAATTACAGATAAAATACGTATTGGGGAATACTGAACTATACTTACAGTTTAGTGTATAATTTTAAAGATTCAAAGATTATCTGTAGGAAGATATCAAGTGATTTCTAGATTGCACACAAGAGGTTTTCAAATTTGAGACATGCATAAGTGATAAAGATAAATAGGTATATCTTTCATATCAATTTTATGTAATCCGAACTAAGTACATATTATCGTAAATATATAAGGAGGTCTGATCTGATTTATCATTGCATAATACGTGAGAATTTTATAACAACTTGTTCATGTATGTACCTACTTTGCATGATAAGCAATATCTCAAAGTAGAAGGAAAGCACGTTAATCCGTTTGGTCCGACGCCTGGCCCCTACCACCAAAATCGAAAACGATCGTTCGTCGAACGGATCGCGTATTTTTGCACCATAAATCCTTCCTATGTTCGAATATGGTGGTGTTCCAATATATAAATTAAATTAATGAAAATCGACTTTGACGAATTTTTCGTATATTCGAACATGTACCTTCGAACATTTAGAGAGGTAGGGCATAGCGAATCTTCGCTCGAATTGAGCCCACCCTATAGAATACCGCAGTCAAATGACCTCTGGGTCGTGTTTCTGCTGGTGAGTAGGGTTTCCGGAGCTCGTGGGGGGTTAGGGTTGGGCCGGCATGGCGGTGGCAACTGACAGGTAACTGACCAGTTACTTGCCCGTTGTCACAGCGACTTGGGCTTCTCTTTCGCTTTCCATCAGGCGTAGAGAGGCCATTATGTCGAGCCACTATATATATAAAAAAAAAAAAAAAACATGTGCCAAAGTACGCGATCCGTGTGGTTTCCGAATTTAGAATAGGGTGTGTTCTATCATCGCCGGGCTGTTTGGGGCACTCCTAATGGCTAGTCGCTGTGCAGACTGGACGCTGTACAGACTGGGTAGGTAGACATAGTGCAGGTTTAGTTACCGGCGAGCCGGTGATGGCGTTGAGAGGCGCGCGCAGGTGCCTGGTGGGCCCGTGGTACGTGTTGTGCGCGAAGCCCAGGCCTTCGACGCCGCCCGCCGCGCCCTTCAACTCCGTCTCCGACCTGACAAACGTGAGCATTACACATTAGCTGGCTACAGGACGAATGGCGAAACCTGCATTGATAACAAAAGATAATCGATATTTTCAAGACAAATGTCATCATCATCATCAGCCTATTACAGTCCACTGCTGGACGTAGGCCTCTCCAGTTGTTCGCCACTTAGAGCAAACATCTAGAGGATATACCCATAATCGCCACGCTGGGCAGGCGGGTTGGCGATCGCAGGGCGTAGCTTCTTGCTCCGGTGACGCTGCTGCCCGTCACCGGTCTTTAGTATTTAGCTACGCCTTCAATTGTGATGGTTATACCGCCACCAGTCGGTTGCCAGAGCCTCGTTTTTTATTCGGCTGGATGCACCACGGGCAGGTGAGGTTGGCTTGGAGCGAAAAGAGGACTCGGTTGTGGTTTGACTAAAGCATGAACAATTCACCCAGAAATGCTTTACATAAATGATTTAAAATATAAATTAGATAAAACTTTAAAAAAGTTATTTTGGTAAGTAACGTCATTGACGTTTTGTCTTAAAAAACAAATGTTACCTGTGCGGTTGCAGGGTCGGATGTAAGGGGCTGACATTTGAAACTCTAACGTCGTAGCCGGCCGCGACGCCGCCCAGCAGCGCCGCCATATTGTATAAAACCAACTCTATTATACTCGGCTTTTTGAATTTGTAACCTGAAAATAACGGATTTTTTATAATTGATTACCTGCATTGCATAAACTGAATAAATGTTATCAAAAAAGTCTCGGCTCCGTTAAAATAAAAATATTTAAATTTTTACGATCGTAGACACAAGTAAAGGTAGGAGGCGAATGTTACTCAACTTACGATAATATGTTGTTCGTATATTGGCACTAGGTACTAGTCATTTCATGCATCGAGATTAATTAGAAGCTTTAATTGTAGATGGCAAGTGCGACATGACACGTGGCCCTGGGCTATTCACATACCTATGCGGTCGGAAAAATACTTAACATTTAATTACGTTACCGAATCCTAGCAGAAATAGGCGATGTGAATAGCCCTGCTGAGCTCTAAAGCGCCTCGCGTAGATGAAGTTTAAATAATTCAAAGTGTGATTGTACCGAGTACATTAGGTAAAATGTACGTACTTAATAATAAAATTACTTAATAAAGTACAAAACCTATAAAATAATAACAGCAATACTCACCTTCAGTGCTATACAAGGTGGGCATAGGTATCGAGTATCGGGAGGACGAGCTCAGCGGGTACTCCGGCATCCACTCCTCAGGACTGAAGTCTGTGTAAGGAAGAAAACAACCTATGTGAATGGAAACATAGGCGCGTTAGTGTGGGGTGTGCGTGCGTGAGACGACAAGATTGCACTTTGATGCGACTGTGTGCTATTCACATACAACTGTGTTGTTAACACGAAAACTTATGTATAAACCTTGTATCTTCAATCTGCATAGAAGTTTTGTTTAGAAAATTGAAGGCAACAGCTTTTAAAGCAGTTGAGTACACTTTAACATTCGAAAAGAAATGAACGGTAGGTATTTTATTGTACAATAGAGAAGATGCATGACTTTTTTTATGGATTTATTTGATTTATTGAACTCTATTTTCGGCTAGATACACAAATATCGAAGAATTTTTAAAAGATCCTTGCCATTATACGAGTTATAGAGCTTTAGAGTTATTGATTAGACAGAGAGATCAGATGTATACGGTTAAGATTTCACGTAACATTCGCGCTATTCAACTCCATAGAAAAATCGTTTTTATGAAAAGGATCAATACATTTGCTTTCAGCGACTATATCTCGTCCATTTTTCAGCCAATTATGATTTGGATTTCACGGTGTATTTTACTATGAACGAGTAATTTATGATAATAGTTTTGATGCATATTCCCTAGTAGATAAGGTACTATACAAGAATAATAAAAAAATAGGAGATACAAGATTCATAGACACATTAGTACAGTTTCTAAGATCTTAGTTGATTAACATACAATCCACATCAAAATTATAATCTTGTATAATACATGTCAATAATATGAAATAAATATTTAAATATAATACACTGTTTCAAATAGAGTTATAACAAGTAATGCTATAGGATTATTCTAATATGATTTAAATCTTATTAAAATGACATGAAAACAGTGTAGGTACAAGAGCTATTCTGATAAGACAAAGTTTAATTAACATAAATTAGAGGACACACTGAAAAAGAATTGAGTTAGCATTTTACACAATCAACAATGATTCCTCTAGTTTAGTCAGTGGTAAGATTTATACATGCAGTGTTCAGTGCAAAAATCGATGTTCGTACATAACTACACATGCCAAACAGTTCATTCAATTACAAAATAAAGCAAAATGAAAAGTGAAATATCAGGTTTCTAATATACTTACATGTGCATATTGTAACTTGAATTGGCGGCACTTTTAATTAAACTCCGAATTGTTATTATCGTTTTGTTATTGTTTCAATTTGCTTCCGTCTCGTTTCGACCGTCCCTCATTAGATATAGCCAGAGTGAGAAGCGAAAAGCGTATTTTAAAGTTGGTTTTAATCTTTTTAAACCTTCACCATTTTTAATCTAAAAAGGTTTTAAAAGGGCTCACTCTATGGCTCGTTTTCGCAAACTATTTTTAGTTCGATCACTTCCTGTCTGTTATAGGGATTGTTAGTAACTAATTGATTAGTAAACCCATGTTAAAAAAATACACCAACATTGATTTTATGGAAAAGGTTTATTTGATATATAAAAAGATCTACGTATATAACTATTAAAGAACCAGATCACCAAAGAGCTTCTATAGTAGTTCGTTTTTTTACATATTGAAAGCGAGAGTCATCTTTAGTTGGGCTCTCTTGTAATCACATGTTTTCGTCGTGAGCCTCTTGTCGTTTTATAATACTAGTCCACCACCGACTGCCAGGAACATTGTTACTGCCAAGTGTTACAACGGCTCTCTTGTATCATACAAAATGTCCACTACGTACTAATGTTGGAAGCCTATGTGACCGCGCGCCCTTGCCTGTATATCACAGATGTGTCCGAAGCCGTCAGGATACCATGATAGCCTCTACTTCAGGAAACCTTTATTACAAAAAGGATTGTTTTGTGGTTTCAAACCTGCAAGTGTTTTATATGGTCTTTAAAATAGAAAAAAATTAACATAACACGTTTCTGTCACCTGGGCTTCGGGCACATCTGTAATAAAATGCGGTTTGCATTTTTATGCGACCTGTTAGATAGCTGTTACTCCACGTGAGACTACGGCACAATATTGCATTATAGTTACGCCCCTATCACGCGATGCAATTAGGATATCATATAGACTTCCACATATACAACTGATATTAGAAGAACATCATTGTAAACATTTGAAAGCGTGCCATATGACATGGTGAAAAACAAAGCAAAGATCATACGAACTAACAAATAAGTAAGTACAACAAATACATATATAATTGTCTTACATTATATTGTATATAGCATAAACTATGAACTGCTAAGCATGCATAGCACTTATGTATAATTAATAAAAAAAACCTGGCTGAAAGCAAACAAATGCTTACAATTTACAAAAAAAAAAAAATAACATAGTGTCAAAAATAATATAGTAAAATTACAGCAAAAATACATTACAAACTCGTCTACAAAACAACTACTTAACATAACACGCACATATGATTTCCTGAGTATCACACATACAACAAAACATTCATGTTTACAGTCAATTCCTTGATTACTAACTATCTATCGAACACTAACTAGCTTATCTAAATGTTCCCTGATGCCTGTCGTCAACAATGACCGAATAAACTGATAAATTTTGTGACACACGAACACGCTCCATTCCAAATGCAAATTGTTGTTTAGTTGCGGTTTTTAAACTGAAATCTTTATTTCGAAATAGCGAGTACACAAAAGTCTGTAAAAGGATAATAGAAGTCGGTGAAAGTATCAATGTAAATGTTCAATTGTTAATTTAAATCCTTCATTACTCATTCAATATAACCTACTTTAATAAATAGGTGGCTATTTCTGGTTTCTTTTATTTGTAAAATATAAACACACAATTATAAAAAATACAATTTGTATGCAGTCTGTCTAACATTTAGATTAAGAGCGAGAAGACCGCCTGAACGTTTTAGCTTTTACTGACTTCTTTGCTTTATACATACTCGCTACGAAATGTTTGTCACACATAGAGCGTGTCGACCATGAATGCGATATTATACTTACAAGGATACAGTAGGTTGTCTTGAGATGTTCCTTCAAAGCAGCAAGAAAAAAGTCCAAATATTAAACATCTTACTATTTTTTACAAATCAGTTTACAATAGTTATAATTTGCTAGTTCCATTTGAATGCAATAAAGAATTCGTAAAGTAAAAAAAAATCAGTACTTTTTGATTTTTTTTACGTTTTTGTTAACTGTTTTTTTACAATGCGATTTGTTTATTGCAAAAAATTTTATACAATTTGGCAAGATCCTAATATTTTTTTTTCAGTCGAAACGTAGATATGTTAAGTCTTTAAAAACTACTAACCATTCTCTAAAGAGCTAACAATTAAAAATTTTCTACGATAACAATGACATAAATAAATGCTTTCATAATGTTTAAAAGACATGACGAGAGAATATTCGAATTTATATTATGAGTGAGTTGATGACACAATAAACCTTATAACTTCATTACGTCTGATTATCATTAATACCCCTGCCGAAAATACCTCTTTTTCAATGCTTGCGTAATTGTGATAACAAGTTACACACTGTTATATATTTTCAAAAAAGCTTTTCTGTTTGACTAGACTTGATCACGGGGATTTAGGGCCATTAGTTGTAATGTAATTATACTGGCGGATCGATTAACGCAGCTATGTTTCGTATACATATGAAAATGTATATATCCAATAACGCTTGAGTGTGCCAGTAAAGTACCAGGGCAAGAGAACTGGTGATAATTGCTAACACTGGGTAAATAGTAGCCTTAACTGACCTTGAGGTGTGATCATGTTCAAAAGCCTTTTAATCAGAACAAAGCTTTCTTTTACTTTGTAACAAGCGGAGAGGGGTAAATGTATGTATGTACATTCGTACATGTGTAAATTCGTAATTATTTAAGATACTGTTCCCGAAAAATAGAAATCTTGATAGATATCTGACCAAAGGTGGCAATTTATTTTAATTAAATGGAAAGATAGGTTCCTTTGTCAAGGGAATTAATGTCAAATCATAATTTAGTTATTAAATTAAAATTGTGTCAGTATATAAAAATACGCGTCACAATTTGACCAACACTGGATTAAACATAAACATACTTCTAAGGACTAAAACCTAAAAAGTAAGTCTTTTTTGTTTTTTTTTTCAGAATGTTCTTACATACTAGGCCATAAGACTTTATCAAATCCTTGGATTTTTATGTAGTTAGTGGAAATATTTACAAAGATGCTCAAATGCTAAAAACGTATTAAAATAATAATGAGTCAACTTTTTAGCGTTTCTTGAGCATATTGTCAATTCAAGATAAAAATCGAAGATCTGTCAAAATAATGATGTAATATAACAATTCGTACTATTTTACTCATTCATTTAAAATGCATAATTAATTTATTTGCGTTCTGATGTGACAAAAGTGTCAAATGCACATTGTAGGAGGAATGTTAGTAAAATGATATGTATTCAAATATGGCAACACTTTTGTACATAGTTCTATGACTCGTTTTCGTTCCCTTTTTAGCGTTATGAACTCTTATAGTTTTCGTAATGCGGTATCGATCGTGTTTCACTAGTATATATTTTTCGTAGCGTTAATTCGATCGTTAACTAATTATAATACATCTTAGACATAAGACTTTGAGATCGTTACGCTAGGTTCTAGTATGATTTTCGATTCGGGAGACATTTCTCGCTGTATTTCTAGTATCTACTACTATTAAAATCAGAATGTACTAGCACGGGCTACTATTTATGCATTGCATATAAATATAAGAGCCCATACTTTAATAAATGTCTGAACAACAACTTATTAAGTTGAATTGAAGCAAATTTGGACAGTAGTTTGTTATCACAATCACTTGTAATAACTTTGTTGGGTTTCAGCGATCTAAATAACGCAACTTTTAGTCATCTCTTACTTTTCCTATTCTGGAAACTAAAGCCCGAAGAGAGACAAATATTAACGGTCGCTGGTTTCCAAAGACGAGAAATCTCCCACGTAAGCTACCTGAGCGAATGTTCGTGAACCTAGCGAACGTCATTCGAAAAGGGGGGCTTTATGAAGGGCACGTTCTCACCATGACGTAAACATATCTATAGATATAAAAATTATGCAGTGTCCCACGATATTACGGAAGGTGTAATGATTAAAATCAAACTTTTGTGGCCTTATAATTGTTAACTATATATCATTAATCATTATGTATAAATAAAACGTATTGGAAATTTATTCGCTGTTTTGTCATCATCATGGCATCAAATAATATTAACCACTATTACTATTATTGTTAAAATTCTTATTATTGTGAAAGTCTTACTTTCTTAAGGCAACGAAGGATAGCGGTCAAATAATAAATGATGAAATGGCGAAAAAACGTGTGCTCATGTGTATAATTGTATTATATAAATTTTGATTCGATTTGAAAGTTTGCAATAAAAATAGTGAGAACGTTCCCTAAGGTTATGTGAACAGTGGATCGTTCGATGGGTGCTCGTTCCATAAGAGGACTTTGACGGAGCTTTCTTCGGTTGCTAAATCTTGTTAAAAAAAAGGCTAAGGAGTCATCAATAAAATTCGGTAAAGTGACAAAGACTTACAATTACTTATTTTTGAGACCAAATGTCGCATACAAACAGTCTACGAATGAAAAAAAAAACATTTTGTAAATTCGTTGGCGCAAAACTTTTGATTTCAGTGCGAGTTCATTGAAATTTAAATTAATATGATAGTAATTCTTAAAAAATCTGATGCAAGTATGATTTATGGCTATAAATCGGAAACACGTATCAAGGAAAGATTCATATCGATTTTTTTAAGAGTCAATACCAATTCTATGAAACAAACACCCGATCGATCCTCGCGCACACCAAACACCACAACCTTACCCCATCAATCGTAATTCGTCTAATCGTCGCCGAGCAACTCGGTCGTTTCCGACGTCACCGCCCCGGCGACCGCAAACAGGCCGGTCAGGCTGTTCGAGCGCAAACCTTTTAAGAGGTTGCGTTTGACGTCGCCGTGGCTGCCCTTGCGCTTGGCGCGGTCGGCCCGCGGGTGGTCGAAGACCGTGTCGTACCGGTGGGGTATCTCCGTGGCGAACATCGGGCACAGGAGGAAGGGGCGGGGCTTCCTCGGCTCGTCGGGCTCCGCGTCCAATAGGAGGTCGTCGTGCGAGCCGGCGCGGCGGCGGGGCGGCGGCGGGGAGGGCGGGGCGGCGCGGGCGGGGCGCACCTGCGACTTGGCCTTGCGCGGCTTGGGGTTACCTGCGGGGTGCGCGGGCGGCAGGTCGGGCGCGGAGGAGGAGAAGCGCGCGGCGTGCTTGGGCCGCGCCAGCGCCGGCAGCGGCAGGTGGCCGCGCGAGCGCTGGTGCACGGACGATGGGCCCCACGTCTTGCCCTTGACGCCGTCCGCTGGCACTGCCGGTGAAACAGAGATAAATATGTATGTACGTATGTGCATGTAAGGGAGCGGCCTATCACCGGAATTATTCAATTTAATTCTATCTGCCCCTTTTTACCACCGTACGAGCAGGGACACGGCGAGGAGACACCGATTTATGGTGCAGGTTCCAAAAACTCGCACAAAGCGCTTTGCCTCTACATTCATACTGCGAACGGCTAAACTGGGGAACTCTTTGCCGGAGTCCGTGTTCCCCGAGGATTATAATCTTCAGATTTTCAAGGCGAGAGTGAATCGGTTTTTGTTGGGTAAGCGCGCTTCATCTTAGGCTTCAACATCGTTTAACATCAGGCTAGTTGAGGTCAAGCGCTACCCATTCACTAATAAAAAAAAAAGAACCTTTTCGCTCCAAGCCGTCCTATCCTCACCTGCCCGTGGTGCGTCCTGCCGAACGACACACAAGGCTCTGGCAAACCGACTGGTGGCGGTAAAACCATCATGATAGAAGGCGTAGCTAAATACCACAGACCGATGACGGGCAGCAGCGTCACCGGAGCGAGAAGCTACGCCCTGCAATCTTCAACCCACCTGCCCAGCGTGGCGACTATGGGTATATCCTCCAGACGTTTGCCCTAAGTGGCGAACAACTGGAGAGGCTAGAGGAGCTGAAGATGATGATGATGTATGTGCATTACGGTATGATCATTAGGATGATAGGCTTGTCGTAAAAAATGTAATTAATCCGTCTTTTAGATTGTTCAAAAATAAAAGACACGTATTTTTCCATTTGTAAATTCGACCGAAAATGACAAAGATATAGCCCGTTAAAATTATGCGTGACGTGGAGAGTGGGAGTTTTTTCACCACTGAGTGGCGTCAAAGACCCACCACTCCTACACTTTGATGCCTTGTATCTTTGTTATTTTATGTTTAACTGAAAAAAGGAAAAATACGTATCGAATATATTTTTATAATCTAAAATACGGACTTAATATAATTGAATTATTTTGACCCTGGAAACATCCCTATTATAGCAGTTGTTAGAATGCCTATTACTTACTGCACCATTTTATAGATTTCTGGCTTGCCCAATGGTTGACTGGTAAAGAACGCCACACGGCATTAAGTCCGCCATTTGTACTTTCCTTGTGCAATAAAGATTAAATAAATAAATTTAGAGCAATGAACGCTTAGGTTCGCCACATACCTACGTTCGGAATTCCGGAATACGTTCGAAGTAGGGTTTCCGGGGCTCGTGAGGGTTTAGGCTTGGGCCGGCATGGCGGTGGCAACTGACAGATAACTGACCAGTTACTTGCCCGTTGTCAAAGCGACTAGAGCTTCTCTTTTGCTTTCAATCAGGCGTCGGGAAGCCATTATGTTGAGCTACTATAAAAAAAAAATTACTAACGTGCGATAGCTCTCATGATGGCGGGCGATCCTGGAGGCGTGTCCTTGGCGACGGCGACCAACTGCTTGACGCTGGACTCGTCGTCTGACGGCCGCACCGTCAGCGTGTGCCTGAAGTCTAGAGGGGATGAGATCGTGTCCTTCTTCACCAGTTTCGTTTTGCTAAATTTGCCTGGAAACAACAACACTAGCATTGATTAGATATGAGACATAATCTTTATATTCACGTGTTCCAGACGAAATATAATCGGCTTGCATTGGTAAGCGCGTTTAGAACTAAAGGTCCAAGTATCGATCCTTGCGGCACGCCGCTTGATATTCCTTGGGGATTACTTTGATTAATTTTTTATTTGATTTTACAATTTGACTTCTATTACCGAGGTATGAGGTACACGTTTCATATGCTTTTCCAATAATGTCGATGCAACGTTCCTTTGAAGCACTCTGACTAACGGTATCAAAGGCTTTTTTAAAATCAATGAATACTCCCAAAGCTACTTTTGTTTTTAATATTCGTGATTGAAAATATTTTAATCGGTTATGTAGCACTTCTCGAGGAGGACGAGGAGCTCGGTGGCGCCGCGGTCTTGTTCGTTTAACAATGATCGCAAATGTTAAGCAACCATTGGCGCGGTCAATCCGATGATGGGTGACCAAAATTTGACACCGATTTCCTCCGTGCTTCGGAAGGCACGTTAAGCTGTTGGTCCCGGGTGCTATCTTTACCGACTCAGATAGCAGTTGTTACATCATATCAGAGATGATGATAACTCTGACGCCTAAACTGGGAATGGGTATAGCAGCTTACCCTAAGTGTTGCGGAGGTCTGATGGCAGTCGCTCTGTGTAAAAGCTTAGCCCTCGCCAAATCTCTCAGTTTGGGAAGCCGACCCTGAGACAATCGGGAAAAAGGCTAGGATGATGATGATGTAGCACTTCTCAAATACCGACGACTTCTCGACGTACTGAATAGGCGATAATTGCCAGGGTCCGTACTATCGCCATACTAAAAGATAAGGCAAACTTCAGCTACTTTCAGGGAGTCAGGAAATAACCTCCTTCAAGACACCTATTAAGTCATACAATTAGATAAATTGACTGCTACAGTATTTTTCTCAAAATGAATCTACCTTTCCGTTTATTAGGCTGCGGCGGTTGACTATGCGACATGTTACTGGCTACAATGAGTATGTGGAGCTCCCTCGCCGCCAAGTCGATCTCTCTCCTCTCTAACTCCCTCTCCTTCTGGGCGAGATTCTGTTCCACGAGCCTCTGCTGCAGCTGAGCCCTGATCAGTTCCTCTTCGCGACACCGCAACTCCTGGAAACGGGCACGTAGTAGAAATGTGTAATTGAATTGTCTAAGTAAGCAACTTCTGAAACTTAACTCCGAAAAAACTGTCATCTACCGAATGAACCGCTGACAGAATATTTCGGTTATGAGTTATTCAACGAAAACACCTTTCAAATTGCATGCGTTGTTGAGTCGACTCATTCGATAGAATAGAGTTTGTCGGATTTAGTTTCTGAATCCACTTCCTACCACTGATCAAAGGAGGCAAGGGGATATCCATAAAATACGTCACGAGTAAGGAGGTATATGAAGTGTGACATGCAATGAAGAAAGGAGTCCCGAAAAAAGGGAAGAAAGAGATTTTTTTACACTAGATGGAATAACAATGCACATGAAAACAAGATGAGAAAGATCTCACGTTAAGAAACGTAAAGTCTATATAGTACCTCGGATGGAAGTAACTATCGTGTAGTTTGCATATTAAAATAATAAGAGTGGTTCGTTAAAAATAGCATTTAGTTTTTAGATTCTTATTAAGCAGAAATAACAAAACTAAACTAAACACCAAAGTAACAACATCAAAATGATCACTAACCTCTTCAATCGATTTGCATTCCTAGCAAGCATTATGAATGTAAGATAAATTGTACATTAGTTATTATCAATTAAGAGGCAATAAAATAATTCCATACATTTAACGTATGTAGATAGGTAAGTAAATAAATAAAAATTTCAATATACATTGGGCGACATGATGAAAAAGTATAAAATATCCATAAACATTATGATCGTATAGGATAGAACGGGTGAGCGATATAAAACATATAAAAGCAACAAACTGATATTGATGCGTATCAGATGGAAGGAATTGGGTACGTTATCCTAATGTAAAGAAGACATTTTTATATCTGTACAAAAACTTCGTAGTACCAGCATCGGCAGTTATTACTCGTGTTTATGAGTCAGGCATCCCGTAAAATAAGTGTAAAACAGGGATGGCCTACCGGTCGGCTATTAGGACAGACGACCGTGGAAAGACCTAACAGTAATGTTTTTTTTAATATCAAGAACTATGTAAGTTTGGCCCACCTCGGGTCGGCCACTTGTACAGATTGTGACGCTTCTTCGATGCCTATATTAATGTACCTAAAAAGTTTCCAACACCCATTTTAGTGGAATAACTTTGAAGCTCTTGGTAGTTCATAATCATACTAACTTTGGCTTTGGAATAACCAATCCGGTTGCTTCAAAATATTATTAGTTATTAGTAACGAATCGCTGACCTACACTAGGTTGTTAATCAATTAGTCATTTACCTATATGTATAGTAATTGAACTAGCTATTATGCCCTGCCCTAAGCACAGGAATGTTTACAATCTATATCACGGAGAAAGGGTCCATCAATCGGACCCTGTGCTTGCCAGTGGGGGTAAGAGCCATTCCTCCATCTGTTCGGTGACGATAACACGGCCTCCTTTAGCCTAGTAATGTCAATTTTTAATCATCGATCAAGAAAATTTGCGATTTAGAGTCGAAATTGGCATTGTGAATAGCCCCGCCGGCAATCAGGGAAAATTTAGAACGATAAAAATAACACTTTAATCCAGGCATGATACAGAGCACATACCTATGTGCGTTTCACTCAGCAAGTCATTGAAAACCAGCGCCATGGTTTTTCTACGCTGGCCACGGTTAGAAGGTGAGTGAGGCCCTTTTCTATTGGACGTCACAACCCCTCGTCCGGTCTTACGGTTTTGCTTTGCATATTTTTATGTTTAAGTTTGAAATGGACTGCCATGCACAGCCGGGCAATGAACTTCCCGCCGAGGCTCTCCCCCTAGACTACAATAGGGAGTCTTTCAAAAAAGTTGTGAAGACATTTCAATAGGGTCGCCAAGGCGCGTGTTATACCCCTGGTGTTGCAGGCGTGCATAGGCTGCAGTAATCGCAACATCAGGCAGGTAGGCATATTTTCCATCTTAGTGGTATAAAAAAAATGTACGTGTCTACCTATTTATTATGTTGTGATGTCGCAAATGTAGGTACTCACCTTCTCTTTCCTTCTGAGATCCCTGAGTACTTCTTCAATCTCGAGCCGCCAGCCGTCCTGCATGGTGTGGAAGGACTCGTGCGGCGCGCGCGTGAACTCCGACTGTCGGATGTGCTCCAGTTGCTCCAGGATTTCGGGGAAGAGAGGCCGCTCGCGAGGGTTGGAATGCCAGCACGCTGAGGACAATTAGTAGGTTGAAAAGAGCCGAATACCAACAATTTTAATAGTAAAAGCAGAAAACAGTAACTTACGGCCGAATACCAACAATTTTGATAGTAAAGCTAGGCAGAAAATAATAATAACTTAGGGAGATAATCTTGTACTTTTTTGCTGTTAATGTAAAGGCTCTTCTACCATCTGTTTTCGTAGAATCATGGAGTACTTCGACCACGACAAAAAAAAGATGATGGTAACTGAAAATTCGAGGGTGCGGGAGCAAGAGGAGTCCAATATAATGGACCCACCAGATATGCATAGTGCCTCGACGACTAGTTGGTAAAGCTGGGGAGCATACCATTGCTTCCCGAAGGCTAGTGGTAAGAGTATTTGCCATGCCCAGAACTGAGGTGTAACGCATTCGCAACTTGAAAAGGAAAGCTCTGCATTATTGTCTGTCAAACACAGAAGGCATCACGCTACCGGCCCCGCTTTCAATCACATCAACTAGAATACTTCTAAATAGTTATTGCCTACCGCGAAATAGGTATTTAGTGGCAGTCTTTCTGAATGATAATGAAAAAAATGCTATAATTTCTAGAAACAGAGGCCTAGCAAATCGCGAAAGTAGAATCACAATGTGATATAGAGAAAAACGCCGACGGAATAAATGAAGGAATATCGCAAAACAAACCTGTATTTTGTATCTACGACGTTTCCGCCGCATAACCACTAAACGATTGTAATCACAATTTCCAATCAGTAATAATTACAATTGGGTATAACAAAAACAATTACTATACGTACTGTTAAACCGATCGGTGATCACTCGCCGATGTAGGATTATGTATGTCGAATCGACTGTGTTTACCTTGGTCGCCCACGCACCAAACAAGTTCACGTTATGAAATGGTTTAGCATGCCATTGATTGACAATTGACAGACCTACCTTTCGTTCAACTACCATCTATCATATACATTAATCGATTACTGATTCGATTCGCCATAAATCATTAAGCCCCGACTGATTATTTTTTAGTAATTATTATACATCAGTATTAAGAAGCACATTGTGCAAGTGACAATGTATCGCATGTGAAATGAATAATGTGGGCAGAAAATGTCAGGATTCAACCAAAATTGGCACTGCTTAGAAATAAAGTCGAATATTCGTATGAAACGGGATGGGAGAATTAAGTGTAGATGAACACTATTTATCAACATGCTTGTAGGTCTGATGCATCTTATCATTGTAATAATTATATTAATAGGGAAGTCTTGTTTACTATAGCACGACTGAGAAATCACTTTTGGATCCATTTATGATTTGAGCCTTCTTTCATCGCAAGAGATGTTGCATTTATTTATTTGAATAGTATCTGTGCGACAATCTAGCTTCTTTTAAATTGCTTTTATTCACATTTTTACATTACTTTTTACATTTGTACATTTTTTTTTACTTGACGATTCATAAGTGATTATTTTAATTCTATGTGAATAAAGGTATTTTTGATTTTTTGATATATGATTCTCTATTGTCAATATTGTCATAAAAGACGACTAACGAAATATCAGGAAACGGGCAGCAGCGTTTAACTTGTTACAAATTAAACCTACTGCGGTCACCAAGCCGCAGGTCAAGCGTAGTGAGAAGCAAATTCCCTAAATGTCAATTGTCCTTGAAGGAGCCCTATGACTAGCAGTGGATGTTCGCAGTCTGATGAGGATGTAAACAAATGAGCATCACTGATATTCCTGACTCACCTTCCATCAACACGCGCCACGGCTCCGGGCAAGTACTGGGTATGGGCAGCGTAAGCTTGTTCACTGCGACACCATACGCTACCGCCAGTGCGTCGATGCCTTTATACGGTGTTTCTCCAGTCAGCAGCTCCCATAACAACACGCCGTACGACCACACGTCTGATGCGTGAGAGAACGTGGAGTTTTTGATAACCTGGAAGGTAAAATACTTGATACAAAATTTCGTTCAATAAAATACTCACTAAAACTATTACCACTAGGGACCTACCCTACATTGGTAACAAACGATGATATACACTTTGGTTTGGTCTCAAAAGTATTTGCTTAAGCACTGTGTAATGGAAATCAGACCCAGTTACGTATCGCATCACAAGTGTTGTAATAAATACGCATAGTAACATCCAGATTCAGATTCAAGGCAGATTTGCAAATCTAAGTCGTGACATGGAAGTCATAGAACGTAAAAAAGAAGCGACCTAAGCTAATTTTAATTAGAAAAGTAAGTCAAATTAGTAGCGTTTGTATGATATTCATACTTCAATCTATCTATACTTATAATAAATCTGTAGAGAGGTCAATTCTGTACATAAAATATTTTTTCAAAATAACTATCAGGGGGTGATAAGTGATCGATACTGATACCAAAAATGCAATCAGTAAAATTTTTGTCTGTCTGTCTGTCTGTCTGTCTGTCTGTCTGTCTGTCTGTATGTTCCTTATAGAAAAAAAAACTACTGAACAGATTTTGACGAAACTTGGTACAATTATTCTTCATACTCCTGGGCAGGTTATAGGATACTTTTCATCACGCTACAATCAATAGGAGCGGAGCAGTGACGGGAAGTGTTGGTAAAACGCGAGAAATTTAAACCTGTATGTTTGAACGCGCATTACGCGAAAACTACTGCATAGAATTGAATGCGGTTTTCACCAATGTATTGCTAGAGGTCTAACTTAAAACTTAGGCACAAGGTATAGATGGGTATTATATGGAAGTCCGTTATTTTTGAAACCCGATATCCACGCGAGCGACGCCGCTGGCACAGCTAGTTGATACTATTGTAATACACAATTAGCAGCTATTGACATCACTATGAACCGCCAGTCTTCGTGAAGAGATGTTATCAAACCTATTTGCATCTAGGGTTTCCTGTTTAGTTACAATATCTAAACTGTAATCGCCAACGCAAAGCTCGCTCGGTCCGTGTAAACATTGTGAACAATATTATTCTACCATGCCAGTGTACAATTTATAAGATTGTCATGAGAGAAAATGGATAAAGTTGATGCAGTGAGGTGGGTACATTATCTGAAGATTTAGTAAGATTTTTAACTGATTTCTCGGTACAATTTGAATGACATATAAAGCTCAAAACACCTACGAAAGGATAACGATCGAATATACGTCATCATCCAGCCAGAAGAAGCCCAGGATCGATAAAAGTGGCGAACGTTGAGAGAGGCCTATGTCCAGCAGTGGACTAATAGAGGCTGATGATGATGATACGTCACCACGGTTTTTTTAATATGCTTACACATTTCAAGCCTGTCGGGGTGCTGTTTAAATCTTAATCAAGACAATGAAGCTATTGTCATCTACCTACATATGAAATCTATGCTTTGTCGTTATCTAACTTAAAGACAGTGTCAAAGTTGGACTTGATTATCTGCTAAAATAATAATATTTTTAAACATAGACTTTCCGTATCAGAAACGTTTCCGAGGAAACTTCTTCATGCATATACCTAGGTTTCAGCCAAGTCAATCTGTGAATGATAATAGCAAACTAATACAGCCATTTGATTTTAAATCGATTATTACAACTAATAAATGCAGCATCTTATGCTCTCCCGCCTACAAACCGCGGCAGTACAAGGTAAATGAATAATAGCAGAGCGTCATTTCCGAATCGGCCGAAATCTGTGCCATAGTATTATGCTCACCGACGCGTTGGCCATGAACTATAATGCGCCTGCGTCGAATTAATTACTGAGACTAATGAGGCGATATTGCAGAAATGGCATTAACTTTGCTTATGGCGACTAGGCTTGGTGTCGTTTAAAAACCGGCCGAGTGTGTGGTCGGGGCTCGCAATCCGATTGTCCTTTCCCTATAGAAAACACTCTGTACTTAAAATAGACGATGCTAAGACCATGTGAAGAAATGGTACATTTTACAGTTTTCGTATTTTTAATCGGAAAACCACATAATATTCTTGATAGATCTGTGGTTCTCATCCCGGATGTGAGCCTAGGGCCTAGGTTTAGGATTGTTATCTCAATGCGTCAATCACATACGTAAAGAAGTGTCAGAATTTAGATATTTATTTTAGTTTCTTGCTTTCGAAGCACGTCAAAAGTTCAGTGGCGGTAGGTAATTACAAATACTAAAAACAAAAAAAAAACAATTAAAAACCCGTTCTGAAGATCCTCGGAACGACTTCTAAGCTAGGACAGATATGGAAACCGGACGAAAGACAACCCTACCTGATAGTTTATTTTTCTGCTTTGTTAGTTGTTTTAAGGTTTTCTAAATTAACTATTTAAAATCAAATTTTGGTCATTTATGTAATCATTGTGCTAATTAAATGTTTGATCCCTGTGATTGTATTTTTATCCGATTGCGGCGAAGTCAATAGGAAGGGTAATGATAATATAATTTGGACACCGCGAAGGTACGAGGACATAGAAACGTATAATTTGGTTACATACATAACATGTTTCGAACAAATAAAAGATCTTTATCTGTTACTCTACTTTTTAAACTTAAGTGCTTTCAATTTCTAAACCGTTAACGTTTACAATTTATGTAAACATTATTTTTATTAATCCAATCCATTCAATCAATTTCGAACAAATAAACGATCTTTATCTGATTGACTGACTTTACTTTTTAAAATTAAGTGCATTCAATTTCTAAATCGTTAGCGTTAATGATTATGTGCTAATAAACGATTTTTTTTAAAAACCAACCCATTCAATATAGTGCAAATATTTCGGCCTGCAGTGCGCTAAATGTTACGTTATGGATTCTGGTAGGATGTGATGCTATACGTCCATGGAAGTCAGTACCAAGACTGGTCGGTTACGGGGTGCTGTGTAATATAACTTACTTCAATATTTAAAATAAAAATAACAAATTATTGTCTACCTCGGGAGGCATCCAGGCATAGGTCCCGGCCGCAGACATCCTCGTCGTTTTGTAAACTTCTCGCGCCAGCCCGAAGTCTGTTATCTTGAGTGTCTTATTTTCTAGGGTGTCATCTGACAGGATCGCTTCGCTGAGTAATACTGGAATCAAGGAAAGAGTTATCATAAGTAATTGGATTGTCAAGCATACAAATCTTGCAAACATAGTTAAAACAATGTGTTTTCAAATTATTACTACAACCATTCGACGCTCTTATGATGAAGGAATCATCGTCGTAAAGAAACCTGCACCCGTGAAGGAATTATGTCGTAAGCTGACCAACCAGCACTTCGTCTTCGGAAGATCTCATAGCCTTAGATTAGGCTCAAGCTCTCGGTTGGGAGATACATGAGCTGTTCAAGGATCATAGTTATCACCTTTTGTTCCAATCATATTTGGAGGTATGAAATACAAAAAAAACATCTAAAGTAATCCACTTTAATGGTGTCAGTATCTTAAGGATATAAAATTGATAAATGCCATGGATTTTGTTCAACTAAGACGCAATTTCAATGTTGGTTTCATCACCACAATAACTTAATTGTAGGCAGGAAAACTTGCAAGACACTTTTTGACCTTTTAACAATTTTTATATACTAAATTAACCTTCAATGTATAAAGGAAAGCACGTTGCATTGACAATTATTGAACGTGGGTTAAACTAAATTGGAATAGTTTGGATCTGTATGACCTAAACGCGAGGATTGTTGTAGGAGTAAACACTGGTGTTTACGTCTTAATTATCATTACATTAGTCAATAAATGTAGTTCTAAGTCGAATAACACTCCTACGAGGTTTTGGGAGGAACATTTAATTATGGACTGACTTTTCTGGATCTTTATTTTAGTATGATTTCGGAAAAGTCCTTATAATTGAAAAAATGTTTGAAATTTCTTCCAAATAGTGATTCTAACTTGCTGAAAACAGTAGCATAGCAGAGGGTTAAGTTAGTGGGAGGAGACCTACATATTCCTTTGTCCTCCCGGTTTAGGAGGAACACATTAAAATAAAATATTCCTAGCCTGTGTATTTCTGTGTTAAACCGGGATGGATTACTTTATGCCAAAGTAAAAAAAATAATTGTGTGTTTGTATGCAGGTGTGTCTGTGTGTTTAGCTCAGATGTTATCTTCATTCAATCACAAAATATGCGCTATTGACGCGTCCCAAACGGGGCCATACCGGAGACAGCGATTCAGATGTCCATCAATTCGGCGCACAAAGAGACAGGACTGCGTCTGAACTTGTGACAGTGACGACCGATTGTTCGAAGACTCAATGACTCGCCTAATTAATTAGTGATTGATTAAAGTTGTTTTAATTACAATTTATTGCAAAAGAGATGGAGAAACGTACAATAATTTTGAATTAAGCATAAAATAAGCACTGTTATTATAAAAGCAGTTTACAATAAAATTAAATTTGTTAGCAATGTACGTACAGCTATAATTTAGTAACTTTGGAAAGGTAAATACGTGGTAGATAAAATCGTACGCCGACTACTAAATCCTTCGCAAACCAATTGCGGTCATATATTTTGTATGTATTTTTAGTACATAAATTAATATTAGTAAATTGGAATGTCTTAACAAGTTTCATGTTTTATAATTACCTGTCAAACGTGTTATTTTGTTAGTAGAATTTCCATTTTCGATTGGGTGTCCAAGAAAGGAGTCTCCACGAAGAATCAATCAAAAAGGTTATTTCAGAACCAAACCGAGAAAACAAGAAACGTTTTGGTTCGTAAGTCATAACCATTTCCAAGTGGACTCGCGAAGAAACCGATTTTGAATTAGACTCCAGTATTATTTGGACGTTATTCATCTGCAAATTATGCACAGTTTATTGGCAATAAAAAACCATATTTGCTCATTATTCTAACTGCATTGGAAAACCTTGTTAACACGGACATTTTGTTTTGCAGATTACGCCGCCCAAAACGGTTTTTTTACGAGGGAAAAACCGCATTGTCCAAAATTACTGGGTACATCCAATTGAGTCAACCGACCGCATTCGAAACGAACAGCACTCGATTGTCGCCGCTCACGACTCCTGGCACGAGGATTGAATAATTCAGCAGATAGGCGCGAGGGAAGTGGAGGAAGTAAAAACAGCCGGATAGAAATCCGGCTTCTCTAACCAACGATCGTTTAAGTATACGAAATCCTAAAGTCAGCAAACAATAGCTTTTTACAAAGTCTATCAACCAAATAAAAAATATTCTATATATGTGTTATGGACCAAGTGATTAATGCGGGCATTATTTATAATGCTAGGGCATTATGAATAATGTCAAATTCTATTGGGCAAAGTGATAATTACTATCTAAACTTCATTATTTATCACATTGGCCGGTCATTATTGTATTGCTACTTAGCAATTAGGCAATTTGATAATAAAGCAAAGGGGAGGGACGCACGCGTACATTATTCCGATGTATCCGGTAATGTTTTTTTTAACCGACTGCGAAAAAGGAGGAGGTTCTTAATTCGTCTGTATGTATAATTTTTTATGTATGTTCACCGATATTTCCGTCAATTATATGTAGATGGATGTCAAAAAATTTTTTTTTGTTCGACAGAAGACACTTCCGTGGTGGTCCCATTATCACCAAGTCAGGATCTGATGATGGTATCCGGAAGAAATTGAGGGCAACAACCAAAGTTGAATGCTCATATGGTGATTTTGATCCGCAATCATAACCTACTCAGGCATATGCTTCTGGGCGTCAACATCTGGTGCTGATGATGAAGCCATAGAACTCCTTAACGGTTAGGATATAGGGGACAGTACTGCCATTGGTCGATGGGAACTAGGTAGTAGTATGTACTTATGCAGGGCTAATAGGGCAGCTGATTTGACAAGTAATTTGCTTGATTCTACTTCGCAACGTTTTCACTTGACTTAAAGCAATTTTTTTCTTTCCTAAGTAAAACTCTTAAGGACTTTAGTTCCCACCATTATGCAATAGTGCTGCATTTGCCGAGTAGGTATTACTACTGAGTGCGTCATCTTGGAGCAGTCAGAAGTAATGTCTGGCCTGTGTATCACATACACATATTATATTATCTCAGGAGTGGATGAGCTTGTGCCCCCACGCAAGCCTTACAGAGGACCAGGAGACTGCGAAATAGTTATAAAATATGTTTTTATTACTTTGCCCAAAGGGTGATAAACAATATTTATAATGCCCGATCAATTTGATTATTTTAATAATGATTATCAAATTGCCCTCTCATATTGGCCATTTATCAGAATGCCCGGGCATTATATATGCCCGGGCATTATTATGCTACATTTATCACTTGGTCCATAACATATGCATTGTAGCTTTAATTATTACTTTTAGAGATCCCTTACTAGCGTTTAGAGGTAGTGTAGCGTAAGATGACTCTAATACCTTTTGCTGTAAATGTAATACGTTTTAAATTAAAAACTTAGATCACGCTAGATCATCTTAGTTCGCCAAAAACACTTTTCAATCAAGAAATGGCGTGATGACATTCAAACGATGAATAGATTTTGGTTAAAAGACCACCCTTACTGGAAACACCTATCAGATGAAAAAATCGGTCTATCCGTTTGGGAGCTACGACAGGCAGATACTGTCAGAGATGAAAACACAAATCCTCAAAAGTGAATCTTACAACCGATTCGAAATACAGTATTCTACCGTGAAGTTGTCGGCATGAAATTCGTGCTCGTTAAAGTTTTGTGACATACACATTGAAGTATCAATTCATTGTTAGTGACGACAGAGGCTTCGAAAATAAGAGTTATACTAATAGCAACCGTTATTATTAAGAATGAATGATATTTTCACCCACGTATTTTTCAATTTCGGAGCAGATAAATTAATGGTAGCAACATTTCTGCAAAAACTTCTTAAATAAGACGCTTTCTACGACCTCATCTAGAGGTTATTGATGCCATATCATCATCAATATTTCCCAATGGCCATCGACATTGACATTTAATTCTAAAAAAGTCCTTGATAGTAAAAGTTTACTAGCAGTTTTGCCCGCTTTAATATCGGTGATAAGTATGTGAGCTTTCTTGTAAATGTCTAATCTAATGTGTTAATTTGATATAAGAGCTGTATTACTGGTAAAGGTTCCAATAACGTTCACGTGAAGTGAAACAAACATCCCTCCAAACAAACTTTCGCATTTATAATATTAGTAGGATTAATCGGATTAATTTTAAGCTATCATTAAAAACGTGCAACAACATCGATGACCGTTAAAACTAACTGGAAATAGACAAAGCCTTTATTTCTGTTCTAACTACAAATTGCCCTTTTCACGGTATTATTAAAATAAAATATATTGATTCGGCGCACGTGGCGCGGCATCGTTTCTATCTGATGGCGCGTGGTGAATATTAAATGCATTTATGCTGCGAATACAAACAGGTTTAGTAAAAATATAATGTACTTGTTATTAGAAATAACATCGTTTTTGTGGTGCAAAATGTTCTACTTGAAACTAGGGGCATAAAGGAGAATGATTTGAGTTTGGATATCCATAAGAGTAAAGGAGGTCTGTCTAAAAAATAAATTAATGTAGGTACCAACCAAAAATGTCCAGATTTAATCAGATAGCAATTACTCAATAAAAACAATATATCAAGAGAGGCTCATGATAAGATGACTGAGTGGAAAATAAAATCAGTAAAAATACTACTAAATAAATTAAAACATTATCGTCTCTTCCTCTTTAAATCATCGGAAAAACCATGTTAAGTTTTTGCCATTTTTTGTAATATTTTATTGTGACGAATAAGACAAGGAAAAACATAACCTACACCTCAAAAAGTATTATATTACTATTTGATACTATAGCCAAATAAAATAACATACGTGATTCAGAACTACAAACACACAAGATGGAAATGGCTCATAAACTAGGATTAGGAAAGCAAGAAATTATTTTTTTTGTATTTTACGTCAAAAAGTCTACTCATCACCACTATTTTATGTAAAAATAACGTCAATACATGAGCACGTCAATCTCTAAATGGCTTAATATACTTTGAAGCCTTACATATATGCATAACGTTACAAATGCTTCGTTCTTCAGAACCAGTGGCAAGTATGTCAAGTTCTCTCCTAGGACCAAGAAGTGCTGCAAACAAAGCATGGGTAAGACGTGGGTTAGACCAACAACTTGCTACATTCAACCAAGCATTAGGTATTAAGTTACAAACATTCATGAAAAACATTTAGGGCAAATCATTTCTCCACGCCTTATTCGCATAAGATCCAATCTCTTCAATCAAACAAGATATTGTTGGACTGGTATCATGATTATTAAGCGCTTCCGACATGTCATTAATAGAAATTACATTAATGTCGAGAAGAGAAAATAGGTCTTGTAACTCAAATGATACATTTAACGTAATATACCCATTCTTATGTATAAGCAAGTCAAATGGTCTGCGTCTTTTAAAAATTCTTAAAGACTCCTTAAAACTCGTAAACAATTTCTACAAAATTCGAGGGCAATTTTATTAATGCTACGGAGTGACTTGCTTTCATACAAAATTTATATCCGGACACAGAAGCGACCGAGGCTTCTCCCAGCTGCCTCTTAAAATTTAATCAAGTCCAGGAGTAGGCATGTCTAAGACGGACGGACAATAAAAAAACGAAATAATTTAAGACTAGGCAAGGGCTTAATACTGTATAGGAAGCTTTCTTACATTTATAAAGTTTAAAAAAAAAAACATTAGGGCTGTGTACACATGAAGTTGTTTAAATCGCTTTTCATAATAATATTCAATCTGCCATGAATGCCAATATTCACTTCAATCCAGGTTGATACCTGTGGTATATTGAAAGTACTTTTCTGTCTGGAACCTCTTAAGGAACTGACAAAGACTTACAACTTTCTACGCCAGTGAAAGAAGTTACCTACTATAAATAAATAAATCCTTGAGCACCTAATTAACCTATCACATCAATCTATTTAGTTTCTGAGTAGGTATACATTTTTTAATATTTTGATCGACTCCCCTACACGAGCGGCCTTGAATTATAATAGGGTTTATATGTTGGAGGTAAACGACAGGGTGAGAGTAACCCACCTTATGTTAATCTGACGCGCCTGAGTAAATAAAAGTTCTCCATCAGGTTATTTTAACATTACCAAAGAGACCAGATAAAGTCTGGTTATATTCCCGCTAGACTATATTTGACATATAACTTGCACGAAATATACCCTGTATCCAAGCAAGAATCACTTAAATGCACTAATAAATAACTCAAAACTGCTTCTGATGCCACGAAACTGATGTGAAATCACGATATTTCCTACTGAGTCCAGAGTATTAATTCTTCATCATTAACCTGCAAACGTCCACAACTGGACATATAGACCTCCAGCAATGATAATGACCATTTGGTAGATTTGCCTTAGTCACCACGTTTATTTTAAAATTGTTTAATGCATATTAGATGCACGTTATAAAATAAAATGTTACAAAAATTCTTATTGTAACCCGTTCTCAAAAGTAGTTATAAACTATTCAGAAGTTGACTTGACATTCCAAAATGGAACCATTGTTTAGCAAGTAGGATGGGGATGTTCGGCGACGTTGACAAATGACCCTTGAATAACTGAAAGTGTTACGGGAATGCAAATGCTGAATTATTAAAATGAGGTTAATGTCTTTTTTTTTTGTTTACCATATCGTAAGTTTTAACATTGTTGCAGCCTGACAATACAGTTTGAGAGAGGTTGATTGTCCGCTCGAAGATTACTTTGGCCTGATTAAGGTCGTTCGGATTCGGAAATGATAGGTTATTTTTGTGAATGACTGATTGTTGGTGCAAGCGAAGAACGTAAATGACTGCTATTAAGTATACTTCGCACAACCTGATCCCGTCTCTGTTTTGTATTTTTAAGATTATTTTTGTTTAAGGACACTCTTTGTGTGCTGTGCTTATGTATTTAAGGCGCTTTCACACGTCATATCATCAATAGACAAAAACGCGTATTGTGGGTGTTGGTTCAGCCTCGCCTAAGCTCAGGAGCCATCCATAATTTACATCACATGTGGACGGGTGGGATCCTCTCCAGCTCCTCGAAATGAACACTTAGCGATTAATTTTCATCATCTTGGTATTGTAATTTTCGTACTGTTCGATGAAATGATGATGGAACTACATATCTTGAGACCTTAAATTGGATGCGTTGTCAATAGTTAAGTTTGAGTAGTTAACATGGTGACAATGTAAGTGTACATTAGAGACAAAGGGGAGGTTGTGTTTATTCGACAATTAAACAGAGCCAGTACTTAACATTCCTGTGGTGAATTAATGAGACATGACTCGCGTCAGTTTTTGCAACTTGGCTCAGGACTGCCAATGTGAAATAACAATGCTTTCCGGTACGGGCGAAAATAAACATTGGGGAGGATTCATAAATCGCGTATGTGTTTGTTATGTAAATTGATTCGAGACTAGCATAGCTTGGCATTAAAAAGAGACCTATAAAATACATTGGTTAAAGTTTCCGTTTAAATTATCATCAGCCTATCGCAGTCCACTGCTGGACATAGGCTTCTCCAGTTGTTCGCTACTAGTCAAACACCTGGAGGCTTTACCCATAATCGCCATTCTGGACAGGCGGGTTGGCAATCACAGGGCGTAGCTTCTCGATCCGGTGACGCTACCCGTCATCGGCCTGTGGTATTTAGCTACGCCTTCAATCGTGATGGTTATACCGTCAACAGTCGGTGGCCAGAGCCTCGGTTGTTATTCGGAGAATGCACCACGGGCACGTGAGGGTGTCTTGGGACGAATATATGATTTATAATCGCATCCCGCTTAAATACCATGTGGCTTCCTTCCTTCCATTCCTATTTATGTCAAACTCATAGTAAGTAGGTACATAGTAGTTTGTAACCAACACATGTGTACATTTTGTTTTAGTAGTCATTCCTAATTCCTCCCCCGTGAGTAGGCAGGTAACAAGCAACGGGAGGCTCGCCTCATTGTTAAAAATGTATGCGTCGTACACTCAGACACCAATTAATTTGAGTGGCGAAAGGGAACTAAGTACCCCTTAGCGCTCATGAAGTGCTGTTCCCGTTGTTACACTTGCTTTTCAAGTTTTAATGAAAAAATACCTCTACACATTTTTTTTTTTTGATATCAAGTAAAGTGAAAAACTTGTATTTTTGAATTGCTGGTATCTATATTAAGCTAACGAATACAAATAACCACAAACGTCTTGCGTCTTCGAGTTACAAGATTAAAATCAATCATAGAACTCCTAGTTTTTACATATTTTTATCAAAGACAAGATATTATATTTTTATTTTCGGAATCCTTTGCTAGTTGACATCTTTCCATAACAAAACAACTTGGAAATAATTAAAACCAGAACGAAAGGCGTTATCTAAATAAGTGTGATTTATTTAGCCCTAATGATTTCTTAACCTAACAAAATACAGGATATAGCAAAACCTATAACTAAAACGCAATTTTTTTTTACTTCCTGTGCGCAAATAGCTAACCAAAAACAATACCTGATTATGTTTATAATGCCACTTTTGTACTATTTGGCTGACTGAAATAATATTGCAAACGCAGCGACAAAACAAAATAGTTGCGGTTACGCTGGCGCCTAAACCAGTCTGCATAGGACCACCCACGCTCAGCTTACATTTGTACGATATCATAAACAAAGAGTAAGTGCTGCCCATTTATCTACTGAATAAGTACTTATTTAAATTTTAATTACTGAGGTTTCAATCAGCAATCTTAACTAATATTATAAAGCTGAAGAGTTTGTTTGAACGCGCTAATCTCAGGAACTACTGGTCCGAATTGAACAATTCTTTTTGTGTTGACTAGACCATTTATCGAGGAAGGCTTTAGGCTAGATAACATCACGCTGCAACTATTAGGAGCGAAGAAATAATGGAAAATGTAAAAAAAACGGGGAAAAAATAACTATTCCACGCGGACGAAGTCGCGAGCACAGCTAGTCTATAATATACAAGTAACAATAATCTGATTGTGTACGTATACAAATTAACACGTTGACTGTCCCGTGCACTACTTGTAGTTAAGTTATTGTTTTATTTATTGTCTGCTTCACGGACAGCTGGTTTAATGGCAAGGTTAAATGAATACTCTCAGGAGGGTGGGGAATCCACAGGATTACTTGAACATATGTTTATTTTTCCAACACAGTACATATTATAAAGTAATCGTCTCACATGTTTAAGACGACAATGAGTCGGTAAGTCATACATCATAGTAAGAGAAAACATACATTTGCTATTTGTAGGGGAGACCGAGGGTATTTGAAACAAAGGTGATTTGAAACAGTGCGAATTTCTCAGAACTAAAAACTGTTAGCGAGGTGGCTCTATCGCTTTTTAATCACTCTCCTCCACCCGCGGATTTGTCAGTTCACATCGGAGGCCCAAGCCGCGTGGTTGTGGAGTTCTGCGTACCATGTGACTAAAATCGTGAAAAGTAAGTTTTTAACGTTTTATTACGATGCTCATATTTTGCTAAGGATTTTGTATTTTTTTTTTAAATTATATATGTTTCGAAAGCTTAATAACTATAGATTTATTACTTATGTTCGGGACGTTTGATTTCTGTATACTTATTTCTTGATTGTGGATTGAATACAAATTGGGAGGTTTTTTCCTACTGAGGAGAATTGAAACAGGCTGTTTCAAATCTCCTCGTTTTCAATTTTATGTCAGATAACAGTCACTTCAATAAATCCTGGGCACAAAAATGTTTATTCTGTTGATTTACATTGTTTATAATCTTTTAGAATGCCTACTGATTATAAAAGAAAGACTGTCAGAGGAATGGCGAGTCGCAAAATATGATGATCACACAGCAGAAGAAGCAACTTTGCTACAGAAAAGTTAGTCCTGGTCCACCCCACCTTAACTTAACAGAAATTTCAAGAATTGACGATCTCATGCCATGCACTTCTAGCACAAGTGATGAACATCCCCTTGCAAACAGTATTTTACATGATTCTCGTACTCGGAGTCCATCGATCTTGTGTCCATCAAAGTGAAATCCGCTATCTTCACCGACACTCCCGAAGGATGAAGTAACAGTAATTAAAGCAGCTAAAACAAAAAAGTGAAAAGACGTCACTTTGTCGAAGTAAAAACAAAAAATAAGGTTCAAGACCAGGCACTAAAACTAAAAAGGTTCTCAAGAAATAAAGAGAAGAATCATTTTGCATTTGTTGCTTATAGCCATTTTCAAATAGCAGAGTCAAAGAAAATTGGGTGCAGTGTCTAAAATGCAAAAACTGGGCTCATGAAGCTTGCACTAATGGAGAACTTTCTTATGTTTGCTACAGTTGTAGAAAGCAATGTATGAAAATAAAGCAACTGCTTGCTAGACGTGTTTTATTTTCATGATATTTTTGACATTTGTAAAATTATTGAAATTTATATTTGAAGAAATATTGAGCAAGAGTCATTACGTAAAACGGTTTGTTAATTTGTTTATTTTTTCTATTCTTAATCTCTTTTTATAATTAACTAGCTGTGCCAGCCGCGTCGCTCGCGTGGATATCGGGTTTCAAAAATAACGGACTTCCTTATAATACCCATTTAAACCCATCTATACCTTGTGCCTAAGTTTTAAGTTAGACCTCTAGCAATACATTGGTGAAAACCGCATTCAATTCTATGCAGTAGTTTTCGCGTAATGCGCGTTCAAACATGCAGGTTTAAATTTCTCGCGTTTTCCCAACACTTCCCGTCACTGCTCCGCTCCTATTGATTGTAGCGTGATGAAAAGTATCCTATAACCTGCCCAGGAGTATGAAGAATAATTGTACCAAGTTTCGTCAAAATCTGTTCAGTAGTTTTTTTTTCTATAACGAACATACAGACAGACAGACAGACAGACAGACAGACAAAAATTTTACTGATTGCATTTTTGGTATCAGTATCGATCACTTATCACCCCCTGATAGTTATTTTGATAAAATATTTTATGTACAGAATTGACCTCTCTACAGATTTATTATAAGTATAGAAGATGTTACGAATAGGACGTTATGACCTATAGTTACCTACTTAACTGATATCTATATCAGTACAAAATATTAATAAAAATGTTTGTTACGTACTTTAAAGGTTTATTTTAATAAATATGTTTAAAATCTATCATAATTTTTATATTACAGCCTTTATTACTTCTCCGAAATCATATGTTTCAACTCTCCTCAGCCTCTGTTTCATCTTACCTCAGTAAGAGGGGAGTTGAAACAAGTTGACTTGTTTCGGTAAAATCGATTTTTCACCACTAAATTTTACGCTTGCAATTTCTTTATGTGATGCATTGGCAAGTTTAACGAATGACCTATCGATTGGTACTAATAACACGATATTTCTCCTTATAGTATAATATTTATTAAACAAAATGTGAAAATTGTTTCAACTCCCCTCGGTCTCCCCTATATAATAACTATTTTTATAATGTAATACTTTTGTCGTCGATATTCTATAAAAATGATCTCTCAAGGAAGCCTAAAATGATTGACTCATAATTGATGAATTGAAACTTCACCCAAAGAAAATCAAAACTTTAAATAAAAGAAATATATTAGGTTTAAATGCGAAAACATAATTGCGTAAATAAAGTTTATAAATGCAGTCTAGTTTTACCATAATCCTTTTTTAAATAAAAAGGGTTCTGCGGTTCACGTCATAAGTCGTAATAAATACAAGAAAAAGTTGATCACCATCCGGTGGTTCTGAGAAATAGAACGAGAATATCTCGAGATCAACGCACTACGAGCGCGCCTCTTGACGTCCTTGTCTAGAAGTCACGTCTTGAACTATGTTCATTGTGACATTATGTTTTTACACTGTTATATTTGGTTGATCCAAAATAACAAGCTTCCACGTACACATTGCACGGCGTACAAATTAATAGTATAGGATCCCGCTATACAACGACCTTCACCGAGATGTTTATTTGATGAAACTTATTTATACGTAATTAAATATATCTATATATCTATCATTTTTAGTGTTTGTACATATTAGTTTAGTTTAGGTTTTATTTATTTATTTTTTATTTATAATATGTAACCTATCTGTATCTATAAATATGTATATTGCCTATGGATTGCCGATCAAATTTTAGGCCAGGGTAAGATTTTCTGGATAAGGTACAAAATGCTAGTATCCATTTACCTGTTTATACCTGGCTACCCGAGAGTTGTGACCGGAAAAGAATAGGCAACCTAGCGTTTGCATATTATATGGGCATCATATTTTTGATTGATGTTTAATTCGTATAAAATTTATCTAATAATCAAACCGATGAAATGTTTAACAATGCTTTTCTCATCCAGCAAATCATGCTCTGGACTAAAATTTGATAGGCATTTATTTAAATATAGGTAAAATAAGTTTTATCAAATAAACATCTCGGTGAAGGTTGTTGTATAGCGGGATCTTAGACCATAAGATGAGTATGTACTTCAACCGTATTTGGGGTACTCAATTCAGCATAGCCGTTTCCGTCTATGTTTTTGAGTCATTCGAATCAAGAAACCCACTGCGATTTATCGATAACGTTGGAATAGATATTTATTTATCAATACAACAATACATTTTTAGCTGATTTTGTATCGAATTCTTATCTTATTTAATGTCTGTCTCTTGTTAAAAATGAATATGTAATAAAAATGGCTTCGTCATGGGAATTTAGATTAGGAATGGAAAACGTAATCAGAATCACATTTTTACAATTCCTTTGTTATGGATTTGTTGAGTGTTGTCATTTGTTTGTAAATGAAACACAATAACAGTTAAAAACCATTGCAGTGAGGTAGCTCGCCAAGGTCCAATAGCTGAGGAGTGGCGGCGATTAAGCCTTGTACGGAGGGCACTCTTATCTTAATTGAGAGAGCTCTTGTAATAAATCTCGCGTTTCATCTGGCTTTCTTTACAACCTTCCATAGAAGCTCATAGAGTTTCCGTTGCGATTTCGTATCTCGAGTTCTTTAAGCTATAACGAGCAATAATGTAAATTAGATTTAATTGGTATTAGGAATGGAACTTTAATTTAACCAATATTATTATTTTGCTAAGTAATACATTGAAACGTGAATTTACAAAAAGTATATACGGTGTGGATGCGCCGTAACATTATTTCTAATGCAGACTGACATGTAGAAGTTCACTTGAAGTAGAGAAACATTGAAATACTTAGTACGCTAAGCAAAAGCGAGAGTGAATTTCGGTTTTTGTTGGGTAAGCGCGGTCCATCGTAGGCTCTTACGTCCCTTAACATCAGAATTTGAAAGTTATGTTAGGAGAACAAGAATAATGAAATTTTCAGTGAAAATTCGACAAGAGTGTGGCATAAACTCCATTACAAATATGTTTACCACGTACAACAACAATGTTACAAAATATTCAGTCGAATTCAGAACCTCCTCATATTTTTTGAAGTCGGTTAAAAAGGTGCATGGGAAAATGTCTCAGATCTTATCATCAATCAATTAATTAGGGTAATCATCGATGTTTTTATTGTAATCGGCCTGTTGCCAAGCCGACGGTCATTAACTCGGCGCTTGTAAACAAACACAGCTGTTTGCTCATCTCGCCGTGTGACAGATGGCGCTAGCGAGTAGCGACATGCATAATGTAGGTACAAACTTAAGTAGATAACGAGAAACTGTATTTAGTATGAATTTACAAACATAGTTTTCCTTCAAATGTTGAAGGATAATAGAAATAACTACAGCACGCAATTGTTATACTTAGTTTACTTACATTTAATAATTAGGTATAAATAATTAAAGAAAGAGAGAAACCAAGGAGAAACATCACATGAGAAGTGTTACAGGTATTTTCGTAATTTCATACTTTCTAAAATATTTTTTCATTGGTAAATTGCAAGTTGCAACTTGGCAAAGTGTAAAAAGACAGTGATCTGGAATAAAATTATCAAACATGTTCTTATTTTAAAAGTGTTATAATTTGCGGTTTATGAATTCTTAAATGTATATTTGTCCTAAGAAAAATTTGTCCTAAATTAAGCTAGTAACTACAAAAAATACGATAAATCAAAGCTGCCGTCCGTGGAGTGTAACGTGAAAGTGTCAGAAGTGACTAATACACGATTAGCAAAGAGCAGAGCTGCGGGTATCCGCAAATATCCAGGTCAATATCAGCCTAAATAGGCCGAAATAAACCAAGCGTGATGTAGGTCTCGCAGGTAATCATTGCGACAAGGAAACCAAGACGGATCTACAATTTCATAAGCCAACTCGAACCACTGTCCGCGGTCGCTTCCACAAGTTCCACATACCTTATGGGGTCCGTCCGTGGAGTGTAACGTGAAAGTGTCAGAAGTGACGAATACACGATTAGCAAAGAGCAGAGCTGCGGGTATCCGCAAATATCCAGGTCAATATCAGCCTAAATAGGCCGAAATAAACCAAGCGTGATGTAGGTCTCGCAGGTAATCATTGCGACAAGGAAACCAAGACGGATCTACAATTTCATAAGCCAACTCGAACCACTGTCCGCGGTCGCTTCCACAAGTTCCACATACCTTATGGGGTACTCAAATGTTTCGTCAGGTTTCTCTCAAGTAACGTAAACAATATTTCACGCACATATAAATAAGACTTTATCACTACGTGCATAGAGTTTAATTTTACATGTTTTACGAGTGTCGTAACAAACAACACATTCCGATCAGTCGCGACGAGACGTTTTACGGTGACATGAAAGTATTTTTAGTATAATTGTTTATAAATTTAGATAGACAAAACATATTAATCATAATAATATATCGAATCAAGTTCACGTTTTATACCAAAACGGCAATAGTTTATACTCTTTAATTCAAGGATATATTAAAGACGGCAGTTCCTTATGTAGTGATAACTGGTTAAAGATGTAAAGCAAAGCTATAAAAAACAATAGACATGCCGAAAGGTTCAAGGCAAACAGCCGGAATAGATAATTGAATTTTCCGAGTTTAGAGGTAAATATGTATCGACTCAATTTGGAACTACATCATCATCAGCCTATTGCAAGCCACTGCTGGACATAGGCCTCTCCAGTTTTTCACCACTTAGGACAAAGATCTGGAATTACATATACTTTGAGTGGTTGAATCTTATATCTGGTGGCCTAATGTTTGATGAAAAACTATAACTTTTAATATTAAATACGGCATTTTCTGCACAAACGTAGGTACGGCAATTATAACAAATAGACAAACTAGCTGCAGCCTGCGGCCCTATCCGCGTGAATATTCATATAAATCGCAGCCTATGTCTCAATCTGATTTAAATAGTATAGCTGTAGAGGCTCTGATTTTAAGGTCCCGTGAAGTGTCACCCTACGGGCGTTTGAAAGAGCACCGGGTTTAATAGAGTATTTCCTGCCCTTCTACTATCTTTAGACAGGGTGCCGTCCTCTTTCCCGGATAAAACAAAGTAACCTTTACTTAAAAGGTAAAAGTTTTGAATGAAAGAGTAGCTAACATCCATACTCCAAAAGAACCTTCACATTTATAACATTAGCAGAATATCAGAGGACGTTCAATCCCTAACCTCCTAAACAGTGGTGACATTTTCACACGGTGCGACGGAGGACCGGCCACCGCGATGCAGAGCCGGTGCCGGCGCGAGCATGGCACGAGACCCAAGGTTACTCAGTACTGGCAACACGCTATGCCAGCATGCGACTACATAGTTATCGCGTCGCAAATTGTGATAATAACAATATCGGGAGATTTTAAGGGCTCCGTCAGCCTTTCTATTACCAACGAACGCCGTGAGAACATTATGAACGATTTAACCGCAATATCGAACAGTCAAGCGTAGATGGAATTGTCTCAAAGGAGATTAAACTTTAAATATGAGGCTATAATGGCGGACGGGGTAACCATTGCCATTAGAAAATATTCTAAAGAACAAAACGTCAGATTTCGTGAAAACAAGAGTTACTAGTGTTTCTTGACAATTTACAACCCTGGGCGTGGCGTACACACATATATACCTAACTAGCTTTTGCCCGCGACTTCGTCCGCGTGTTTAAATTTATACATACAAAAGTTTTTTCCCGCTAACTCCCGTTCCCGTGGGAATTTCTCAAAATACAGCCATAACTAAACTTTATATTTACTAAGGTACCTGCATGCCAAATTTCAAGCGTCTAACTTAAACGGTTTAGATTTTTCATACAAAAGGATTTTCCCGCTAATTCCCGTTCCCGTGGGAATTTCGGGAATTCCTTTCTTAGTGCACCCCTACGGTACCTAAGCTACGTCCCTTCCAAATTTCAAGTGCCTACGTTTAGCCGTTTGGGCTGTGCGTTGATATGTCAGTCAGTCAGTCAGTCAGTCAGTCAGTCAGTCAGTTTCTCCTTTTATATATATAGATAGATATGGTTACAGTTAAAACCAGTTTTCCGTTAGGTCTCGTTTTCCAAAACGTAGTTTTGTTTGCCTTTGGTTAAAACTAGAAATACATAGTGAAAACAACAATTACAGCTCTATTTATCCATCAGCTATTCAGGGTGGCAGATGAAGCTAGACATAAAAGGTCCAATCCAAAATTGTTGTTTTAACTTTCAGTTATCACACCGGTCAGTTGACGGTAAAGTTATATTCACCAACTTAATAAACAAATTCAATGTATGTATTCGATATGATATCTACGTGTGACGATGAATTATTATCAAGGTACGTCAATCAGTTCAGTACATTATCAAAAATATAATATGAATCACCAAAAGTGATAGAGATACATCACTTTCAGCATGACTAATAAAGCAAACTACATAAGTAATAGATTTAATCTATTGTATCCGGTTCGTCTTGAAGATTTTTGTTTTTGTATCAATAATATGCGATTATATTTATCGTTCGTTATGCATGTATCGAAATTTGTTTATGCTATTAATAATTTATTGATAATGTAGGTACAATCATACGTAGGTACGTATGATAGTAAGCAAGAACCTTGATAAATTAGAGTCTACCACTTAAACCTGTCAATTAAAAATACAGAATAACGTGGCCTCATTGTGGTACTTATCTGTTAATATTCATTTATCTCAAACTCGAATATACATAATATCGAAACCTTTAATGTTTTTATTATAGCGTAGGTGGAAGCTTTCGGTAGGCAGTCAGAAGGCTATTAAGAATAACGGTCAGTAAAATGACTCTGGTCGAAGGCATTTTTAAAGGTTGCTACTTGATTTTCAATTAGTAAGATTCTACATAATAAAATTTATTTCTTTCTTCGAACATTACTCATCCTTTCCAACACTACGAAGGTTTATTCACGATTCTGCTATGCAATCTTCCCAGTGGTATTGATTTATTGATCACATTGGAAAAGATAGACTCGATAAGGCTTGAATAATAGATACTTCAAAGAAAACATTAGCGATTTCAACATAATACATACATGCCTTCCTTACCGCACCCGTTCCATACCGTTCAGCTCCTAACACTCATTCGCCTTAAACATGTAAGGGGGAGAAGGGGCAGCTTCATACGGTGGGGTACATTCATACCGTGCCAATATTTTGATTGAAATATGCAAAAAAATTACAAATTTTGCTACCATTTAAATGATTGTTAGTTGAAGTTGAGCACACTGGCTACCAAAAATTTTTTTTTCCAGAAACTTTAAATAATGCTACTGTATGAAGCTGCCCCTTCTCCCCCTACGTATATAGCCGATGCAGAAATAGATGCGTGCTGCATAAATATATCATCACTGATCTATCCTTAAAAATGCCCGTCGGGTTTAAAACTAAGCGTAAACGACGTGTAACTACGTGGGAAAATTCTTTACTTCTCAGAGCTGTGTTATTTTTTCTTAGAAACTATGTGTTTTATTACACGTTTATACCAACACATACTACAGTTAAGTCTTGGTGTTTATTTACGTAGGATTTATGATTGTTTTACACTGCGGGTGCTGTCGGGGACCAATGTGGAGTCCATACAAAGTTTTCACGTGAATCTATGTGCCGCGGCGTTCATGTTAGAGTCCAGACGTAAGAAAATTTAAAGGTTTCAACGTCAATGTTAGTAGACCGGCCATATCAGCCGTAGAAATTGTATAACCGGGGTAAACGAGTTTTGGAGTGGATACCGCTTCCCGGCAAACGTATGTAATACGTGCACAGGTCAGGTGAAGTGACAATTAGTGCAAGATTGCTGGCAAGAGCTAGTTGCGAGAAGCCCAGAGTCGAACAAAATGGCGAACAATTGGAGAGGTCTATGTCCAGCATCGCATGCAGCATGATAATGATGACCATCTACCGTTAGCGCATTGGTATGAATTTCCTGTGGACCTATCGAAATCAAGAGTAAAAATAGCTTTCGCATTTGACATCCAACCTTAAACATCGATACTTTAAGGGACAAAAAAGGTTTAGAAAAAATATCCCAATTTGCTGATAAAAGGAAAATGATTAATGCAATAAAAATAATTAATGCAATTTAACGAGCAGATTTCAATAACATCCGTGTAGCAGTAACATAGCAAAAACAACTGTTATGAACGTATTCAACGTTAAGAAAAAAATGTCCTACTATGGAGAAACATAAAATAAAATGATTATCATTTTGATGTACGAATGAAAGTATCAAATATTTTACCTTTTCATTATTAAAGTAAGTAAGTGCAATACAATATTATTTATTTTAAGGCTTATAACTATACATATATTATACATATAGTCATTCATTAGGTACGTTATGTCATCAATGATTTCGCATCGTTACTAAAAATACGAGCGAGCAGTCAGAGGTCGTGAGAGAATGAATGGTTTGTGCACTTTGTATACCGGATTTGGTATGCAGATATTCAGCCTTGTATTGTGATTGGGGAAATTCTTGACAGTGTTCCGACTTTGAGGGTAATCTAAAAGCTTCCCCATTATTTTTTATGTACAAGCTTTAGCTTAAAACGTTATTCCGTCACCATCCCGAATGTCTAGGCCTGAATTATTACAAGGCGCAAGATGTAAGGGTGCGAATGGGTACTTAATGTAGCTCTATACTTTGAAGTTTATGTAGCTATACTTATACGAGTAATACACTAATGTTACATGTCCTCCACTACCACAGCGATGGAATTTTGAGTCGCTGAGCCATCAGAGTAAGTGTCTAGTTATCATGTTAAGTGCTCGTCTAGAACAGAAGCATAATGATAAACAAAAGATATGTTTCGATAATATGTGAAAATGTATAATATAATACCTACTTTAGTAATTTAGTATTGAAAATCACGACAGAACAAATGAAAACGTACGATGTATTTAGTATAAGTAGGTAAATTGATTTATATTGAAGATGACTTTGTGGGTGGATGGATTTCATAAAAGATAAGAAACAACGGCTGTATTACGGCTGTGTACATTGCACCATCTTTTTTCATCACAGGGGCCTCCCATCGCCTGGTGGAAAGAGTTTTTTTTTCTAAATTACTACAATCATAGCCAAGGCGGCTTGTCATCATCACCGGACTGTTGGAAGAGCGGAAGGCTCTCACCCCTAGTGGAAAGCGAAAGAGAGGCAGTCACTGCGACAACAACGGACAAGTTGCCTTTTCCACACGATTCAACAAGAACAATTAAGAGCTTTCCAAATTACTCATTAAATTACGAGTAGTGTGGAATTGGGCATTCTAGATCATTTGTCGTTCGTTTCAGCCAGCTGAAACTCACTCCACATGATCTAGAATGCCCAATTCCACATTATGAATGATCGAAGCTAATTTTGAGTGCTTCAGAAAATAGTGCAATAATCTAACTAACTTATTTGTTATCGTTTTTATACCGAATAAATAGTTCCCACCAATATCAACTCGTTGGTTGCGTCATGCATGTGTAAGCGCGCCGGACATACGAGCAGTGCTGCTGACATTGCGACAAAAGTACCTATTGTTTGTGCCTCTTGCACTCGTTTCTGATGTTTTATAATATTCAATATTTTAACATACAATTTGTACAAAAATAGTCTATTGCTAAATGCATGCGAAATACGTAAGTATTTGATTTTTTACTCAAAGTGAGCGCCTCAATAAGTGTGAAACTTAGGTAATAAATTCGGTAGATCTTTTATACTTTATCTAGCAAAATATATTTAATTAATCAATAATCTGATTGTATGGTTTAAAAGGGTAATCTATATAAATGCAATCACAGCTAGCATTCCTACGTAAATAATTCAAGCGTACCTACTATCAATCATTTAATTTTTGGTTAAACTGGTTTTAGTAAGTTGTAATGTTGTTAAATGCCCACCAAAAAGTTGTATTAAATGCTGTTTATTATAAAATATAAATAATGTTTACTAAATATGTTTAATAATAGTGATTAAAATGAGATATGAATAGAAATGTCTAAAATAGTTGTTTTAATAATAATAACAAAGTAATTTCTATAAATTAAATAAATGTGGAAAAATACCAAATTAATAAAAGTAGGTCAAATTAAATATGACGTGCTATGAATCCACGTGCAAGTTGTAAATCTGCATGGTAGCAATTTTCGCGCGCGGTGCAGTAGGGCTGATACAAATCTTTTGAACGAAGGCGGCGCGGACATAGATTGAAACTTGGTAACTTCGATTCGTGAGAGCTATAAATATATAACCTGTTACTATTTTTCTTCATTGCAGATGATTTCAATATGTCTATTTTTGGTCTCCGTATGTAAATAACATGGTATAGATCGTTTTCACGCGAAGATTTTAGTATCTAGTAGACGAAAAGATGTTATATTCTAAAAATATTTTGCTAATCAAATTATTACTAAATTTAAGTTTGTTTAAGCTCGGACTAAAAACGCTGAGCTCATAATGTAACTACATAGTTACCGCATAGTAACTATCCCATATTCCTTGCATGATCCATACTTTAACAACCCTATGAAATTTAGCGAATTCGACATTATTCGCGTTATAAAATGAGCGTCCCGGTGATTGTCGCCACATTACCGTGCTACTTAAGTGACTAGTGTGCTCAGTGTGCTCATCAGTGCTCCAGAATATCTGCTCTCCAGAATCCCTGCTCTCCAGAAACTCTGCTCTCCTGAATCCTTGCTCTCACCAAGGTAAAATTATGTAAGTTTTTTTATTAATTTTCTTTGTTTAATTTTTGTTGTAGGTAACTGTTTGCGTGACCACCAAGTTTTTCGTGTAGCAGATCATCATCCATCAGCCTACCTTTGGCTGGTGTGCAGTGGGTTGTGCGACTGTTAAGCATTATTTGTTAGATGTCTCATTGAAAAGTTGATGAGACTTTGAATACTATGTAGAAATTCTTTTATGTTCGCAGGTCTGACTCGGAGATTGAATCCGTGTTTGGAGAGGGTTCCGCTGCCCCCAGTTCGCGTAAATATACGAAAAAGGGGAAGACGCTAACCACATCAAGGTACGTACAGTGCATTCATATTCATTCACCAACATCGTATTGACAAGCTCGAAGGCGGTTTTGTTGCAGCCCTGCCTAAGGCAGCGAATTGTGGGTTCGATTCCCAACTGGGACAAACATTAATGTGATGAACATTTTGCGTTTGTTACATGCCTGCTGATTTAGAATTCTTTAACACAAGTACCTACTTAAGTAACTTAACAATAATAAATGTATGATATTTTTTCCTATTTATTTTTAGATTATAAGTAATGATCCTTGGTGCTACAACTGATGACAGCTGACATTTAATGCTCATAATAATTTAATTTACAGATCCGACTCCGATTGTGAAGTTGCGCTGCCGCTACCGAAAAAGAAACGTGCTTCTAAATCGCCGTAAGTGAATGTTACAATGATTATCAGTATGAGTGTACTTATAATGTGTATGTGACTGTACCTATAATGTTGATTGTAATCTGAAAAATCAGTAAGAGGTTCGTCTGATGATATGTGTGAGTGTGTGTGCACGTTGATTGAACTCTAAAATCATGGTACAGTAGAACGCTGATTATCCGAACGCCGATTAACCGAATCGCCAATTATCCGAATCGGACCTAAGCTTAATATAAAAAATTAAAACCAAGTAATTTTTGTTTTGTATTGTTGTAACAAGTCGAAACACGCTCGAGTCCAGATATATTTCAACTGTTATGGTTGAAAGCTAGATGCAAGATACTATTTTACTGTTCTCATATTTTTTTTTCGCTACTACATACATATGTACCTCTATTATTGTTGTGAATTTTTACACTTTATATTTTTGATAAGGTCTGATGGGGTTGCAACTTTATCTGATCGAGATGTTCAAGTGAGCGTTATTGTAGAACTGTGTTTGTTAAACAGTTCGTTTTTTTATTACCAGTCTATGTCCGATTATCCGAATTTTCGATTATCCGAATCGACCTCGGTCCCAATTAATTCGGATAATCGGCGTTCTACTGTATGTGGTTAGTTCAGTAAGATTCGTGTGAATGTACCTACTCTTATTTTAATTGATTAATATTTTGTCTTTAGAAGCTCTATTTTACTAATGAAGATGAATGATATCAATAGGCTACAACGCTTTATCATAGCGCATTGACAGTAAAAAATAATATTGTTATGTTTCAGAGCTCCGTCAAAGAGATCGAAAGATCTGTTCGGTCTGGTGTCCGACGAGGACGAGGCACTAGCGGTAGAGAACTCCCAACGCCGGGGTTCCGCAGCTCACCCGTCGCTGGACAGCAGCCTAACGACAAAGGTGGCCAACGGGTCAGTGCGGCGCTCCGCCCCGCTCACCGGCGCCTACTACGTGGAGGTGCGTGCCTACACCACCAGCGACGCACTCAAGGCGTCGCCCGTCGACCGCTACAAGAAGGCGCTGCTCACCGCTAAGGTACAGCTGGACACCGGCACTTCAGAGTGGGGACATCTTCAAAAGTTTACGAAGAGTGTGCAAAAACTATTTCAAGATAGAGAGCCAATATTCTATAGTAATAGAGTTAATTTTAAATAATTTTAAACGTTTGAATACATTTATTATAATACAAGTATATTAGGTCATTTTAAATATTAATTAATAATTACGTTATTGTTACTAGTGCGGCCTGCCAGTTCTCTTCGCTGGAACTTGGCTGACACGCTCTCGCGTGTCTTGATTTAACACCATGCCTTTCTGTACCGCTTGTTCGGCACGCGTTGATAATACGCATTGGGTAGGGCATTTGCGTAGTAACGCGCACAAGAACAAATGTACAGCTCCGGTAGAGGACGGAGTGGTCACCATCTCCTCTGCGTTCAGAGGTCGTATCGCTTCGTATAGGATACTAGCGAATGAGGGAAATGAGTTGACTTTACTCGAGGTATTCTTAAACAGTATACGTACTAAATTGCTTGGTCTTATAGAAAAATCGTTAAAGCAATACATTAGCATAAAAATGAATCTAGAGTATTTTGGCAATTTTATATTGCTAAAAAGCGATACACAAGATGTAAAATCATTTGCGACTAAAAATATGATTATACATCGTAACTTTGATTACGACCAGATATTTGACAACATCGTTAGTATATTATGTAAAAAAGTGGAAGAGTTTCAGGATCGTGACAGCGGTTGGGGATTTTTAAGTAACATACATGTTGAAGTTAATATTAACAAGTTTGATCCGTTAAGTGGGGCAGGTTCAACGTATGTGGACTTACCGCTTTATTTAAAAAGGAAAAAAGCATGTATTAACGTTAGAAACGACGACAACTTTTGTTTTTTGTGGAGCGTTGTCGCAGCCCTTTGCCCAGCAAAACGCAATAGTGTTCGTACAGCTTCGTATCCTCATTTTCGAGAAGTGTTAAATATTAAAGATTTAAACTTTCCTGTCACTTTGAAAGATATTAAAACATTTGAAAATAATAATAAATTTCTGAGCATTAACGTATACTCCGTAAAGAATAAGCGCATTGTGGGACCCATTTATAGATCAGAATTCAAAAGAAAAACTAGGATTAATTTATTGTTATTGGAAAATGGTAACAAATCTCACTACGTGTTAATAAAAAATTTATCACGTCTTGTGCGAGCTCAAATAACAAAGCATCATAATAAGATTTATTTTTGTGATGATTGTTTACTTTTCTTTTCGTCAGAACAAAAACTTGATAATCACGTTTGTAGTGGTGTGACCACTGTTCTGCCAGAAAAAGGCAGCTATCTTCATTTTAAAAATTTTAATCGTAAACAAGACATACCGTTTGTGGTGTATGCTGATTTTGAAACTCTTCTTAAACCAATAGCTACTTGCGAACCGAGCCCCTCTTGTAGTTTTACTGTAAATCAGAAACAACACATTCCAGCCGCTTTTGCTTACAACATAGTGTGCTCGTTTGACAGCAATCTTAATCGTTTTGTTTCGTACCGCGGACGGGACTGTGTTCAGAAATTTCTTGAAAGCCTTTACAAAGATATAGAACACATTTATGACATTTTGGGTATTGAGGTGCGAATGATATTTGATGATAACGATGCTGAATCTCATGCAAAAGCTGAAGTGTGTCACATTTGCAATAATATACTTCTGTTCGATAAAGTAAGGGACCACTGTCACTTGACAGGCCGCTACCGAGGCGCTGCTCACCAATACTGTAATTTACAGTACAGCCTACCCAAATTGGTTCCTGTCTTTTTTCATAATCTGGCTGGCTATGATTGTCATCTGTTCATTAAAGAGTTGGCTGAAAGTTCGGGTCCCATAAAAGTAATACCGAAGAACAAAGAGAATTACATTTCTTTTACAAAATTTTTAAAAATGTCGGATGGTAAATTTGTCCAAATAAGATTCGTAGATTCTTTTAAGTTTTTAGGGACAAGCTTAGAAAAATTGGGAAACGGTCTACACAAAACAGATTTCGCTCACTTAAAACATTGTTTTACTGATGAAAGCCAATTTGAATTATTAACCCGTAAGGGCGTGTATCCTTATGATCACATGAAATCTTGGAGATCGTATTCTGAGAAACGTCTGCCTTCTAAGGAAAGTTTTTATAATACTTTGATCGACGAAGGGATAAGCGATGAAGATTACATGCATGCGAAATTGGTCTGGAAAACCTTTAACATTTCTAATTTGGGAGAATATACTGATCTTTATCTTAAAACCGATGTTTATTTGTTGACAGATATATTTGAAAATTTTAGAGCTGTTTGTAAAAAAAATTATCATTTAGATCCGGCTTTTTACTTAACTGCTCCGAGTTTATCATTTGACGCAATGTTATTAAAAACGGGCGTAGAGTTAGAGCTACTGTCCGACTTAGAAATTATACGCCTCGTGCAGAAAGGTGTGCGGGGCGGAATTTGTCTTTGTTCTACCAGACTAGCTAGGGCGAACAACTTTTACATGGAAAACTATGATGGAACTAAACCGGATACTTTTCTCATATATATTGACTGTAATAATCTATATGGTTACAGCATGTGCCAGTCATTGCCAGTAGCCAATTTTAAATTTCTGGAACAAGACGATATTGATAGACTAGATATTATGGACATTTCAGACGATGCAGAATACGGATTTATACTTGAAGTTGATTTGTTTTACCCCGAAGAGTTGCATTGTACTCATAACGACTATCCATTTTGCGCGGAGAAGTTTATACCTCCAGGAGGTAAAACTTCCAAATTAGTGCCAAATTTATACTCGAAATACAATTATGTAATCCACTACGTTCATTTGAAAACTTGTTTAAATCATGGTCTTATTTTGAAAAAAATACATCGAGTAGTTACATTTAAGCAAAGTAAATTTTTAGCGGAATATATTAATCTTAATACCGAATTGAGAAAGAAAGCAGTAACACCTTTTCAACAGGACTTATTTAAACTCATGAATAATTCTGTCTTTGGGAAAACTTTAGAAGATACTGAGCGTAGAGTAAACATCAAATTAGTGAATCAATGGCAAGACGATACCAATCGAACCAATCGATCTATCTCTGCGGCAAAGTTAATTTCACGACCAAATTTTCACAGTGCTACCATTTTTACTGAAAATTTAGTAGCCGTTCAAATGAAACCGGAAAGAATTATTCTAGACAAACCCATTTACGTAGGCTTTGCCGTTTTAGAGCTTTCTAAAAGTTATATGTACCAGTTTCATTACTCTGTAATAAAGCCTCACTACGGACACAGAGTGCAGTTATGTTATACGGACACTGACAGTTTTATTTATGAAATACAGACAAAAGATGTATACAGGGATATAAAACAATATTTCTTGCGTTATTTCGACACAAGTAATTACTCTTCGCAAAACCAGCACGGTCTTCCGATTATAAACAAGAAGGTACCGGGTCTGTTCAAAGACGAACTTGGCGGACGTATTATGACTGAATTTGTAGGGCTAAGATCAAAATTGTACTGCATCAAAACTGAATCTGATGTTATCAAAAAGGCAAAAGGTATTAAAAAGAATGTTATCAAACATTTGAAGGTATCCGATTATGGTGATGTATTACTTAATGATAAATTAGTGCGCCGAAAAAATATTCTATTTAAATGTATTAAACATAATATTTTTACCCAGACAGTTAATAAAATTGCTTTGTCAAATGCTGATGACAAACGTTTTATAATGCATGATAAAATTTCCACTAAGGCATGGGGTCATAGTTCCTTATTGTAATAAGTGCTTTACCTTATGCTGTAATAAATATTATTGTTACTGTAACTGTAAATTGTACTTAGTTAGTTTTATGTTATAAGATATAAATAAATATATATCATATTTAACACAAAACTTATGGTTTTATTTAAAACACATAAAAATTATTATAACACATAACCTAATTTTCATCATCATCATCGTCAGCCTATCGCAGTCCACTGGACATAGGCCTCTCCAGTTGCTCGCCACCTAGGACAAACATCAGGAGGATATACCCATAATCGCCACGCTGGGCAGGCGGGTTGGCGATCGCAGGGCGTAGCTTCTCGCTCCGGTGACGCTGCTGCCCGTCATCGGTCTGTGGTATCTAAGCCTTCAATTGTGATGGTTATACCGCCACCAGTCGGTTGCCAGCGCCTCGTTTGTTATTCGGCAGGATGCACCACGGGCAGGTGAGGTTGGCTTGGAGTGGAAAGATGATAGACCGCTCCCTTACATCCCATTAACCTAATTTTACGCAATAATAAAATTTGCGCTGATACAAAGCATTCGTTCTTTTTGCAGATTCATCGATTTTGCAATAAAGTAGGTCATCCCCGCCACTAATCATATTCAACATTGGCACTAGAGCTCATTCGTTTCATATTTTTCAACACGTTCGGACAAGCGTCAGATTAAATTACAATGTAAGTATACAATATTTCTAAGAATTTGTCATTGGTATATTATTGTATTTTAATACAAGCACTAACAACTGTTTTACTTTTCAGATCATGGACAGCTCGAGTGATACTAACATCATGCTGTCTCAGTATACATATGATCCCTGGGAGGGGCTAACGCAAGCCTGTCAAGAAGGTATGGATAGACCTGAGATGTCCGAGCCTCACACCTCGCGGGAAAAGAAGGTTCGGCGGAGGGGCGAGGCAAAGAAGAAACGACCTAGTACAGCAAAGTCCTATGTTATCAGCAGGGAGCGCTCCAGAGGCATTCGGTTGATACAGATACGAGTGTGTGACCTGACCAGCGACCCATCCCGTTTGATGGCGCAGGACCTGGACTATAGTGACAGTGAGGACAATGTGGTGCTAAAAGCGCAATACATAGTGACTGAACAAATTGACGAAATTATGGATATGACTGATACAGTGATAAGAAAAATATCAAAAAAGTTGTGTAATGATTGTCTTTAATTTTAGGTATATGTAATGTAATTTTAGGTATTTGTAGAGTGTATATTGTAATTAAAGAATAAAAGTATATGAATAAAAAAGGTTTATTATTTTATCACCTTTTAAGTAAGTATACATAGGTACGAATTAATTCTTACTTTAGGGTTCTTAAATTAAAGACAGTAATTCATTTTTACATAGTTTATTAAAAAATTATAGAGTCACTTTATTTTCAACACACCATTTCTTTATACATACTACATTTTTTAATGCACAAATATTTTTATGATAACAACAATTATATAACGTTGTGTTATTTGAACAATAAATATTACAAAGCATATTTAGGTTAGGAGCACTTAAATTACTTATATCTAAATTACAATTTTCTTTACCAAATATATCTTGCACCCACTTAACTTTTTCTTCTCCTTTTACTATAATCTTTTTGTCGATTAAATATGGTTTTATAATTCTTCTAAATTCTCTGTAGTCTATATACCCTTCACTCCACCTATAGCCCCTGTTCTTTTCTATCCACCACACATGTTTACGTTCTTTCTCAGTTAGTGAAATATAAGGATATGGAGGCTTTATTAAAAACGTTTGAGTTTAATCTAAACTAGCTATAGCAAACTCTTTTACAATAAACTCATTTAACTTGTTTTTAAATCCTTGTAAATCTACAACTATCGTATTGGTATTCATGATATTTTTCTTACAATGTTACTTAGAGGTTTATACTCGAATACACAATCGTTTAAAATCAAACAATATGCAGCCGTCTGGTCTGGTATTTCGGTGTCTGTTTCAAACTCAACTCTCACGTCGATAGAACCTTTCAATGATTCCTGCTGACGAGAACAGTCTATTACGAACAAAGGTGCGATTTTTTGGAATTCTTTAACACCCATCACAGGTTCAGGTCGGCGTCCGTGATAAGACTGTTGAAATCTAGCGTATTGCTCGTATAATAAATCAAATTTATGATCCGAAAAGTTTATATTCAATCCTTCATATGGATAATACGATGAATTTAAAAACACTTTTACATCCCGTATATCACAATGATCAAACTCAGCCATTGATGCACCAGCTTGTTGTTTTCTATTGGTCTGCAAAGCGATCACTACAAATCGTGGCTTCTCTATTTGCGATGAAGTTTTAATCGACCAGGTATGTTTGCGAGTTTTTGGCAGTAATGGATATTCGTACAAGTCCCAATTCCTAAAGGCTACTGTAATAGCTCGATCTTTTTCTAAATATTTTAGTAAATTTATTCTTTCACGATCAGACACTTTAACATGAGGAACACGCCAAACGATTTTATGGATTACTATATCCTCCATGACTTCTCCAGCCTTTAGTTGTACTGCGTTGAGGTTTGTATTACTTCTCAATAGTACTAATTCATGTTTACAGTTTATTAATATTTTTTCATAGTCCTCAGCAAATCCTAATATTTGATTAAGTGGTACCGAAGCGGAGAATACACCATTACGCAATTCATTTGTGCCTGTGGTCGACCAGCCCCAAGCATGAGCGCGTTTTGATTCGCTTTCATTTAACGATAAATAAGATTTTATTGTTGTGGTAATACCTGCATTCTTAATTTTATCAATCTCTATTCCATTTAATTCATATCGAATGTCTTGAAATAAAAACATTAATGGATTATTCACAAAATGCACACCCGATACTTTTTGCTTAGTAGTGCTATCAAAGATGTTGACTTTGCCCTCGATGTACAAAGTGCTGAGTGCAGGCAACACGTACAAGTCTTGCTGATTAATAGGGATTCGTATTTCATCATTCTTGTTGAAACTTGTCACGTATGGTTTATACGAGTGATATTCGAAACTTTCGATACTGTTATCATAAAATGTGTTTTGTGATATATTTAGCATGTTTATTTTAACAAACCGATTAATTTTAAAAAATCCTTATTGCTTTTGGTTAACTTTTTTGTAAGATTTTTTTTCGACTTAGCAGTTGTTGTACTATGAGATGTTCTTTTAGAACTGATTCGAACACAAGATGTGGATGGGTTTTTATTGAAATTTATCATTTTTTTCTAAAGTGTAAGTACAATTGAACTTCTTCACCCCGTAAATTGATTTGCTTATTATCAGCGTCTAACAACCTTATATTGATTGCACTAATTGTGTTTTGGTTTACTGGAAAATATATGAGGTTTTTAGGAATTTCAACAATTCGATATCCAGGAGGTACGTTGGGCACAAATTCATAAATAATATGACTTGGTCTGCCGTTCACAAATGATCCGCTTACCACATCACATTCGATGCGCACAATGGGTGTTGATAAAATACTCACGGGATAATGAGATTCGCTACTTATATTGGCTTTTATCGTCTCACTTCCGAAACCTAAAATTTTACCAAGCGAGCAATCTTTACCGAAGTGAACATCTTTAGAGCAACATATGTTCGTTTTTAGTGTATTATTATTACATGTTAATAACAGCACTGAATCTTTAATGTTATTTTTTAAGTAATCACAAATATCTTTAAGTTCATATGAACCTTCAGGGATTTCAACCATTTCATCTTTCCCATAATAAAACTTATTATTTCTTTCATCTATATTAGGAATAGAATTAAATGTTGAAAAACACAGGAGACCACACTCATACTCGCCACGTAGCTCTATCGTTGGCGAATAGTTTGTAGTTAAAGACGCTCCAACTCCAGTTATCGACACAGTGAAAGACATTTTTGTACTGATAACTATTTTTATTTCTATGTTTATTTAAATGATTTTATTTTTCCAATAGTTGTGTAAAAATTGCAAACAAAGATGACCACAATTCACAGTACCAAATGTTTGATGTTGTACATAGTTGTAACGTATTACACATTTTTTCAAATATGTCATTAATTCTAACGGTGGTTTTAAATTACCAAAACTATTGAAATATTCGCAACTGGCATTCTGTTTGATGTAAGCTACCCAATGAGTTCCAGGATTATCTGAACTGTCTAAATTCAAAATTGCGCATTCTACCGGCTTGGGTCGAGATGGTAACGTATCTCTCATGAAAACACCCCGGAAAAATGGTATATCTTTAGCGTGTTTCAATATGTCTAAATTAGTTAGGGCACGATTAGGTAGCTTCTTCTTTAGTTTTTTGATGGATTCAAATATAAACCAGCTCCTTTTTTGTATGGTTTAATGAATAATCCTTTTCCGAGAGCAATTGATTCCATCATTTTATTATGTCGTTCTGACTCTTGCAAACTTTTTTGAGCAGCTTTAGAATCATTTACAGCCTTTGCTATACCAGCTGCCCCTCCAGCAAGTGAACCTAAAGCTGACAGTCCTGCAAATATCGGGATGAGAGGTAGCAGGCCGCCACATTTTGGGATTGGAATGCAGCGCGGCATGTGTATCCCCTTTTTCTTAGTAAACGCCTTCTTTGCAGCTGCATATGCGTACTTGATTATTGTGCGGTTGTCCTTGGATTTAAGTTTCTTTAATTGAGAATGAATTTTTTTTACTTTTGACATGAATGACTTTGCACCAGCACCAGCTTTGAGTTTTGCTTTCATAGCATTTTTCACAATCCAAGCAGCCATCTTTTCTCGTCTTCCAGAATCTTTAGCTTTTAGCCTGTTTTTAGCCATGATTAAAAGTTGTTTATCTGCTCTTTGACGTACGCTCAAATCAGTGTTATTGTAGGCAATATCGTGATGCATACAAGCTTCGTCTAATTTATTAATACCTCGATCACCTCTATTTAACCGTTCTTGAAGCTTTGTTCCAGGTCCACAAAATTGGTAACCAGGTAAGTGTAACTCAAACGGTATCTTATTTATTAAATTATTGACAATACCACTTCCTTCTTTCATTTGTACAGACAAAGTGAGTGTTTTTGATTATAGGAGGATATTTATATTAAGTTATCAATTCACTCTTGTTGACCCAACTGTTATTTTCATCACTCAGACCTAACCATTTGACAAACAATCTGTTCCCCCTTCGTTTCAAAACTTTTTCTATCAGATAAAGGTCAGGAAATTGGGTGTGTTGTAGTTCGTATTCATAGAAAGATCCCAAAATTCGTTGTTTTTGTTTGTCTTCTAGCACGTAAGTCACTGGATACGTATGATTTACTTTGATGATACAAAATATTTCTGTCGACCAATTAGGTGTGTATCCTTTATAAAAGTCACCTTTGTACTTACTAATACGAACATGATCGCCAACATGAAACTTTTGTTTGATGCTTGGCCCTTGTCTATGTGTTTTGATAATATTTAACTTAACCACCATCTGGTTATTTTTATCCACATCAATAGGCTTATATTTTGTTATTCGATGAACTGTGTTATTGTACTTTTGAACTACTTGATCCCAATTTCCTTTAATCCACTGATATCGTCCACAAAGACTAAATAGTTTGTAAAGATGGTTTTTCAATGTTCTTATTGCTCTTTCTACTATCGAAGCTTTTTTCACTGAATACGTAGAATAGTGATTTACATTAAATTTGTTCATCAATTGTTTAAAAGAATCATTGTAAAACTCTTTTCCCAAATCAGTTTGCAAATTCTTAGGTCTTCTTGATGAATCATAAAATATTACTTGCATTGCACTGGTTACGCAATTTTTGGATTTCGATTTTAATGGATGAGTCCAAACGTATTTTGATAAAGCATCAATGACAACCAAAATGTATTTATATCCTTTATTATAACTGGAAAACTTTTGCATATCTATTAGATCAGCTTGCCATAAATCATCTAATCCCTTTAGGATAGTGCATCGACGAGGAAAGTTCCTTCTAGCTGCTTTGTGAAGTTCGTCTACTATGTTTTGTTTACTCATGATTGTTTGACTTTTTTATTTGTATCAAACGATCTACTTCAGACTTTATATAATACGACTTATGTAACAATTCTGAAGTGGATTTTTCAAAATTTTTGAGATAGACTTGTACTCGATCGTTCAATTTCTGCATTTCATCTCTTAGAATTTTGAGTTCTTTGTCTAAATATTCCTTATTTACTGCTTCATCGTCTGTTTTTGGAGATATGAGACCTTTCAATCTTGATGATTGGAAATCATAAACACCTGAATCTGATTTTACTAGTATGCCTTTCTCAGTATATTCTGATAACCGTAGGCGTTTGTGAACGTGATGACCAAATTTGTCTACATTCATTGTTTACGTCTTGCTCTCTGTATTTCAACTGCAGAGATTTTTAAATGTCTTTACTTTATATTTTTATATTTTATAATGCCGGCTTCATACAACTCTTCAATTATTGCAATAATCTCATTATCTAATCCGGTGTTTCCTGCATCTCGAGATGCAATCAATATTTGTAATCGTTCGACCAACTCATTTGGATCATCCCAATAAATATAATCAGTATTTTTCTTAACTTCTTTAAAGATGTCTATACCCTTTCCCTTAGTCAGGCTTTCTATGCTGCTTGTAACATTTTTTGAGAATTTGAACATGGGTCGTATTACGTTCGTATACTTAAAGCCTTTATTACTATTTATTGGCTTGGATGGATCATAATTGCGTCTATGCGCACTGGTATCCAATAATAATAACTTATAATTTTGTAAATCCTCTTCAGTGATTATATCTAAATTAGGCGTTCGATTATACAGTAATTCCTTCAGACCTGGAGTTTTCTTCATTCTTCGGGTTCCGATTTTAAGAGTACTTGAATCATCATAAACTCGAACATTTCCGAGCATTAGTTTTCCTCGCTCATTCCTAACGCCATAGGGAATATCTTGCATTGCTTCAGATGATGTAGACCATGAAGATTGATTTTTTATGCTTGGCGAAGACCGGAATGACTTGAAAGATTCCTTGCTGACATTCAGATCTTCATGAGGAGAAAAAGTGAGGGTTTTATGTATATCATTATCCCAATCATCTTCCGAAGTAGGTTCTTTATCATAAACATCTTCATATGAAGAATCAGACAAGTTATTGCTGTTGATTTTATTTTTTTTCGGTACTGGTATAGACTCAATATCTTCAGCCACATTTTCATAATGGTCTTTTTTTGCTAGTTGATTAAGGGGGCTGATTATAGGTTTGAATATTGTTTCCAAAGCCATATTACTAGAATTATTCATATCTTTTAACATCCGGACCTTCCTTTTTACAGCCTGCGCAGATTTAACGATTTGTTCTTTTAATTTTTTTTCCATATTTGATATAGATTCCACTCTGGTCAATATCACAACTGAAAGTGATCGTTAATGATCGTTCAATACTATATATGTATCAAATGCCATTCTGTAACATCCGTTGTTTCGTTCACAGTCTTTATTTATTACGACATATCCGTACGGTTTATGCCAAACCCGTGCACACATGTCTCTGAACTGAGACCATGACATGTCTGATCCAACATGCTCATTATAAACATGTCTTAAATTTACGTCATCTTGCTTGAATAATATTAATAAGTTAGCATTATCCCTCACAAGTTGTTTCGGTACTTTAGTGTAAGTCTGGTTAATATAAAAACAATCAATGTTTTTATGACGTCCCATAGCAAAGTAATCTCTAATATTGTTTTGGTTTTCACATGCTACATCGTCAAAAACAAAAATTGAGTTAGGTAGAGCTTCATGAGGGCTTATAATCTCATTATTATGATTATATTTGTTATAGGAAGTCCCCGCAACCACATTCATTACTTTTTCTAAAAACATATATTTGGGCTGATACAAAGATTTGGAATACACATAGAGGTTTTGAAAGCGCGGACCATCCTGGTGTAATAATAAACTAATCACTAAGTTGGTCTTGCCACAATTAGATGGCCCGCAAACGAGACATCTAAAAGAATTAGGCAAAAAACTTCCATGACGCTTTTGCTCAGATGATGACACAGGACAGATGCATTCCAGGTTTAACGATGTTTTTTGTTTAAGAAATTTCATCGTTTCGCGTTTTTAACTGTCACGTTCAGATGGTTACAACAAAATGGTTATTATATTTGTATGTCAATACATTTAAATGAATTTATCATCTTCAAACAGAACGTTAGTGCACGACGTCAAACAAGGTACCAGAGATCCACACTCGTGTGAGGTTGCTGATTAATTTGTGTGTTCTGGGCTATCTGAAAGTAGCTTCGCATGCGGTACTGGTGAGTAGTATGGCATTGGGTCTTTCTATATCATGTGGAGTAAGTTTCAGCTGGCTGAAACGAACGACAAATGATATAGAATGCATTCTATATCATTCTATATCATTCATAGTTTGGAATTGGGCATTCTAGATCATGTGGAGTGAGTTTCAGCTGGCTGAAACGAACGACAAATGATATAGAATGCATTCTATATCATTCTATATCATTCATAGTTTGGAATTGGGCATTCTAGATCATGTGGAGTGAGTTTCAGCTGGCTGAAACGAACGACAAATGATCTAGAATGCCCAATTCCACACTACTATTACGTATTATAATGAAGATTATCTGCTACTCACCACCCATGCTTAGCGCTTCTCAATAACCTAGGATAGGCTACACCAATGATTATATGAATTATGAATCTAATCATCTGAATTAGATTATAGCTTAAAATAAACAGATTCAATACAGGGTTTTCCGATTATTTTTTCACTAATCGTTAATGAATCACGATGAAGCAGAGATCTATTTTTACCGATCATCACAGTCAGTTACCCTAATGTTTTCCGTGCGGTTACGAAAAAGAATACAAAGCACTGTTCAATACCTCCCGTGGGTATTGTAAGGGTTGACTATGGGATTCTTCGAAATTCGATTTTCTCAGCCGGTGGTGGAGTTAACTCGCCTGGGTGATCATCTTGCACTCGAGAAACATTCGCGAAGTGACTTAGGTTTTGGGATCAGTCGGTGTGTACTTGTATGGCCAGAATGATTATTATTATAGGATTCTACAGGCAAACATGGCAACGGCAACTGACAACCTATTGATTTTTGGATTTGTCCATTGCCGCAATGACGCTGTGCTACTATAGTATAAAAAAGAAAAAAACTAACGTAAACTGTCCTACAATCTAGGGCAACTTGTCACGCGTGTCGCTAAGAAAGCCACGCTCAAGTGTCGTACAAACAAACCGCCATCATCGGACACCTCCTTTGTTCTGCGCACGCGCTACCATTGATACGCATGCGTTCGTCGTGTTATTGTAAGCGCTACATTGGTTCATGGATCTTGAATTGTGAAATCGGAGATTTTATGACAACAATTGCTCAATCATACGTGTAGTACTTACTGTAAACAAGAATTATAGAAGTAGGGATCCTTCCATTATGTACTCAACTCAGCTGTTAGTGATTGAATACTAATGATACAACACATGCTTGGATGCCCTTTAGCGCGTTTGTTGTCTGAATATAAGGAAGACGGATGGATCGAACTTGTAAAATAAAGTTATTAATTAGTACAAATTATTTCGTTAGTACAATGATAGATTGAAATCGGCTCACTACGTGTCCAATACATTGTATTTTTATGAATAAAATACAGACTAAATATAATGTAATTATTTTGACCCCCAAAACATCCCTATTGTCCTTAGAACAGCGTTCACTATTTCATTATGTCAAAATTACGTCAAGAACTTGCAAAATCAAGATATGAAGAAAACAATTAAACTTTCATGAGACTTGTTTGTTTATTTATACACAAACGAATTACAGTACAGAACCAAATACAACGCGTTTTACTAATCTTTATGTGTAATGTCTAATTTGACATAGGTTAAAAGAATATTGGCCATTATTAAGTAGGTTCTTACCTAACGAATATTAGCTTGGTCGCTATGTTCTATTTTACTGAAGGGAGTAGGCAGGGCACCGCATTGCAGTTAGGCAGGTAGAGTACCTATATTTAGGGTAGGTTAGGTACTAGGGAGGAGACTTAGGAGTGTTTGTAAATTGATGAATATCTAACCAATATAATAAAATGAGTTCAAAGAATTTGTTTTCTTTAGAGAAAGTGCTAAAAGTATAGAGAAATTGGTTAATTATCGTAATGTTACGAGTACGGCGTATCTACGTACGTACCTATTCTAATATCTTAAACCTAACGAGTCTGGAGAAGAAGACATTTTAAGAGTATTGAGCATCAACTTTTCTAATCTCGTCTGACATTCCCTTATAAAAGCTCCGTATTAGTTATTTATCACACATTTTGAATATTGCTTCATTAAAAATGTGTCACGTAATAATAGAACAGTTACTGTCTTTTATACCTACTTGGCACTATACAAATTTTCTTATATTTATTATTCTTTGGAATTTCCCCTGAGGTTTTCTCATGGTAGGGCGGGTCCGTCCGTATACGGTCGAAAGATATATCAAATAACAGGTTCATAACGCGCCCAGACGTGGTAGAAATGTGAACTTGAGAGTTAACTTGAATAACAAAGTTCTCAATAGTGATCAGACCGTTTGGATTGTTGCCATTGATGTTGGCAATATTCGATACATCTAATCGGATAGGAACGGATTTGTGTGAATAGATGTGCCAGATATTTCCAGACATTTGGCAATTATTTTATCTATGTACTCGTATTTACGCGCCAATGTAACAACATACAGACAATACTCACCAACCTGGTTTGAGACTAGACTAAGATTTCCGTGACATGATTAAAAATATTATAATAGGTATGTTATGTCACCGGAAAATAGCAAGAATCGTAAGTTGATCAATTTCCTAGGTAGTTGATTAACTTTCGGAATATAACAAACGGTAGTTGAAATGTATTATTTATAGATTCGTCATGTCTGTCTGTCCGTCCGTATGTCACAGCCAGTTTATTCCGAAACTATAAGAGCTACATTATTAAAATTTTAAAAATAAATTCAGAAAAGAATTCTAAAATTTTTGGGGTTCCCCATAAATAGAACTGAAACTCAAAAATGTTTTTTTCTTCAAACCTATATGTGTGGGGTATCTATGGATAGGTATTTTAAAATGATGCTGAGGTTTCTAAATTCATTTTTTTCTAAACTGAATAGTTTGAGACTCTTCCAAAGTGGTAAAATGTGATAAAACTGAAAATAATATATGATGTGTATTATTATGCAAACTACTAACGAAAATTGGTTTGAATGAAATCTAGACAGTAGTTTTTTTAAAACGTCATAAATCAAATTACCTATTTTTTTTCATTCAATCAGAGGTACGGAACCCTACGTACGCGAGTCCGACTCGCACTTGGCCGGTTTTTTTCCATTTAGGTAGATTATGTATGACAACTATGGCTCTGTGAATTGAAAATCACAAATGCATGCAATATCATGGGGCACGCGTCAGCGCAATGTTGCGTTTTTGAAGAAGTCGCCGGTTTAAGCAGCCAAAATCATGATTTCCAGACAGAATAGTTAAATAGTTTAGATTTTTAAAGGACTAAGTTTAAAGTAAATATTGCATCCATGAGGCAGACCCAAAATGCGTCGTTTAGTTTTCCTGTAAAACAGAACTGTACCAACATTTTTGACCTATTTTCTAATTCCCAACAAATGATTATGAATCAAAATTACAGTTAAGTATTTGTATAAGTTTGATTAAATATTACATACCTATTTAGATTCAGTACTTATAAATGTAACTTCATAATATGTTGGCCATTTAACACTTTCATTGAGCCTAGAAGTTATGTTCAGAATGATGGGTCTAGTATGTGGGTGTGCCAATAACAAAAAAGTTTGTGTGGGTTGAAAGAACAATGTGTTGTGTAAGGGCTATTTATTTGAATTTTCGCACATAGTACAAAAGATTGACCTACTGAGTCGCATAGAATAATAATTTGATGTTTGACCTATTGAAGTGTTGCAATATAGATTTGTTAACAAAATAGGTTTAATTGCAATCACAGATTCTAACAATAATTATGCAATAGCTTGACAAATGTCTAAATTCAATTTGTTTTTAATGTCAACTTCATTTTTACTTAGTACTAGCATTCAATATGGGACTTTAGCGACCCACTCTTGCTTATCTTGCTTTGCTTCGGGTACTACACCTATTTCAAGTATTTTTCCTTTTTTCATTTAAACAAAAAATAACAAAGATACAAGGCATCAAAATGTAGGAGTGGGGGTCTTTGACGTCACTCAGTGTCGAAAAAAAACTTCCACTCTTTAATTTCACACGTAATTTTAACGGGTTATATCTTTGTCATTTTTGGTCTAATTTACAAACGAAAAAATAAGTGCCTTTTATTTTTGAAAAATCTAAAAGACGAACTAATTACATTTTTTTACGGCAACAGGCCAATTGCCACCACTATGCTGGCTTGTAAGGTAGATTTAGCTGTACATAAATAAATAACCCAAGACATGTCACGCTGGGCCACACAGAGCCATCTAGCCCCAAACTAAGCCGAAGCTTGTACTATGGGTACTAGACAACTGATAAACTTACTTAGATACTTTTTTTTTTTTTAAATAAATACATATTATACATAGAAAACACCCAGACCAATACAAACAGACATGTTCATGCACACAAATGTTTGTAATGTGCGGGGATCGAACCCACGACCCTTGGCTCAGAAGGCAGAGGTCACTACCAATTGAGCCACCGAGCCTGTCATAGACTGATCCTGGATGTAAGGGAGTGGCGTATCGACGTTTGACTTCAAGCCAACTTCACAATGCCCACCATGTGGCCAGCACCTCGTTTGCTGAAAAGCAAACGAGGTGCTGGCGACCGACTGGTGGCAGTATAACCATCACTATTGAAGGCGTAGCTAAATACCAGGGACTGATGACAGGCAGCAGCGTCACGCGAGCGAGAAGGTACTTACCTACGCCCTGCGATCGCCAACCCGCCCACCCAGCGTGGCGATTATAGGAATATACTGCAGATGTTTGCCCTATGTGGTGAACAATTGGAGAGGCCTATGTCCAGCAGTGGACTGCAATAGGCTGATCATAATAGGCTGATATACATATGGATGGTGATAATGTAACATGAATCAAAATATTATATTACTCATCTGTTTACTTGCATATTGCTTAGTGAAATTAATTGGTGCCTACCTCATGTAAGTTTCAAGACATTATAGGGTACAAAATAAGTTGGTGTCATGAAATTTCGCTGAGTCCTTGATCAAACCACAAATCATGAATTTCGTTTATACTAAGTATTTTTTTTTATCACTGCCTGACTTTATAAAACAAATCATAAAAGGAAGAAATTATCAACAAAATCACACTTATCCTAAAAAAATCACATCGCAAACTAATAAAGAAGGCAAATTGCAATCAGTCAGATGTATATTTGCTGTCCTAAAGCTATAGTCTAACTATGATCGTAAATAAGCATTAGGCTATGTTATGTCAATGTAGATTTTAAGATTCAACGGTGAAAGTAGCATTTATGAATTAGGTAGATGGTGAATCTTCAAATATTCATCTGATAAGTAAGTAGCTGGAGAATTCATGGAAATCAGAGCAATGGGAGCACTACAAATACAATATTAATTAACATCCAGAGATGGATTGTTGGAACACTAATGATTACCACACATTGTAGTTTTCTGTCCACACAATGGTTGATTGGTAGAAAATGCCATATGGCATTAAGTCTGCCATTTCTACTCTCTTGAGCAATAAAGTTTAAAAACATAAATGATCATCAGATTTATTTTTATCAACAGATTACAGATGTGCCTGCAATCATTAAAAAAAGTTTTTGTTATTGTTTATTATGATCACCAAAACTAAACATTAGTATTTACCAAATAGGTAGATTATACAAATACAAAACTTGAATTACAAATACACATAACTCTTATCTTCTAAAAAATGATTGTTTATGATAAAAATGCAAAGGTAAATGACACATAAGCACAGTCAGTGATAGGATTATAATCAAATTTAACTGATATTAATAAAATTCATTGTGTTACTGATGTACCTACCAACCTAGAAAACCGGATGAAAAGAAGGCAGGTTGTTTTTAACCTCTCAAACGTGACAAATGGTTGAAACTTAATAATTAATGAAATAAAGGATGTTTTTAAAATTTGAACCTCAACAGATTGTAATGGTCTCTAACTTTTTAGGATTCTTACTCATAAAACAGAGAGATGCAATTACAACTCCGGACATCTAAAACTATAAACAGGGAATAATGTATGTACCTATGTTTCTAGTTCTTATTAAAATAAAGCTCATTATTATTGTACAATTTAGCCCTTTATATCAATTGGTTATAATTAATCTATACTTAGTTTATAATAAATCTGTAGAGAGGTCAATTCTGTACATAAAATATTTTTCCAAAATAACTATCAGGGGTGATTAGTGATTGATACAGCCAAAAATGCAATTAGTAAAATTTTTGTCTGTCTGTCGGTCTGTTCGTTATAGAAAAAAAAAAACTACTGGACGGATTTTAACGAAACATAGTATGATTATTCTTCATACTCCTGGGCAGGTTATAGTATACTTTTCATCACACTACAACCAATAGGAGCAGAGCAATGACGAGACGATACCACCAATGTATTGCTAGAGGTCTAACTAAACCTTACCATAACTTGCATAGAAAATGTATAGCATCTATATCATTATCTACTCACCGTTGGAACTTTTCAGGTCTCTGTGTATGAGGGACATGGGCGCACCCACGTGCAAATAAGCCATGCCCTGCGCCACCTGGATGGCCCAATCCACCAGGATACCGGGCCGGATTTTCCGCCCCGACAGCACCCGGTTTAGCGGGCCTCCTCGCGCGTATTCCATCACCAAACACAAATTGGGCTCCTCCAAACACACACCCTTCAACGACACTATATTCTCATGCTGTAACACCCAGAACAGTCTCGCCTCTTGCAACACACTCTCTTTAATAACGTCGATGTCCTCGTTGGCGTCCTGGCGGGCCGCTTTGACTGCCACGACTTCATCGTTCCAATATCCGCGGTACACTTTCCCGAACCCACCCACACCGATCACTTCCTCCAACTTGAGCTCGCTGAAGGACACGCGCGGAGGTTCCACCGCCAGGGGGTCCTCCTCCGTCACGTATACGGCTGGGAATATACCGACGCGATCGCCGATTTTACCCGTCCACCAGCCCTCGTCGCCAGAGATGTTAGCGTCCTTAGACAAAACCTCGACTATCTCTCCTCGCCGCAGGGATAGCTCGTCTTCTCCTTGCGCGACATAGTCGTATACGGCAGTAAACAGAGCGAACGGCGGGCGTTCATCCTCGGCCGCCATGGCCGCGCGGCCGGCCGCAGGCCGCGGCGGCATCACCCCGGCCGCGCCCCCATCGCGCCTCTCCTCCTCGTTCAAGCGCCCCGACACTGCTGCAGCCGCCACCCACCACCGTACATAACGCTACACAACAACGCGTTTGGTTATGATCACCGTATTATTCCGCCATCTTTGTTTCCCACATCGATCATAGCTATGTTGTCTAAAAGTTTACACTGCAACAGTTTCACTGATTTGAGAATTCGAGCTCGACGACGGGTTTCGTTTTATTATAGACTGCTATTCACTGCGACAAAGTTAATTATTTCCCATTCATCTATCAATTTATCCGATAGACGGACGAAATGACAACCATACCACAGCGAAGTCGGTGACAAACTGTCAGTCAATGTTGCGAGAAATTAAAATTTAATTTCTACGATAAATTTGACCGTCGCATCTTAAAAAAATATTATTTTGAAAATAATAAAACATTAATTTAAAATGCTGTATTAAAATAATTTCAACATCGAATTATTAATAAAATTGAACACGATAAGTTTCTGGGTTAGTGACAATCAATATTCCGCGTACAGAAATATTATGATTCATTTAATTATTTTGGATTTATATCTAGGTTAATTGCATATGTAATACAGATCTTTTAATTTATGTAGAACTAAAATAATAAATATTTTATTATTTTCCACAACTCAATAGTCGCATGAGGTACTAAAAAGTTCTCCAAGAAATTTATAGATGGCAGTAGCGGGTGCTTCACCTATACGCCATCTAGAAGGTTTTTGAGGGGCTAAAATTATTATCTAGTAGCTTCCTTACTTTGGTTTTTATTTGTAATTTATTCCAGCAAACTAACATAATTTTATAAATTAATATGTAGGAATATAATTTCGCTAATAACGTATTGAAAATATTTTGATACCAAAAGGACTATTATTTCGGCAAAGGTATCAACCGGTCCCATGGTGTAATGGTTAGCACTCTGGACTTTGAATCCAGCGATCCGAGTTCAAATCTCGGTGGGACCTACTCAGTGTTCCGACTGATTTTTTGCACTTAACAGTCTTTTTATTTTTTGGTAGATGTGCCGTTATTATTTTTGTTGAAAGAATTGAAACACACTTCACACATAAGAACGCTGAATGAAAAGTTCAAAGTATTAACATGAGCGCAAGCATTAGTCTGTGGGAGTCTGTAGGGAAGCTGGGTAGGGAGCATTATTGATCGCGCGAAAATGGGATGGTCGTATCCATTCGCGGCGAACACCCAGCCCGCGGACGTGGGACCCGTTTACAATATTCAAAACACGCTTAAAACGCCTTAAACATTAGTTTAATAAACCAAACTATTACATCAAAGGTCCCGTGGAGACGCACAAAATATTATACTCACGGAAAACTCGTCGTACCATCGAAAAACAGTGAATAACCACCGCGCGAATATTTAACACTATAAAAATGTGACATGTCATAGTGAAATAGCATAGGAAAACCTGTACACTTTTCTAATACGCGAAAACCAAACCCGTGCAAAATAATAATGTAATGTAAGGACTCGCAACAGATTGTGATAAGGTCTCAACAAATGCCTATTACATTTTTTTCCGCTTTTATGTGTTGAAGTGAAGAAACGATGGATAACTTATGTTCACCAGGTTGATTTGAACATTATGAGTGTATCGTTGTGCAAAATGTGCCGATTTACTAGCATATTAAAGGATAAATTTTGCCTCAAGTGGTGCTGGCGTAAACGCTGGCCGGGGGTGAAGAAAAATGGAGTCACTTCGTGTGAATTACGTTCAATAAGTATTTTTTCTTAGCTGGTTCTGTGTTTAGATAATACTTATTAGAGGATAAGGGAAAGATTTAAAATAATAAAAATGAATTCTTTCAACGCTCCCACTACGCAAATTAACGCGATCGACAAAATGACAACAGTCAAGTGTAAATCGGTTGACTTGGAAGGATACGTTATAATCGTGGTTCAGACGAAGGATAATAAAGTTAAATTATACGGTGAGTGTTTTTTAATGTGTAGATATATTATGACGTTTAGATGTGATGTTAATGCGACTCTACCATTCACCATGTGTGAATGACTTATCACGTTCTAACATCATCAATGTTAGGGTGTGATTCTGTCACGTTTAATTTAACTTTTAATTACAAACCAATAGAGATAGAGTTTTCTACTAATGCATGATTAAACCTTTGGTTTTCGATTGACTGTAAAATAAATCTTACCAGCGCCTAAAAGTATCGACAACCATTTTTTTTTAATTCTACAATGAATTCACTTACAAAAGTCAAATTCTAGATAGCTATTGTTATAAAAAAATATGTTACACACTTTTATTTGAAATCTGACCGTAATTTGCTACTTAGGTATTGTAGATCCACAGTAAAGCAATTTATCTAATGGCAGTGTGTAAATGTTTCTAACTCTATCACACAAATCGGGATCGGAATCGGATCCTCAAGGATTTTATAGAATTTGATACATAATATAGTGTAATGTGTATTATAGGGAGAGTATTTTAAATACGAGTATATATCAAATTTCGTATTAGATTCTAGTACGAAATAGCAGACACAAACGGAATAGAAAAGCTTTTTCAGGATTGACGAATACGTAGAGATCTTGAAATTTTGAAAAAAAAAAATACCTTTATGCAGTTCTGTTGCTTATTTTTTAAAACAGTATCTAAAAATTTATACACACATCTTATATTCATATGTATCTTTACTAGGTACCACTAGTCAGGAAACTTGGGCGCTACCCATCTAATGTTAAAAAAAAATATTCTATGTGTTTTTGTATAGATTAGTGAATTTATTACTTCTTTCTTTTAGGTTCACCATCAGCTGGCAATTGGGATAATCTGGAACTGGCAGACGAGATCATGGACGTGAACGAGACCAGGCTAGAAGATATGACCAGGGCTGAAGTCTTGGGGCATATTCATGAGGTAAGAGTCTGACATCTGTCCGTGAGGTACGGGATTTTGTATAGGACTACCCCAACTGCTCCCATGGTGTCGTTAAAGACGACTAAGATATCACGAAGTAGCGTTTACCTGAGACAAATAAAAACTACTGCGGTCACCAACCCGCCAAGCCTGGTGAGTAAAGCAAATGCCTTCAAATAACAATTGTCATTGGGAGGGCCTGCAGTCTTGCAGGCTGATAGGTACTGATGAAGAATCTTTCACAATATCTAGGTTTTAACCCATTCCCTGTCCACCCTCCAGACACAATAGAATTTGATGTATCAAATCTGATACACGGGACAGGGAACCTGTTAAAGTAGTTAGACTTAAGAGAGTTCTTGCTCCTTTTTCCGATTTCGAAGTGTCCAGTATAGGGGGGCTCTCAAACTATTGTGCCACTTTGCTAGATCGTGGGCTTTTCGCATCCAGCTTTTTCAGTCAAATCGTCACTCCACATGGCCTGAGGGCGTCCACATCACGGTTTCCCCAACGGTTATCGATTCCTACAGGTTTCCTCTATGAACTCTACATTAATTTTAATTATAATGAAGCTCCATGGCGAATACTTAGTGTAGGGCGCTCTTGCTAAAATATAGCATAATCCGATGATTAAGATTTGATTCCTGGTCAGGACAATTTACGAAACGAACCTATTGCGCCCTTTTTCTTAAACCACTGACTCTGATTTACTGAATAACGAAATTAATTTACGATTGAAGAACTGAAGTGTTTTTACGTGTAGGTATATATACCTATATATTTGTGATACTTTAGTTAATTTGGTACATAAAACTGGTGTTCAAACTTTGGGGTCGGATCAATGTACCTACGTGATAATAACTGATATTTAATTAAACCCATTTCGTGAGACCACTGGCATTTATCCCCACAAATTAGACATTCATTTACCTCCTATGTATCAGAAAACCTTTAGGCTTTGCGATCATACATTTGGGATTTTTATAAACACCCACTCGAGACCTTAAATTGGTGGGTGTGTTGTAGGTAGATAGAATTCATATTAACATAATAAAACATCGTTTTCTGTGGCATTTACTAAAGCTTCAAATGCCAGCTAGTTAAATAGAGAAATTTACCGTCTAAATTCTGTATAAAAGACTGTCAGTCAAAATACACTAAATTATTGCTAGGTAATTAATATTATTGCTAAGTATTGTGAATGTTGATTTTCCTCATCACTATCATCAGCCAATAGCAGTCCACTGCTGGACATAGGCCTCTTCAGTTGTTGCCCATTTGGCAAACACCTGGAGGTTATACCTACCCATAACCGCCACGCTCTGGGCGGACGGGTCGGTTGGTCTTAAACAGTCTGTGTTTTGCAACTTTTACTCGAATGTAATACTAGGTATTCTTGAGACCATCGAATTTGTTGCCGGCTTCGGCGATTGATACAATTTCATGCACATAATACCTTCTTGACAGAATGTCGGCTTATCTCCAAGTAGTAGACTAGACAAGTACGCGGGATATATTAAAGCACACGAGTGTGTGCGTAAATACAAGTTCTATGTTTCATCATTCTCATATAGATAGATCGGCATACCCGGTAAAAGATCAGGCGCGATATCAACGGCTTAACGTGTTTTCCTAGACCAGGTTGTATCACCGTCAACTTCCTGATAAGTACCCGCCCCGGATCTACGATTTTTTCGAACCGGGGCAAGAATTTTATAAAGTGAGGCAGGGCATAGCAAATCTTCGCTCGAAATGAGCCGCCCATCCGGGGAATGACCTCCAGCCTATTTTTTGACTTTGACTTTGACTCTGCCACTGAGTTTTTGACAGATAAGCCCAGTACCAATTTTTCGGGCCAAATTTTTCACACAATACCCTACCAACAGGTCTCCAGTTCGGCTCTTGATCTATCGTGCGGATATGGCAAGCTTTGCCGTTCGCTTTATCGTCCATAAACGGTCACAAATTTCCTGTGACGTAATATACTTTATTCCTGGGATAGCTACAAGTAGCCATATCGGTGCAGAGGAGGTATGAAAAATTTTCCGGAAGGATCTAAATAACGTTTTCTTTTTATACTACGAGTATTGTACGAGCTTTACGCAACCTTTTTTTCGTACTGTATTTCAGTTGCATTACAAACTGATCTGAATGTTCTTGTCAAATGTTTCTATTATTCAGTATTCTTAATGTATTACCGGGAGAGAGTTTTCTCTTGTGTATTAAAACATACACTTATTTATATAAAAAAAATCATTATACCTTATCGGGCAGAGAGTCTACAGCCTGAAATGTAGTTTGTGGATTTGAAACAATCGCACCTGAGAGAAGTGACGTGATAAACACGTGAATTTTAACATTGTATCTTTTTTTTCTTAGATACATTTCTAGTTCTGCAAAGCATGGAAATCATGATGTATGTGATGTATGTCAGTCGTAGGTACTTGCTTGATTTTTTAAAGTCTAGTTATCAAGTTAGTAATCAATAGCGGATCAAAATTCCTCACAACAGATTGTCCAAGGATTGTGTCGTTGAGGAATTACCTATTGTTCTATTTTAAGCGTGATTCTGTATAGATGGCCTTATGCCAAATTTCCTCAAGCAATTCTCCACTAACTGCCCAATGCATAGAGTGCATTGTGCATTGAGAAGTTATGACAGATTTGGGTAGTATGACGTGTGCCTTGTGTACACAGTTCGTCGTCGGCACAGATATCTCCAATAGATACCGCACTTAAGATATCGCGCGAGAGGTAATACATCAGTGCAATGCAGGCGCGAAATACGCATGCGCTTAAAGTGCGTCAGTACCACGGTCAGTACTGACCAGAAGTCAGACCCGTGTGTATCGGAGACACTTTTAATAGTTTGTAGAACATAAACGTATGAATCTTAGTATTGAACTCCTTGGCGCCGGAGCTCAAGTTACGATGGAAAATATTTGACAGATGTTAGCTCGCGTTGATGTCTTTTTTCATGATCCCTTTCTTTCATTACCAATTTCACTATTTTTATCCCTTTCTTTCTTTTTACCACTTTCAAGTATATCGATAATGCAAGATGAGAAAAATTTTAGTGTTTCTACTTTAGATTTCCAAAGTGTCCTGAGAGAACATTAAAATGGACAAATGCCGCACCCTGCTGTTAGAGACATTTACATAGGATAGTTTTCAATGTATGAAGGATAGAAGACGAGTAAATGAAAACTGCTGTGATTACTTCACCTAACCATATTTATAACTATACTCATTTGAATTTTTTTTTTCCCAAGACATGCCACGCTGGGCCACACAGCGCCACCTAGCCCCAAACTAAGCCGAAGCTTGTACTATGGGTACTAGACAACTGATAAACTTACTTAGATACATTTAAATATACTTATAATGTCAAAACGGCAGTTGAAATGTATTATTTAACGTATGTATTTTAGTAAATTGATCATTTTACGGGATCTTGCCGTAAAATCATCCGACGAAGGTGAGGTGAACGTTGATTGGTTCAATGGCTCACGTGGCGTTATCCCGGCAACCAATCAGGGAACAGTGTATTAGGTTACGGGTAATAGTGCACCGTTAAATAGTACATTGAGCAACGATTGGCCCATTTGGGGACGATTTTACTTGTGTCAAAATCGTAAATTATTAAATGACTGTCAGGCTACCGTAAGTTGATTAACTAACTGAAATCCATTGCGTTAAATAATACATTTCCACTACCGTTTGTTATATTCCGAAAGATAATCAACTACCTAGGAAATTGATCAACTTACGATTCTTGCTATTTTCCGGTGACATATATAAACATATATTTATATACATACATAGATAAATATCCAGTATTGCACAAAATACTGAAAAGGTGATACAGACATAATCTAGTCTAATATACCTGACTAGCTTTTGCCCGCGACTTCGTCCGCGTGTTTAAATTTATACATACAAAAGTTTTTTCCCGCTAACTCCCGTTCCCGTGGGAATTTCTCAAAATACAGCCATAACTAAACTTTATATTTACTAAGGTACACTACTGCATGCCAAATTTCAAGCGTCTAACTTAAGCGGTTTAGATTTTTCATACAAAAGGATTTTCCCGCTAATTCCCGTTCCCGTGGGAATTTCGGGAATTCCTTTCTTAGTGCACCCCTACGGTACCTAAGCTACGTCCCTTCCAAATTTCAAGTGCCTACGTTTAGCCGTTTGGGCTGTGCGTTGATATGTCAGTCAGTCAGTCAGTCAGTCAGTCAGTCAGTCAGTCAGTCAGTTTCTCCTTTTATATATATAGAAGATAGAAGATTGGTAATTTTTCGATAAAATTATCGACATTGCACAATACAAATGTACATCACTTGAGAAATGAGTTACGTCCCCCGCACACCCTTCCATACCACCTGAAATTGACTCGCGAAACTCAAAGCAAAATGCCGAACATGCGGTATCTATTGGAGATATCTGTGGTCGTCGGTATTAAATGTCAATCAACTATTGATATTTTATGTGACTACTTTCTCCTATTAAGGTGGTCCCTCACTGAGAAACTTCATGGGTAATGTAACATTACAGATTCTCGACTTTCAACTTGATTTATTAATTTATTTTCTCAAAAAAAAATTCATCTTCGAACAAAATAACACCTTTAAGGCAGGGCCGTCTCCACCAGGAGGCGCAGGGCGCCAGGGGGCGCCTGTGGAGCGCCAAGGTCATGTTCAATGAACATAGAACACCGGTTGAGTCCCGCAATCGCAAAAGATTTTATAGTGCGTCTTCCCGTGGCTGTTGTAAGAGACGAGTAAGGGACTTCTTAATATTTCAGCTTTTCTCAGCGGGGTTAGGGCTGGGCCGGCATGGCAGTGGCAACTGACAGGTAACTGACCAGTTACTTGCCAGTTGTCACAGCGACTTGGGTTTCTCTTTCGCGTATCAGGCGTAGGGAAGCCATTATGTCGAGCTACTATAAAAAAAAGAACGTGCCCAGTGAGAGGGCACCTTTAAACAGCAAGTACCCACTTTCATTGCGGTTCTTAATTGGGATTTAGTAATTGGGGCACAAGAGTTCGATATTAACTAGTCGAATTGAATCTGCGGAGATAGGTCGCTGACTTCAATTTGGACGAGGGACATACCCGAAACTTTTCTCAGGCACAGGGACGTCGTTTAGGGATAGTAGGCTTCATGGCAAAATAATATAAGTAGGTATTTGCCTACTTAACGCATTTGCGTTTTTCGCGACACGGGGTAACACCACGAAGTGGACATAACCCTCCACCATGTTAGCATGTAGGATATCAGCTGGTAATCCTACCACCTGAAAAGAAATATTTAAAAGTCCTTTACTCGTACCCCGTCGTACGGTCGTAGGTACCCCTTTCGACACCCACGGAAAAAAGTGGAGCGATGTTTGGTATTCGATTCCGTCACCGCGCGGAATATTCATTAGATCGACTCTTTAATGCACAAAAACACAGAAATTACAGGAAAATATGATTCAAACAAAACATACCTTTTTTTTTTTTTAGAGGGGAATGCATTACGCACCTTCATGCCGCCTCCGGGGGGAGTCGGCATGGTGTGTGGTACTCACACCTCCCAAAATGAGAGGGCATACCCACCCACTAAACCCCCCTGTGTCACCAGTGGGCAGCAAATGGCAGGCATACGGGTAGCGCCGAAGCCGTATACTTAGTACAACTAAGGCGATCGGCCTCTTCTAGACAAACTAAGTATAGGTAGAGGAAACCAGTTCATTGTAATTTTTTTTCAAAAGTAGATATAATAAAATGCTTAAAAAAACATTATACACTAATCCATTGATGATTATGATGTTTTAAGGTGTTACTTATACTGTAATTATGACAGATAATGTTGTTTTTGTTGCAGTGCATTTCATCGTGCGTCATCAAGCTGCGAGTGAAGAGGCGGAGTGAAACAAAGCTACGTAAGTAATAATTTTATTAAATTAAAATAACATTTAAAATATATCACCAAGAACAATTTCCATATAAAATTAACAAAATCAACGGATAATCGGTTTGATGCACTGGGAGTGTCACAGCCAAGTTTTTGGCTATAGCATTTTTTAAGCTGACTCATTAGAAAATAATTTGCAATCAACATTTCCAGAATTTAGACGATCGAACGATAATGACCATTGTTCCTTTGGGTATGCTAGGTATATTTTGGATACCATATACCTACTGTAATATTATAAAAGATAATTAGGGTAGTAAGTTACTTTGTTTTTTAATTTGTAGCTTTCGATTTCTATGAGAACCTCAATTCGCGAGTTTAAAGTTAAATAATGTTATTTTATTAAAGAATTGAAAATAAAAAGTACATTATCTAGTTAGTTAGCTTCATATCTTTATCCGTAATATACTTATGAAAAGCACTGAAGAATCATCAGGTACAAAGAAAACCGACTCTACCACACCGGATTCTCAGAATGATGTCAATCGAGAAAAACTGAAATTAATTTTATAACTGAAAGTTTATTTTAACGCTGTGGACGGTAAAACTAAACCGCATTATTTTAAACTCAAATGTCACCAACCACAAGACAATACCTCGCTCCGATTAAATGAATTGGAAAAATCGCAGTGCAATTGTTGAAACGGATTTCTCGTACAAATTCGAATTTCGAACGGCGGACGATTTGAATCAGTCCACGATTTATATTTCCCGGAAAATATTGGTCTATTGTTGAAACGGGGAAAATTTCGCAAAAATATGAAATACATTTTCATATCCTGCACTACGCTAATGCGATTGTAGTTCTGTCTGTATGTAGGTAATATTATTACAGAGCGAGTCCGAATGGCTTCCACAAGGAAACCAAGTTACTCTTTCGCGGGCAAATAGAAAGTGTCCTCTATTTCTCGGGCGGAAAGCTCAAAATGGCGCGAGTTTTGTGTGAGTAGCGATAAAAGTGCTCTGCGATTGAAAGTGCGCGTCTAAATACACGTATGTGAGTTGTTGCGACAAGGTTGTGTGGGCAAGTCGATGTGGCCGCGTTGGGACGTTGTCGGCGGCGGAGTGCGTTGTGACATGCGGCTCGCGGTTTCGTTCGGACATGGCAGCCTTTGAGGTTATATCGTAGCAGTGTTGCTGCGTTTCGATTATCGCTTTTAATGCGGTAATGATACTGTTATTTCGAACAGATTTCAGCGTCGTTGAATTCCCATTGGAAATCATCTATTGTATGGTGAACTGTGAAGGCACTTAAGCTGATTTTCATAGTAGGTGAAAACTTTGATTTTGGGGTCCAAAGGTTTCACGTTTCCAGATGTCTTTATGTCAACATAACAGATAGTCTTTAGACAGATAGAGTTATGTTTACCTGTTTGCGTGTTATTAGTATCATTATTGTGTCTTCTTAGTGTCTTCTTAGTCCCTCTGAGAAAAAATCAACCAAGTATTGCCATGTCGATGGCACGAATCACACGCGTAGATCATATACATTATTAATCACTGAAATAGGGGTACAGAATAGCAAATTAGGTAGTTAATTGCCAAGACTTGTCATTAGAATGAGATACACTACGAGTATTATACATGACAATGTACATATCTAGATATCGAAGTAAGTGCCTTTGTTGTGTGTTTAGGTACCTGTCTACTTAATAACATATAGAGGATATATGTGTATGTTTATTAACGGGTAATCTCCGAGACTACTGAACTGATTATCATAACTTTTTCATCATTAGAAGGTTATGTCTTTCGTAAGTTATAGGTACATTATCCTTGTGTTAAATAGTAGTAATTATGATGATGATTCATTCGTTTCATATGATACTACCATCAGGCAGCTATATAGATGTATCAGAAGTAATATCGTTTCTGAGTTGCGCGCTGCTTACATTTTAAATTAAATATTCTATTTGTACTAAACGAATCTTGGAGTGGACACCGCATTTAGGCAAACGTAGTGTAGGACGCCCCGCAACCCGCTGGGCGGATGACTTTAGTTAGAAGAACTGCTGGCCGTTGCTGGATGGGGGAAGCCCGGGATAGAGAAATGTGGCGTGAATTAAAGGAGGCCTACGTTCAGCAGTGGACAGACCAAGGCTGTTGATTGATTGATTGATTTGTATTATACATCTCTCAAATGAAGCCCTATGTACAGCAGCTGATGTTTGTAGGCTGATGATGATGATGATAATTAATGTGTTCGGATATTATACATTCTAGATTTGACATAGGCTTTATGTATTTACAAGAGCAAACGTATTTGGTAGAGTTAACTACTAAAATATTCGTACTTTTTAAGACTCTACATAAAGACTGTACTGTTTTGGTATGCGAAATCTTGTAGGTTATCGTAAATAAATATTTTGTAAACCTTTGGCCCTAAGAATATGATACCAGAGCTTGTGTCTGATAGCTTGGAGATTGGGTAGCTTGAGGTTGTAATAGTTTTTTCTCTTTCGCATTCATCATCATCAGCCTATTGCAGTCCAATACTGGACATACGCCTCTCCAGCTGTTGGCTACATAAGGCAAACATCTGGAGGATATACTCATAATCGCCACGCTGGGCACTCGGGCTGGAGATCGCAGGGCGTAGCTTTTGGCTCCGGTGGCATTACTTTTACGGCTTAAAGGGAACGAAGGGAGCGGCCTCAAGGGTCAGTCCACTCCCATCATACTGCAACATCTGTGTCCCTTATACATGGTTTTATACCTCGTATCATTCTCGCTACAATCCCGCATATTCCCGCTTAGTGGACTACCGATACAAGTCAAACGGGATCCTGCCATCGCGGCATCGGTAGCGCATACTCTACCTAAACCTTATAAGTGAGCATTTTGGCATAAAAGTTAGTCGAAACATTTACTAATGACCTTAGCCGTCAACTGCCAATTACCTTCTTGGGTAACTATCGCATAGCACATGGCAACACGAAGCAACAGCCGTGCGAGAGAGAGGGAAAACAGGTTTGCGAGTTGCCGCGAGCCTCCGTACCTACTCGCTGTGTTTTCAACTCCGCACAATAATATTTAACATCTATTAACCGGGTTTCGGCCACCGAAAAGTGAGTTCCACCGATACGTACCCATTTCGTGTTATCGGCGTGCATTGTGTATTGTGTGTTGTGTTGTTTTTGTGTGTTGGAAGTGATTGGTCATCGTTTCTGGTTCTGTCAGACGGAGAGGTGAGTGAACTTGGCCCGTTGAGGCAAGGCTCTTGCCCTTTTCCATTTCCACTGGACCTCCGGTTTGCCTTGATGCTGGGCTGCGGTGAAAATATCCCTCACCATTCTACATAACGTAGACCGTTGCGTATAGTATCGTGATATTGGGACCTACAAAACTAACTCGACGGTAATTTAATTAAGGATATTCAAGCTAAAGTGGGTTAATCACTATGTACTCAAAAAGAATATGAAAGTAAAACCATTATGATTGTCTATGGCACATAATATCGTCACGAAAACCTTACTAGTCAGAATAAAATCCCATAAATACAAACTTTACAAAAGTTTTAAAAACTTTTCATTTATAATTAAGTAGGCCTAGGTATATTATAATACTTGTAAATATCTCACGTATTTATAAGTTTATTAATATGACTTTTGATGAAAACATTAATTTAAATTGTAACGGTGTCTACCTACAGAGTTCGTGGGTTCGAATCCCACCCGAGCCACACATTCATGAATTTGTTTCATGCCTGGGTGTTAATATTGTTTTATAATAAATAAATATCAGACAAACTCACATAGGTACATTGCTCCGATCCCAAAATAAGTAGCTTAAGCACTTGTGTTATGGGTATCAGAACAACGAAGGTACCACAAATAAAACTTAAATACAAATATAAACACCCAGACACGGAAGAAACACATTGTATTTAAGTATAGTTATATGTGTTATATTCGTTGTTCTAATTTCCATTGTAGTAGGTAGGTAGGTATATGCAAAATAAGTGTTCGAGATGGGTAGGGTGAGTGCGCCAGTTCGCGTCCATTTAGCGCAGTTGGCAACTTTGAAGGAGAAAATAAAAATGTTCCAGCACCAATTTAAATAAAAATCTTATGTCATTTGTTCAGTAGAATAGTCTATTTTAGGGTAACATTTAGTTCAGTTCGAAATACCTTGTGTTTTTTTTATTAAAAATATAAACATCAGAATTAGGCGATTTGCCCAGTTTGCGTCCAAAAATTCCTATTCGCGTCCACACCTGGACCAATTCGCGTCCACCAGCTTTTATATGGAATTGAAGGATGATATTTTTATGAGAATGTTTATTAATATATTAATAAATCACTGGTAACGAAGCTGGTTAAGCTTTGTAGCTCTATTTCAAGAAGCTCGTTAGGTAGAGAGTTAAAATTTTCAAAAAATATGTATTTTTGCTGCTATAACAACATATACCTACTATAAACAAATTAAATAAATTTTTAAGGGGGGCTCCCATACAACAAATGCGATCTTTTTGCCAATTTTTGATATGGTCCAGTGTGGACGCAAAATGGAAGTTTTATAAATTTGGTGTTCTAATTCGCGTCCACCCTATTTTAACTGTTAATTATAAAAAACATAATCAAATTCATAATGAATATAATTCCTTGGATCATTATCCACGTCTAGAAACAGCTATGTATCCAAAATACACATAAATCAACAAAATATTGACTATCAAACACACTGCTGCCCACTATTTTTTTTCTAGCGTCTGAGCTCTTTTGGTGAAAAGCCGTCATTAATTATTTTTTACACAGGATTGATTGAGCGCACGGAACTTTTGTCAATGTGCATAAATGTCATATATATTGAGCTATTGGCGGTAATTACTTTTCGACTTATTGGTATGTTAGTTTACTTAATTTCGAGAGATTTCCGCGAAATGGACGCGAACTGGGCAGTGGACGCGAACCGGCGCACTCACCCTATTTATTTGTCACATTATGCTAATTGTACCTAATACCTGAATTTATCACATTTTCGCAAATAAATTGGTTTCATTTCATTTAGGACTATTATATACTACCTACTTAGCTCTCTATACATTTCATATCGCCATAAATATAGATGTAGGTATGCCAATATCTATGGGGATGTATATAAGATGTATTGTAAACTAATATACCTACTATGAAACTTTCAATATCATTCAAATTTTACATTCATTGTACTAAACTAATGGCAAAGTTGAGTGATGTTCACTAAAAGATTGAATGTGATATCGCCACATATTTTTTTTGTGAAAAAACAGTGTTACTTTTACTAGTGGCAGAAAATTACGGAAATCTAAATTTTTATCTGGAATTAATTAGCACACAATTAACACACATTAATTCAATTATCGTTGGCCGTTTGTTCGTTATGAGTGTTTTAATTGCTTTCTAGACAGGTTTTTTAATAGTTTGGTTTTTCCTTCTTAATAGGTACCTATATCGCGAAGAATTTTGTCATAAATAAACTGTTATGGCTGATAATGTGACTCAGCTAGGTGAACTGTAAAATTAATTAAGTGTCTCATTGCAGGAATGTTCGCAACAACTGATATAATCAATCATTAATTTGATAGACCTCAATTAAGAACTCATAAATCGTGGATAATGATGAAAATGCCTCGACTCGAAATCACTTTTATCGATAAAGAATTTGTGTGAAATTCGATAGTTACTGAAGGTGCAGTTGTTTGTACATATCCCAACACATCAACCTACATCCGTTTGACAGACGCTGTCAAAATTCCTCAATCAATTTTCAACTAAGTGTCCAATGCATAGGGTCGATTATCCCTTTAGTTAATTTTGTCCGTCCGCCGTCTGTGTACCTCACTACACATTCTAAAGTTCTTTCTTCAGTCCTGCAATGGACGAAACCACAAGACACAGTGAGCTGTACATTGTAAATAATGTTGCGTGAAAGTACAGAAATTATTATGACTTGCTTTATATCGATTCTAGGTTTATGGACCACTCATGTTAGGTTTAATGTAGGTAGCATAGGTATACAGTCATATACGAATACATCGTACATTCGGTATAGGCAGAAATGTGGAATCAAAATGAGAGGACGGTCTGAGAGAAAACTTACATATGCCCATGGCGCCCATGGCGGTGGCTACTGCTTGGTAACCTACCCGTTGTCACAGTGACTTGGGCTTCTCTTTCGCTTTCCACCGATCGTGAGGAAGCCATTACGACTGTGTGATACTATGTAAGAAAAGTCTACTGTCGTCTCGCCTTAGGTCTTCGCTCAAAGCGTGGAGGTTTTCATGTTCGATTCCGTGTTTAAGAATATTTACATCCGTGTTAAGAATAAGCTACGTTTGCAGTAAATTAGTCACATAGAGTCTCACTTTAATGACAAAGGTTTTCCTCTATGATCTTAAAATAAGAGGTATCAGAGGGCAAGTGAGGTTAAAGGTCAAGGGAGGTTTGCAGGTCAAGGAAATCACAAGAGGTTTGCTGGCCATTTAAAAAATTAAGGCTCTCTTGTAAAGGAATCCGTATCCATAAAATATTTCGAATACCTTTATACGAAGCGTTAATACGGTGGCGAACACTGGGAGAAGCCTTTGTCCAGCAGTGGACTGATACTGATTTGAGTTTCGGGTGTCCATGGGCGGTTTCGACTGCTTACCATCAGGCATCACATTTGCTCGCCTGCCGCCTCTTGCATTAAAAAAAAATATGGGCTGACGATGATGATACGAAGCGTTTGTAATTATTTCAAGGTTATGGCAATTGATAGGAAACCATCTGCCCATTGCTACAGTGATCAAGATTTTACTTACAGGTCACTTAACCCCTACCCCGAATGTTATGCTAGGCTATAAAAATATATTTTATGTCAAGTCAAATGATGCCCTATTGCATTTCTGATAATTTGAAATTAAATGAAAGTGTTGACAACAAAGACAATACATAGGTAACAAAATATACCTACACAAAAACCCATAATGGGAGCCTTCAAGAAACGAGCGTACTCCTATTTAAAGGCCGGCAGCGACCCCAGAACTCTATTTGAGTTGTCCATGGGCGGTGTCGACTGCGTACCATCAGGCATCACATTTACTCATCTGCCGCCACTCGCATAAAAAAAAAATATTTCGCGAAACATTTATTTGATAAGTCATTCATAATATTATGTAGAGCGACGTGTATTTATAACAAAAGCGAAGTGTAATACATTTTCTTAACCATTCAAACCATATTTCGTGTCAACTTAACTGCTGACGGTTAAAAGACAATGCAATAGGTATATTAGTTATTAAATCTGTTTAACGTAAGCCGTAGTTTGCTTTGAAATATTCAATTACGTGTTGTAGAGGGTAGACACTGCATGTTATGTGCGTCATTTAGTACATGACTCACTCAGCTGAGACTAAGCTGCATAAATAAGCCATAGACCGGTCCTTTGAGAAATAGACAAGTTTAAGTTCTATCTAGATAAGTAATTTTCTGTTTGATTGTCATTATGCAGTAATGTAAAAAAGCCAAATATCGCGTTTGTTGTATGGGGCCCCCCTTAAATATTAAGTATGTTTTGTTTTTAGTATTTGTTGTTACAACCGGAACAGAAACACGTAAGTTGTGATTTTTTTTATAGTAGCTCGACTTAATTCCCTACGCCTGATGGAAAGCGAAAGAGGAGCCCAAGTCGCTGTGACAGCGGGCAAGTGACTGGTCAGTTACCTGTCAGTTGCCACCGCCATGCCAGCCTAGCCTTAACCCCCCAGTGCTCCAGAAACCCTACTCACCGGCAGAAACACGACCCGGAAGTCATTTGGCTGCGGTATTCTATAGGGTGGAGGTTCTTTCCCGAACGGGCAGCTTAATTCGAGCGAAGATTCGCTATGCCCTACGTCCTCTGTTAAAAAAACTGTCTATCGCTATTCTAGAGATACAGCCTGGTGACAGACAGACGGACCGGCGGACGGACAGTGAAGTTTTAGTAATAGGGTTCCGTTTTTACCCTTTGGGTAGGGTCTCCCCTACGAAACCCCAAAAAGACTATGACGAGAGTATGCTGGATTGCTGTCACTGTCTACGGATGTAAATATACTCGTATCTCGATGCGACTAGTCTGTTGGTAGATACCTGGGTATAGCTAAGTACATATATTTTCAATAATGGCGGGCACTTTTAAGACTCACAAGGATGGCAAATTGGCAAGTAAAAAACAACTTCTAGAAGACCGTCTTGTAATCACGTCTGGCTACACGAATAGTTCAATAGGCACCTATATGCGATGTGTCATGAATATGAGCACATGAACGAAGAGTATTCAAGGCTGTCGGGTTTTTTGCAATACGATTATTATTTTTTTACAAGCCACAGATGCGACCGAACGTGCCGTGAGCTGTAGTGTTATTGAAAACTAGCTGACCCGGCGTACTTAGTTAGGTACCGCAATGATTTTTTTTTACACTAAATATTTTTTTGTATTTTTTAGATTACGCAAACCCTTTCCTAACAACAACGAATAGATAAAACCAAATATCATCCTATTTGGTGCTGTCGTTCGAAAGTTATGGGCGTATATACTCGTACATTTCGAAAATTCATTTTTATTTCTATAGATGTTGGTTGAAAACGTTTTATATGGTGAGGGTGAATGATTAAGTACTAGGTCATTTTGAAAGTAATAAAGTTGCGAATACTTACTCGGAAGTCATTAAAGATGGCGATGATGACATCTGCACATTCTATCTTACTAGTAAAGAGTCGTCTCAAGTTAGGGGTGAAAGCGCTATTATTTGGCGAGAGTAAAATAACCTTCATAAACATCTCTAAAGGAAAAATGGTGCACAAAAATCAAAAGCAAAGCCTGTGTATTATATTATTAATCTCTATAATACGTCCCCACTATAAAGGATTCAAATGTATAGTGTACACTCACCGCACAACAAATCTGCTCTCTGCATGACCCAAGGGTTGACTGGTAGAGAATGCTCCTAGCATTAAGTTCGCCTTTTGTACCATTTTGTGCAATAAAGTTTAAATAAATAAATAAATGTACCTATAGTATAGATTTAAGAGTGGGTTTTCTGGGTAATGGGTCCTATATCCAAAAAATAAAAAAATTTCGAAAGTTCTATCCGTTCGTTCTATATCTAACTACCTATCCGTTTTAACTAGACCTAGCGAATCCTGACTCATAGATGACGTAACAGATGCTAGATCAAAACCGGCTGCTTCTATTGTCGTGTTCAAATCCTGCGTCTAACATTAACCGCTATCAGTTATGTCTAGCCAATTGTTAGGTTGTGTGTACCTATACACGATCTTGCTTACCAAGTTACGAAACTTCCCACTTCGCAATGGCGCAAATTGGCTCAGTCATGCTGCGAATATTCGCATTGATGCGCCTACGCTTATCCATGTGGCAACCCACTGGTGGCGGTATAACCATGACGATGAAAGCTTAGCTACATGCCACAGGCTGATGACAGTTTGCCCTAACGAACAGCTGGAGAGGCCTATGTCCAGCACTGGACTGCGACAGGCTGATGATGATAAATGTTGATGCTGGGTTCAAAAACTTGCGTCTATGGAGTAGTCTAGAAGTTATGTCCAACAGTGGACTCTGATAGGTCATGATGATGATGACGCTTATCTCATCAATTTCTCTGATGGTTGATAAGACATTTGATAAGATGAAGTACAGACACTCGAAACAATGCTTTATAGTATTCGCAGTTGATTGGGTAATAAAAGCTACAAGAAAGAGTTTCAAAGAGCTTAAGCGTAACATTTGAATTGATATAGATACTTTGAAAAGTCATATTTTAAAGAGAGTGCTATATTTTAAAGAGAAGCTGCCTGTCCAAAGAAGGCAGAGGAGAGGTGGGCGAGGTAGGGTGGATCCCTAATCGTGAAGCGGGAATAGGAACGGAGATTTTATGCATTCGATTGGTTGATTTTACTTTGCTCACCGCTCCGCAACTTTGCGCGGATAGGCAGCCTTAGGTTTGGTTAGCTGAGTTAGGAATATAAAATATCTTCATTTGAGATCGAACTACCAATATAAAAAAAAGATTATAAACAAAGTACAATATTTATATGTAAACTTACAAACCCGCTCGTAAGGTACCTATTGTGCGTCGTTTTTTGGAAGATTTGTACAAAAGATTACATCCAATGTCACATTGGATCGGTCGGATGCGAAGATCACGAACAATAGTTGTGATTTCATAAGATAACAATGATGCTGATAGTAAAAATCATTATATAAATAATACATGCATTATGCAACATGCAGGCAACTCGAACATGCAGTTGTGTAAAACAAAATACAATTAAAATATAATATTCTCAATCGCTCCATCCTAAGCCGTAGAATCTTTTGCTTATCTTTTGCATAACATTATTTGAGATAGCGGCTTAAAGTTAACTTAGTAAGTAATTTAAAAACATTTGAAATATGCATAAACAAACGAACCTGTAAATAATAAAAAATAAAAAATATTTGTGTACTTTGTAGACCTACACTTAAGTCATCAAGGCACCACATTTCAAGATTTCATGCAAACATTTCATGAATTCTGAAACCAACTTAATTCGGTTGACTTGGCGCATAAAACTTAAACTTAGAAATTAAAAAACTGCCATCATAATTTGTCACGTTATTGCTTCTGTTAATGTTGGTAATGCAAAACAACGTCCCGAGGTATTCCGTATTCCCGTCTCATTAAAAAAATTAAAATCCTTAAAATTATAACAACGCAACCTCCGCCCCGCTAATATGCAGAGAAAACAGTCGTTAATTCACCTGAAATTAATGTTCCCCGCGGTATCATTATGAATGTAAATACTGGCCCAATTTCAACGGACGTGCCGTAGCCTCTAACCACCCACAACATTTTGTTTACAATGTACTGTACTACTATTATTGTCATCTGTGTTGTGTTAATCATGAGTGGTTAGTACGTGCGAATGACCTTTGACCCTTTTTTGACCGGGACCTTGTTTTTGCATACCCGCCACTCCCTCTAGTATGTGGGACTCCGCTGCCTCAAGATGATGGTGAGGTCATTTCGTCAAGAGCCTTATGAGTTGGCTTCTTGGATAGTTTAAGAACTCTAGTGGTGGCTGTTGAAAACTTGACATCTGGATCTTGATAGAAACTAGGTGTTAAGTATTTAGTATATAATTTAACCAATCATTATCGGTTATCAATACCCTACCTTTATTCAGTTTCTAATAGAGAACGAACTTTCTTAACTTTTCCTTCCTGGTTTCTTGAAATCTATTTTGCTTAAATTAATTTGGGTTACTACGTTCTACATTTCAAAATTTCTAGTTACTATGAATGCCTACTACTATAATATAGTGAAGTACCGTTTTGTCTGTCCGTCTGTACTGGAATGTATGAAACTGGTTCTGCTCTAGCAGATCACTAAGCTCAGAGTGGTGACAGTCTAAAACAACTTAAAAAACAAAGGAAATAAGTATGTTTTTGCAACGGCAGGTGATACGATAGTTAGCTTTCTGATGTTGAGATAGGTAGGTGATGTATCATCATTAGTGACGGGTGCGTAAGAGTGTGTGTTTTAAGTAAATGTTGTTAGGGTTGATATTCATTCGGCTCAAGGCACTACAAGGTCTGGTTATCCCTAGACTAGTTCACTGGAACGTAACACCATATTCCGTGCAACGATCTTGACAAAAAGATATCCGCTTCGATACCTTACTAGAAAGGCTTCTACCAGACAGAATATGACCACTTGCTGATAATTTTTCTGATATATTTTCTGAATGATAATATTGACGAATCTTGTAACCTAAAGTAGATTTGTGAAAGTCTTATCAAGTCTGTAAATTCCGTAAAATTCAAACGTAAACTGGCATGTCTTCTTCATCTTCAGGTTTTAGTGAAGCATGTAACCATACCTACATGAGTATATAACTTTGCTGGCATCGGTCAAAAGGCTGGTCATTATTCAAACAAAAAGCTATTTATACCCTGAACGTGTTTTAGTAAAATGGCCCGACTGTCGGACGGTTTGGTTAAGTAAAGCTAAATCTGCGCGACCCAGTGAACTCGCGTCCGGCTATTTGGGTGAACCGCTGACTGACACATAATCCGCTCCCTAACAGCCCACTGCATTTGTTCACAAATTATAATGATCTGCGCTTACTTGGTATTTAGCAAAGGATACAATAGGAAGAGAAATTGAACTCTAGAACGCTTCACCAAGTTCATGGCAATCCAGCAACTTAATGGACATATACTTACAGATTATCTAATCTGTTGACCAAGATCCTCGTCCAATAGGTACCATTGCTTTTAAATTACTACGATAATTTCCAGATAAATCTCCCCGTCATCATGATCATACTTTTATTTGCGTAGATAAGATAACTCAGTATCCCACACCGTAATTCTTGAGTTCGTTCTGTTTCAATAAAGAAACCTGCAGAAAGCAACTCCTAAAATATCCAAACAAAATAATTTCCAAATCCCGTTCAATAACCGACGAATTTGCCGGAGAATCTGCCAATATCGCCTTTACGCCGTTTCAATCGTGCCAGCTTTTATTGCCTCCCAATTTTATGGCTCGTAATGTTCGCTGCACCAAATTTCCACATTGTCTAGGCGCTATAAAGCCCATGATTTGAAAACATTTGGCAGAATGTTTGTCAACACGTGTTCGGTGAACCTTGCTACAGTTTTTAATGCATTTAAATATAAAGTAACTAGCTTTTGCCCGCGACTTCGTCCGCGTGTTTAGATTTTTACATTCAAAAGTTTTTTCCCAATAACTCCCGGTCCCGTTGGAATTTTGCAATATCGCGTTGCATGTAATCTTTACGTTCATTAAGGTACCTTGCATGCCAAATTTCAATCATCTATCTTAACGCGATTTAGATTTGTCATACAAAAGGTTTTAGCGCTAACTCCCGTGGGAAGTTTGCAATATCCTGTTGCAACTGAAAATCACTAAGGTACCTGGTAAGGTACAAGGTTATATTTGTGCAACTTGAGTATTTCAAGAAGTTTCAGAATGGGTGTACTCGTTCGTTCTTATGCCTCAAGAGTGACTATACCGACCCTCGCCTTATTCTTGTTACTCATATTATCTTCCGTACTCTCAACTCTAACAATCCGATTCTTATACTTGTAATCAGGAACACTGTTGAGCTCCCTTTAGAATAAGACGTCTTCAGTATTCACAATGCGTACAAGTTGGTTGCAGCTTGTTATGATACATTCTAGTAAATTATTATTATTATAACAACGAGAAATGTTTATAAACAGAATACATTACGAGTATAGTAGAAGCTAAAAACCTATTGTCTGCATTAACGTGCTTGTGAAGTGTCTCATCGGAATTATTGTGCTTCTGGGGTAATAGGTATATCCATAATGAATATCTATGGCGCCATGCCCAGAGCAGGTTTATATATGTGATAGCTGATGTTAAGCGATGATAATTATTGTGTTCAATTCCCAAATACGTTCGAAATGATCTTTCTCGGCAAAGCATGCACGTTCATTCTAATTTTACATAAGTCTAGTACAACTAACGTCAAATTTGAATGACGTTCATTAAAAGTTTCATAATCCGGGCAGAAACAGGCAGGCCCCGCATCTAGACTATTTGATTATTAGCATTTAGTAATATCTAGATTTAACTTTGTTACTTGCGTGTGAAAAAATGAATTCAAGATTGAACCACTTGATCGGAACTTTTTTTTGTCTACGCTAATCGTGCCCACCTCCTTGAATTACTTAGTCGACAGCGTAAAATATGTGCTATTGGTAAAACAAATGCCTCGAATCTCATCTAATATCATGGTGTTTTATTTCTCTCATTAGTCTTCATACAAAATCTATACATCTCAAATGACTTTCCGAACATCCCGGGTTCAATAAATAGGTACTGATTTTATAGAAATTTTATGTTTGAAAGCTTTTTCTTACTTAACTCCAGTAACATAGATAGTTATCTATCATTTCAGCATTGTAAAGACGATTTCCAAATGTGAGCAAAGATTTCCTGTTTGAATTATGTGTGAATTTCTGTTGCAGTACTTCATGCATTAATCCATCGTAATGGAATCGTACCATTCGTGTATATGCGTCCATTGTTCTATACTCCTACTAATTTGCTCTTCTATTCCTCTATACGGCTCATCAGCAATGTAGTATTCTGCACATCAGTGTGTCTCAGCTTAATGAAAGCAATTTGCAAGAAAACCGAGAATTACTTATGAGGTGATACAGCCGTTGTGAATAAATAAGCTATGTGATGAAGATAACGCCTTTGTAGTCTTTATGGAGTAAAACTCCTTTGAGTTCATTCTCTTTTGCTTGGAGCTAAATTATTTTGTGAAAAAATTTATGTTGGAATCGGGATGTTGAACACATATTCCCGATGCTGTGAAGAAAAGTTTGTTTATCTAAATTTCCACATCCTGGAGTAAGTACATCAGGTAATATCAATAAAAGCTAAATATTGTTCTTTACTTTCAATTTCATAATCAACCACTACGTAAATAATATCCCTCTTAGGTCGTATGCAATTTTAGTTTCAATTTCTACAGAAGCTGGTGCGTGGAGTTAAACAGAGGCTAACAAAACTTGCCAATGATATTCTCAAATCAAACAATGTCATCCCTGCCCGTCCGTTACTACAATGAAACAATATACTTAATTGGTAACTTTTTATCAGATTTACGCAGCTTCATGCAGCCCTGCTTAGTTTTTATGACTTAACAAAATTGAATTGCCAAATTCCAGTATAACAGAGTCTCAAATAACTTGATTTTTCCTCTGTCTGCATCTTTCTACGATCCGAGCTCTGAGTCATTATCTATTGACCCTTTATTGACAATATCATCTCAATCATGTATCGTTATCTACCCATATTCTCCTTGAAGTAAAGGCAGGATTTGCCGACCACGTGGTGCGGATCACTTGCATAATTCATGGGCGAGGGTACTTGAGACATGTTAATTCGCATTCTGTCGGCGCCCGCGCATTCCTCGCGGCCGCGTGACTCAATGTTGCAACCGCCGTACAAACGCCTTCTCAATGAACACGGAAAATGTATCTAAATTGTATATAATATGATTATTACAAAGAGTACTTCTAAACAATGCCGTAAGGCCGTAAATAATACATATAAATTCATCGTATTTTAGTAAATATTAAAAACAAATATGTCGGGAATGAAGAATTGGATTCGCTGAGGCGGTGGAAGGCATTATGACAATGGTGGTGATCGCTTACCATCAAACACTGGCTTTTCTGTAAGAGAGGCAAACCGGTACCGAAGCTTAGTCTGTGTAAGGTCTTCCGCCGGGGCGAGAAGCGCCCTGCGATCGCCAACCCGCCTGCTCAGCGTGACGATTATGGGTACATTCGCCGGATGTTTGCCCTAAGTGGTGAACCACTGGAGAGGCTATGTCCAGAAGTGGACCGTAATAGGCTGATGATGATGACGTCTTCTATGACACCCACGGGATGGACAGACGATGACAGACGGCGCAATAAAGAGTATCTATCTACAACCTAGCCTAAGACCTGTTCTCCTTTGTCCACAGTATCGGATATCGGGCACAACATCATCCAAGATGCATTCCTCATCGCCGTGGAGGAGCAGGCTCGCCAGCGGCTGCAGAGGCTGTCGGCGCTCAAACGCATCACGCCAGTCGACATGTCCAAACTATCTGTAGAGGTAAGTCATATAAGTAGACAATGAATTATCAGCAAGATCAAATCAAATCAAAAATCACTTTATTCTTAGGCTTGAGACAAGCACTTATAAATCGTCAATAGAGAATACAGTAAATTAAAATGAATAGACTCCAATAAACTACCAACAGATTCGGAATGCAGCTTCTATCGAGAAGAACCGGCATGAAACTCGATAGTTACTCTTTTCAATGCCAATTTTTCTTACAATGTTTGTCATATTACATCATTCAGATTTTATTAAAATTATAAAAAACAAAGTAAGATTTACAAGCTATAGAATGCAAAAGTGTTCATTTGGAAGCAGCCGGCCAGGAGATGTTGTCGTCCAAGAAATTCTCAGCTTTGTAGGTAGTAGCTCCCTTTTATGAGTATTGATTTTATGTGGGACCTAGGTACAAGCTATCAAGGCTCGATAGCTTGTACCTAAGTCCCACATGAAGATGATTGGATTTGATGTGCGTGTCGTGTGCTACACAACTGAAGCTACAGTTTGCTAGTCTAATCCAGACGCCATTATAAAACGTCGAACGGTTAGTGTACCGTAAGCCACATTCAAGTTAAATTGTCGGTTTGCGAGTGACGTATTAGTTACAAGTAACGCGCCTTTGCGATGCCCTGAATGGTGGAGTGCACGGCGCCCTGGTCGCGTGTCAAGAGCCCCTGGCGACTGGCAGGAACCGCACAAGGCATGAGAGTTAGCGGAAAAGGTTTATAATAAGTGAATGGGGAGAGATATTCCTCGAAGCGCACCTTTTAGTTAATTTTGCCAGGGTTGCCAGATCTCCTGGGAGATCTCCAGATTTTAGGCAATATCTCCCGATGTCCCGGATTCGTTTTTTTTTGCTCTCCAAGCAACTGAATGGGAAAAATTTTAGTTAGTAATCGTCATTCCTAAGCAGAACATATCCTGATCTTTACACAAGGTATTGTCATCTTAACTAATATTATAAAGCTGAAGAGTTTGTTTGTTTGAACGCGCTAATCTCAGGAACTACTGGTCCGAATTGAAAAATTCTTTTTGTGTTGAATAGGACATTTATCGAGAAAGGCTTTAGGCTATATAACATCACGCTGCAACTATTAGGAGCGAACAAATAATGGAAAATGTAAAAAAACGGGGAAAAAAATTACTATTCCACGCGGACGAAGTCGCGAGCACAGCTAGTATACTATATATTTGAACACCTCCGGAAAGTCAAATTTTGATCTGGTAACCCTGAAGTGAGTTAGGAACGCTACAAGCCAAAGTGAGAAAGTAAAGCAATTGTACGGAATAAGAGGATTTATACATACTAGCTGTGCCGGCGGCGTCGCACGCGTGGATATCGGGTTTCGAAAATAACGGACTTCCATAAAATGATACCTTAATTTTAAGTTAGACCTTTAGCAATACATTGGTGAAAACCGCATTCAATTCCATGCAGTAGTTCTCGCGTGATGCGCGATCAAACATGCCAATAAAAATTTCTCCCGTTTTCCCAACACTTCCCGTCACTGCTCTGCTCCTATTGATTTTAGCGTGATGAAAAGTATACTATAACCTGCCCAGGAGTATGAAGAATAATCGTACCAAGTTTCATTAAAATCCGTCCAGTAGTTTTTTTTTCTATAACGAACATACAGACAGACAGACAGACAAAAATTTTACTGATTGCATTTTTGGCATCAGTATCGATCACTTATCACCCCCTGATAGTTATTTTTAAAATATATTCCATGTACAGAATTGACTTCTCTACAGATTTATTATAAGTATAGATTATAATAGTACTACTTTATTTAAACGGTAATCACAGAACCTTAAAATTAAAGTGGTAATACATATATATTTAATATAAAAATAGAGATTTTGAAAGAGCAAATTATTAGGTAAAAATTTAAATTTGATACCTTGATACCCTTGATTACTGACCTTTAAAGTAACGTGGGCATTTTTATTTAAAAGTATCTACATAATTAATATTATGATATAATACCTTAATTAGCCCGAATAATTTATAGTAACCTTTGAAACTATTATTTTCATAGCTGCTAAATATAATTCAAGCTGTCAATCAAAATTTCCACTTTATTCGTCATTAACCTCTCGCAGTTCACTGGTGGATATAGGCTTCTCCAATCGTTCGAACCCAGGCTTCTCTGGTATTTTATGCATGTAAATTCCAAAATGAAAATTTTCTTTTGAATATAACCTATATTTTTCTTTTTAATATAAAAAGAGCGTTCAGGATGACCTCACTCCACCTGATGGTAAGCGGTCGTGAGGTCCAAATGTTAGGTTGACTGGGATAATAGGACAAACCCACCGCGCTTGTCGCCCTCACCCTGGATATACTCGTATAACTGTCCGAAAGTGTTAGTATTAAGTATCACACGGAGTTTCAAATAAGTAGGTACTCCTGTTTCGTATAAGTAAACCGAATAAGCGATGAATCATGCCTGTTCCCGTGATTTGTACCACAGCAGTAATTGTTTGTAGCTCCAGACTCGCGCGATTCGTTACTTTCATTCTGCTTTCAAGCCTTGATTCAGTTCGTGGTTCGCACTCTCCACCGTGAAAAGAACTTGTTGAAAATTACCCTTTCTTTATGCTTTAGACCTTCTGCGAGTTATGCATGATTAACAGCTAAATGTATAATAATTAGGTACCATTGCGTATAGTGGGGATTTAAGGGAGCGACCTATCATCTTTTCGCTCCAATTCATCCTCACCTGATCGTGGTACCTCCTGCCGAATTACAAACGAGGCTCTGGCAACAGACTGATGGTGGTATAACTATTACGGTTGAAGGCGTAGCGAAATATCACAGGGCGATGACGGGCAGCAGCGTCACCGGAGCGAGGAGCTACATACGCCCTGTTATCCAACCCTCCTGCCCAGGCAGCGTGACGATTAAGGGCCTCCAGATGTTTGACTAAAGTGGCAAACAACTGGAGAGGCATATGTCCAGCAGTGGACTGCGAGAGGCTGATGATGACGATGATGCGTAAAGTGTCAATTTAAAATGGCATAAGAAAAGTTGAACTCCCTTATGAGAATTAGCTAGGAAGACGATAAAAAGAATTTCACTTGCTATTGCAGAATCTATTGCTGCATTTCCGTTCGTAGTTGCATTGAATGTTAATTTAATTTTCATCCGTTGAGTTTGTTGCAATGGATGGGAAATTGTAAGAAAAATAAGAAATAGCAAAAGTAGGTTAGGTTGAGAATTATGTAGATGGCCATTTGAAAATCCCAGTAATATGTAAAAGATACTCGTAGATAGATCGGATTTTGAGAAACACTTATAGGTTTAACATAATGATTGATAAGAGATTTGCTTAAGTATTTTTCTTTCATCTTTATCATCATCAGCCTATTGCAGTCCACTGGGCATAGGACTTAGGTCCGCTGGACATAGCTCTCTCCAGTTGTTAGCCACATTAGGCAAACATCTTGAGGCTTCACCCATAATCACTACCCAGGGCTGGTTGGCAATCACAGGGCGCAGCTCCTCACTCCGGTGTGACGTAGCAGCTTCTGCGCTCTGATTACGAGATATAATTTGGGTTTGATTATAATAATTATTAGCACTCAGTAGTGCGATCTCAAAAAGTGGCAAAATTGGCAAACCTGGCAATTGAGCCAACAATATACTAGGGCTGATGTTTGTTTGCACAATTTCAGGCGACAGTAGGTATTATAATTAAGCTTCAACGTCGTATAATTTTACAGTGCCTACTAAAGCACACCAACATTTACATGCTGCAGCATTATAATCATTTCAAGGGTCCCACAGACCACTTGTTGCCTTTCACATTTTTTCGCATTCACGTATTCTCAAGTGCTTTTTTGTCGAGTTAATTGGGGTCGGAGCCACCCGAGGTGATGTATTGTGGCAATCCATTAGAATTTTAATAAAAATCGTGACCGCATTAGTTACGAGTATTTATGAGTTGGGGAACACTCAGTGCGTAGAACAAATGCTGCGGATAACATATTTTAGAATTTAAATTGTATTTACTGTTTCAATTAAGACTTACGTGTAAAGCAAGTCAGTGTTATAAATTACGTGGCGTTGCACGGTTGTATGCACGGCCGTACTAAAATATCATTTGAAACATTGTTTTCTTAGACATCCCTGTCAATTTTGTTCTGTTAAACTGTTAGCAGCAATAAAAATAAGGTAAATGGTAGACATTCGACGATAATAAAACTGATTCCATTTGTTGCAGTTAAACAAGAGGAAACGGACGCAGCCAGAGAACAGACAGGAATTGAATGGTTATATTGCGAACTCCACCGTATATGTTACGTCCATAAACGAAAATGGAGCGATAGAGAGTAAGCCCACCATATCTTCGCCCAAATCACAGCCAAAATCGCTTCAAGCGAAACCAGCCCCCGTCATAGCGAACGGGATACAACCAGAGAAAGAGAAAAAGAGAGAAGTTGTAGAATTAAAGGAAGTGAAAGAAGAAAAAGTGGAACCTGAGAAACACGAAAAGGATTCGAGTGAGAAAAGTCTTAAAGTAATAAAAGTTGAATGTGAAGTGAAAATTGAAAGTGAAGTGACTAGTGATAGTAAAGATAGCAAAAGTGACCCGTACAGTGTAGCGAGGGAGCATTTGAACAACGGCAGGAGTGAAAAACTTTTGGGCGAACAGCCCGATCACAGGATTAGGGCGACAGCTATCGTGGAAAACAATAAACTAGGACCAGGAGAGAAAGGGTAAGTCTTACTCTATAAATTAATGTGCACATACATGTCATTGAGTTAAATCCTTGTTTGTTTTAAGTATATATTTAACCTGTTTCATTCTAATGATGATGGAAATAGCAATGTGTTGGCATTGACTGAAGCAATTTCAAAGATAACGGTCGTATATTATGTCCCATCATTGTTAGGCGTACTTTATAGTTACTTCACGTAAATTCTTGAACTATCCATGATTTATAACTTTTTTAATTTTTTCCGATTTCTGAGCTTTGGTGATAATGACTTCTGAGTTGTTGATTTGTCTGGTACACAAAATGGAAACTCAGCATGACATTGAAGTATAATTTGACACGGTCAAAAATAGATCAAATTAACAGTTAGTGCGACCTTACCGAGTGAATGAACTAGGAAGCCCCGAGTAGTGGCAACAAGGTTACATTGGTTGTTGCAACCCAATCCATGTGACTACCGAAATGGATTAGAATGTATTACTTTCTATGGTCTCTGATGGATTTAGTCTTGAAGGTAATTGGTAAACAGTGCTCAGTTGCATGGGCAACAGACGATAAAACATTTCTATTTCCAAAAATTGCAGACTTGAGTTGATTTAGAAGAAAAATTAGCTAAAATTACTCATCCGGGATTGGTATCTGGAAACATCACACCTTACGTCACATAGAAAGCCTCAGAAGGGCGTCAGTATTAAACCAATTTTATTACATAGTAAACACAATATAGAACAAATTAAATCATCCTTAAAATAACAAGCAAGACAGAATCATTCGTCAAAGAACATTATAAATTAGCACGTGACGTGTAAACACACATACTGACGTAAATGCAATATGAATGTAATTTATTTAACTGCCCATTCATACATTTGTATCACAAAGATGAAACGCACTTTATAAATAACATTTTAAGACTGACTTTGCAATGTCATCTAGTGTTTATTTATTGCCTAAACGTAAACGTGCTTTGTAGGAAATCGTACGTACAGTAAGATTAACAACAAAACGTTTTTACATAAAGTGCGATTAGAAGCCTTATGTCATAATGCCATACGACTCAAGAGAGACGACAAAATATATTAACTTAATCAGGTGTTGGATACTGTACACATTGCCTTTTAAAATGGTGACGTTAATTTGAGAGTCATCTTAGGGAATACCATTTGTATCTGTGTGGTTTATACCATAATGTAACTGAGACCACAAACCCATAAGGTGATAAGTATTATTTTTATGATTGGCATGGAATGAATTGGAAAAACTTAACTTCAATTATTCAAGTTTAATTTTTGTATGTTGAAATATTTAATAAAGTCAGTTTTAATAAATATTTCAATTCTAAGCTGATAACAAACATTTCAATGACAATAAATTACAGAATGAAGTCTATATTCGTTGTTAAAAAGGGATCTACGAAATTCACTGAGGGCCTATGAAAAGAAAAATCTTACAAAGTTACTAATATTTACAAAGTAAAATAATGACACATTTTTTTATTTATTAAAATCTTTCATACCTTAAATAGATTTACAGCTTAAATTCCTAATATATTTTGTATCTTAAAATAAAAATTTACAGGTTATACCTACTCAAAACAAAGCATAAATAGAATAGCCTACTAATCTCAGGCTATGCACCCCAACTATTCATGTGTATCGCACCTGCGTCTGTTTCTAGAAGCAGCGTTTAACACATTACCAGTATAGATAACTGAACACAGATCTAAATACCAGTTAATTTTCCTGTCCGATGAATGAAGCTCTAAGAACAACGGATAGCGTCAATTATTGCTCGTATCTAAGTAATACTTAAAACTAGTGTTGCAAGTAAATCAAGTCGTGTAATTTCGAAGTTTCCTGGGATATCATGATAGTTTACCATCGGACTTATGGCTAATTTATCAGGTTATTTGATTTTCACATTTTCTTTAGTACCTATAAGTGTCCCGGAAAACTTATTTGTTTACTTTTTACTTATACTGTAAGTATGGAATTTTCATCAAGTCATTTAAAACAAGGACCCTCGCTTCGTTTCAGAAATTTCAGAATTAAATATTTCCCCAATGTAACCCAATGGTTACATTATTGGCGTTTTAGTAGTGATCCCAAATTTTTTCTAGCAATAAATATAGCCTATCTTATACAGCGTGAAAGTAGCTTTCTAATGGAGAAAGATCTTTTAAAATCAGCAAGATAGTTGGAGTAAAATTGAGTTTATTCCTTACATACAAACATAGACACCAACAAAAATACAAATCTTTCCTCTTTATAACATTAGTGTTACTCATAGCGTACTAGATAGTATAGATATTGCCCAGTTAATGCTTGCAACGCATCGCATCTTCCCTACTATGGAATGATGACAATGTCACCAAAACCCAAAAATTTGTCGTAACTTTTCCCAGTTAAAATATATAAATCTTCCGTTACTGTTCGGATTGATCATTGTACTTTGTAAAGGGTTACATATTACAAACTATTTGTAAATTGTCTGAGACGTTCAGGTACTCGATATCTTGCACATCACTAAGTGGGTGCAAGTCAGCTCCGGCATATTAATTGAGGATGAACTGCTTCATCAACGCTGCAATTTGCAGCTACAAAGGCAAGAAGCAGAAATGATTGGCTCAAGATAATCGAACGGAACAAATGACGACTTAGTGTAGGTTCTTATTGAAAGTCATATAGGTACTACTTATGACCATATATAAAATTGATAAGAAGATGTGATTTACTTAGGGCAAGGAATGAACACGAAATAATAACATACGCAGTTATCGGAACGAAAATAACGTAAATTACCAAATATATTTTTGTTGTGGAATATTTCGAGTTAACGTAAAACAATTAACAGATAACGTTAAATGATTAACTGGTAGTTGGCACTTAATTTAAATATGGTAATGATAACACAGCTTGTTATACTGATGAATGTAGCTTAACATTGATAAAATGTAAACCAGCAAAATATACAGTCTTCGATGTAGAGCAAAGTTGTAAAATAACTATAACTTTCACATGGTTGTCGAATTTCAGCAAGATAAATGTTCAAATAAAATCGATTTTCCGTTTCAGTTCTCAAAAGCAAAACAAGCTTTTTGTGAAGTTGCAATTTCTTTTTTATCGAAACCAATAATGGCCTTTCTAATCCTAACAAATACGGAATAAAGCTATTACATGACTTCCACCATAAATCTCGAATTACTCTTCAAAGTGGCCGTTACAAATCGATTACCGAGCCACGTAGTACTTGCAACACTTCCTATGTGTTACAATTGATTCTACAATAGCTACTGAACCACCGGAGTAGTGTTAACGGCATCTTTTCTTTCCACATAACTGAGCAGTAGTGATTCTCAGCACAGCCTTGCGGCAGAACGTGATAATATTGCAGTATCGGCAGGTAGATCAGTCCGTCGCCGGCACTTGACTGAGTGATACTTGTTGCTGTTAAGACTCGACAGTTGACCCTTTTGTCGTCTATTCGAGAACATAGGGTAGTGTTACCTGTGGCGTCTCCCCACTTGCGCCCGCGCAGCGAGACCCGTTTTTTCCCGTCCCTTTCCCACGCGAGACTAACCTTGCGCCTGCGCGTTCATCCCATTATTTGAATTTAGAATTTTTTAAAGTTACCTGCCGCCGGACGTGCGTTTCGTTCCTTTTTTGACGGTTTTGTGAATGTTTGGAATTTTTGTGGTGTAATTAATATAACGACAGTTTAAAGTTTGTTTGCAGTGAGATGTTATATGTGTTGTGAAATGTGAGTTGTTTCTGTCAGTGTTGGTGATCTAGCAGGATGCATTACAAGCAGTTGTTTACAAGGTAATTAAACTTTTGGAACGCGACAATGATAATTTCGATGATGCAGCGGTTGTGTCAGGTGCATGGGTTCACGTTCACAGTGTATTTTATGGTATCCGTATATTATAGATGTACAAGAAATGTATACGTATAATGTTTAAAGTAAATATCTTGTTCAGGTTCGGTTTGCTCAGGTGTTAGTGTAACACGACATAATTTTGTTTTTATTGCGTGTTTAGCGACGCACGGTCGTGTGCGATTCCATTATAGTAATTTGTTGTAACGAATGTCCCACTTACACTTGTGATTGTCGTACAATTTCTCTGGCGGAGCTAATGATCGTAATAAGTGCGAATAACGATCTGGCATCTGTCATGATTTGTAGAAAACATGGTTACGCAGAGGCTCGGCAATTAGTTATCCGACTTATCCTCTCATTTGTATTTTATAGCAAAGTCACGTCCTTCCCAAACCCACTAACTATTAGGTAGGTACTGCGACTAATTACATGATTGAACAAATGTTAAGATTCCACATAAGGCTCGAGGGGCATAAAACATGTTTCATGTTCGGTTTTTATCTTCATGTCTGTTTCTAAAGGTATTTTTCAAAGTTTCCCAAGAAGCGGTGGCCCACGTATAAATTACAAGGATGGGTACACACTATGCCCTGGAGCGCACCGGCCGGTAATGGGTATCTCGTAGGTAATCAGGGCCGGTGCACGCGAGCGCGGGGCGAGGAATGCACACGAAATAATAACATGCGCCGTTATCGGAATGAAAATAACGTTAATTCTAAACATTTATAATATGAAAAAAGATAAAACAGATAACGTAAAATCAGAAACTGATAGGTATTTAGCACTTAACCTAAATGTGATAATATAAACACCTTATTCTTTTAATGCCATTCATAAAATTTAATACATTTTAAATTTTAATATTCGTAATTGAAGCCCAAGATCGAGTAAGGAAGGGCCTACCAATGTCCAGCAGTGAACTACTAAGGGTAACTATACTGATGATGATGATAATAATAACGACCGAACGAATGTAAACATTTCTTGCTATGATTGCCTTTGCATGCACCTAATGTCGAACCAAAGTAACAATCTCATTATGACAAGTTTCCGAAAAACTGGCGTTTTTATCTATACCTACATATTTGGTATATTAAGGTGAAAAAGTGGTACTAAATACGATGTAAATAATTAGAAAGCTCTTTTTAAACTACGCCAATACTTCAAACAAGTCTCTATTGCAACTGTACAGTTCATTAACTATTAAGTGAAATAGAAACTGCAAGTAGGTAATAAGGAGAGGAGTTTCGATTTATTAGATATAATATCACGAGAATAAATCTTACTTTCTAGACAATTTAACCGGAAAAATTGATAATGACACGCACAGCGAGTACACTAATTATCATGAAACGTTAAGATTACGTCATAGATTAGATTTGTTGCGATTTATTTTCAAACATATTACGTTCGTTGCTTTTAAAATTTAATTACTCGTTGCCATAAATCATGAGCTCTGATCAGACCACTTACTCAATTATATTTTTGGAAAACTCACAGTTATGTAAACGTAAAGTAATTGGTATACCTACTGTTTTAAATTTGCATGATCACCTAATATGTTATACTCGTAGATAGTTACATTTATTATGAAGATGGTAGTGTCCCAAGCGATCATTACTAAGTAGTTTTGCATATTTAAAGGTTTTGACAACCAAGTTTATTATATTTTGGGGACTAGCCCCAAGATAGGTCAGTATCTAGCTAATTTCTAAGAAATATCTTATACTGCTTGGGTGTTTGAGTGAAAACGATTACGAAAAGATATGAAGAAAATGATCAAGAAACGTACTGGATTGATAGACATAGCACAGGCAGAGAATTAGAATTGATAAACTTGTAATTGGCCTCTGATCGGATTGATCCAGACCTTGGAATGTTAGCTGGAAAGGATTGTCGGTAAGGTACACCAAATATGAAGTGCCTAATAACTAGCAGATAAGGTCTGGTCCAAAATAAAGAACCATAGAGGAAACAAACCGAGAGGGACGTTCCGATTGAATTTGCAGAATGTTCTACCGTTTTAACTGGCAACAATGGCGCGCCCTCGCGTAGCAAGCAACCATTTCCTCCTCGTAGTGCTCATCTACTTAAAAAGCATCCATAACAACCGCTTCCACAAAGGAAATTTGTATCAAAACTGGTATTGTCTCAGGCCTTTCAACCGACGACAGTTTCTGAGATTCACCCGTCCCGCTTCTCATAACTAGACGTCGAAGCCTGCAGCGTCTGCTAAATGAAAACCTAATTTATTATTGTGACTGCAAGGGCCATTTTGTAATGATGTTTAATCTCCAGTTGGGCCCTATTCGTCGTCGGCATCAAAGACAATGGATGTTTCTGTATTCCTAACTCGTACCAGTTTCCCGCGATATAGTGTTAATATTCGATTTCGGTATCGGATTATGCTTGGAGTAGGATCTGAATCCGCTAAACGATACAAAGTTTGTTTTCATTGTCATTGATACGATTTCTGGAGATTAGTGCAGGGAATTCGGTTTCTAATGTTTGGGGATGAATTTAAAATAATCCGATTATAATATATTGTTGTATTATGGTCTTGAAGAATTGTTTGAGGCTTTAGGAATAAATTGCTCGTAAATTGTAATAAGTACACTATAGTTCACAGTACCTTAGCCTCGTTGCTTTACTAAAACATAGTATTTACTTTCGTTATTATGGTTAAATCAATCAGGTAAGGCAAATTGTAGCCTGATAGTCGATATTACCTTATATAACTATGAATTTCACTCTTAGTCACTTTCTATAGGTATATGAATCATACTTTTCGATTTGAAAGAAACTAATTTTGAATTCACATAACAACTCGATGGATCGATTGGTGATTCATGGCAGAGTGGAAGGTAACAGACCACGTGGATTATCTACCTATGGGCAGACAACATTAAATCTGTCACCAAGATAGCTGTGGTGGAATGCGCTGGTGATGCAACCTGCAGACCAATGAAGATGAATCGTGAAAGCGGAAACCACAGCAATGGACGACTTACCACAACTTCTGTGTGAGGTCACCATTTTGATATTAGGGAGAAGATAATTTTGAACTCATTTGCACTTTTGAATATTAATAATTGAGAATTTATATATAGTGTAAAGTCTTTATAACGAATGTCAAGGGACCGAGCATTTTCTTTCGTTATACGAAGCGAATCAATGTATCATCATGTTTTGTAGCAAGCTAACCAAATTGAACGTAATTTCTACGTTATAGAAAGTTTTTCGTTATAACGAATTACGTTATAAAGAGTTTACACTGTAATTAGTATCCTTCCTTAACATACAGGCTTGCACGGTCTTACTCAGTCGGAGTTTAACAATAAAAATACATCTCCTCTACATCAAGGTTGCCAGACAGAGATCGCTAATTGCTAATATAATTTTTTTTCAGACAATTGTACGAATTGAACTGTCTATAATGTACTCCTGAAATCACTATCTTTGGTACCAGACCATTCCTAGCTCCACAGCGCACAGTAATCGGCGGATCTTGGACAAAGTACTTATTACCATGTGTTAAAAGCCTCATACTTAATAAGCACTTCAGTTGACCCATTTTTTACTCCGGATACCTTCGAGAGTAAACGAACCATGAGGAGGGTTCCTTATCTGTCTTTTAAAAGATTAGCGGCATTTTACACAAGTCTACTCAAAGACTTTTGGAGAATTTAAGGTATAAATTATGACAAGCGTAAAACTACGAGTACTTTTACGAGTATTTTTACGAAATTGTTACTACTACTTACTAGGAAAAACGCGTTCTATAACTAACACTAAAATACTAACTAGTTTTAACTGTAACATGGATATGATTGGAATCCCAATTTTTTATCTGGAAGTCTCGGCCTTACGATACTTTAAGATACTCCTAATATGTAAAAGACCTCGCCATCACAGTATATTTTATCCTGGAACATTCGTCCATTTACAATAATAAAGTTGGTTCACAGCCGAGATGAAAATTATAACTAAAATGTCCGTTTAATTTTATGGGTACTCCTATTACGGCAATTATGGTTGGTTCCATAATGATACTGAAGTAATAACGTGCTTATCGTCCGGTTACATAATGGCGCAGTAACGGTCGCAGGTCTCATGTTGCAGTGTCTCAGGCATGTGTATTGTTATTGTTTTTTAGGGTTCCGTAGCCAAAATGGCAAAAACGGGACCCTTATAGATTCGTCATGTCTGTCTGTCTGTCTGTCTGTCTGTCTGTCTGTCTGTCTGTCTGTCTGTCTGTCTGTCTGTCTGTCTGTCTGTCTGTCTGTCTGTCTGTCTGTCTGTCTGTCTGTCTGTCTGTCTGTCTGTCTGTCTGTCTGTCTGTCCGTCCGTATGTCACAGCCAGTTTATTCCGAAACTATAAGAGCTACATTATTGAAATTTGGTACGTAGATGTATTCTGTTAACCGCATTAAGATTTTAAAGTAAAATCAGAAAAAAATCCAAAATTTTTGGGGATCCCCATACATGGAACTGAAACTTAAAAAAAATTTTGTCATCAAACCCATACGTGTGGGGTATTTATGGATAGGTATTTGAAAATGATGCTGAGGTTTCTAACATCATTTTTTTCTCAGATGAATAGTTTGCGCGAGAGACTCTTCCAAAGTGGTAAAATGTGTGTCCCCCCCCCCGTAACTTCTAAAATAGGGGCATTATAAAACTGAAAAAAATATATGATGTGTATTACTATGTAAACTACTAACGAAATTTGGTTTGAATGAAATCTAGACAGTAGTTTTTTTTTAAACATCATAAATCAAATTACCAAATTTTTTCATTCAATCAGTGGTACGGAACCCTACGTGCGCGAGTCCGACTCGCACTTGGCCGGTTTTTATTGTTATTCATATTTGTATCGTCTCAAGTGCTCTTCGCATTTGTTTATACATAATCAATATCTATACTTATAATAATTCTGTAGAGAGGTCAATTCTGTACATGAAATATATTTTCAAAATAACTATCAGGGAGTGATTAGTGATCGATACTGATGCCAAAAATGCAATCAGTAAAATTTTTGTCTGTCTGTATGTTCGTTATAGAAACAAAAACTACTTACTCGACGGATTGTAACGAAACTTTGTACAATTATTCTTCATACTTCTGGGCAGGTTATAGTATACTTTTCATCACGCTACAATCAATAGGAGCAGAGCAGTGAAGGAAAGTGTTGGGAAAACAGGAAGTTTTTTTACCGGTATGTTTGATCGCGCATCACGCGAAATCTACTGCATAGAATTGAATGCGGTTTTCACCAATGTATTACTAGAGGTCTAACTTAAAATTTAGGCCCATTTTATTTATTCGGAAGTCCATTATTTTTGAAACCCGGAATCCACGCATGCGACGCCGCTTACAGCTAGTTATTATTATGTCAGTCGATGCCCTAATGGTAAAGGCAACGCGCGTGTGATACCCTCGGTGTTGCACGGTGGTCCGCTACGAGCATTCTTTTTGAGGGGGGTCGGGATGCCCGGAGGGATTTGACACAACCCACAGCGCGGTAGCGCTGCGCCGCCCAGCGCGAACGGCACACCTCGGGAGGACGGTGTAGTGTCCTCCCTGCATATTGCGATGTACGACGCCACTGACCACTATGGCTGAAAGCACGTGTCGTCTACTTCCTCGGGGCCGCTGACCGGTCCGCGGTCACCCTCAAGCGCGCCACAGCCCCAAAGGCCCTTTTAGTCACTATAAATTCATAATCTACGACAAAAAGAGACTACTGTTTGCACTATTACGAAAACACTTTATTTATTTAGATTATTAGAATAATAAGATATAACTAAATGCGTATAATACTTATGAGCATCTACCTATTTGTTTTTTAAATGCACTTATTACCGATTTCGTAATAACATTAATTACCTACAAAAAACTTGAATCCACATTTATGAGTAAATCAGATTACTGCAAATTGATGACGCACACTGTAAAGAGTAAATTAAAATCGCCAAGGACGCATAAATCATTCGACTGCTCACAGACATTAATAATTATTATAATGAGGTACATGTTGATGTACAATTAACAAAAAACCGTAAATGTTTTCCGTTAAATTTATTCACTTTCATTTATTTTTATATCTCCGAAGATGTTGACAGCTGATTGTGCTCCTGACTGTACATATATACTATGCAGTCTATTCTCAGTGGTGCAGCATCATCATAACATAGTACAAAGCAAGTCACTTTTGGTGTTTGTCTGTCCCTACGTATGCTTAGATCTTCAAAACTACTCAACGGATTTTGTTGCGGGTTTTTCAATCGATAGAGCGATTCAAGAGAGAGGTTTATATTATATGCATATTATGGTAAAGAAATACGGACAATTTTAGAGATTTCTAGTGTCATGTCGTAAATACCCGAAACGAAGCGAGGGTCGCTAGGTTTGTAATAAAAAATAAAAGTTAACAATCGCAAAATGCATTTTATAAGCTTTCACCGCTAAGCGTAAGTCACGAAGACGGATTGGAGAGAATGTAGCATCAGTGATGTTGCATCTATCTGCAGATGAATTAAATTTCACCATTATTTTCCTAGTGTTGTCCCGATTAGGTCCTAGTTTTCGCTTTAGAACGTTAGATTGGTTATTACGATAGAGCGTTTGCCATCTGACCCCCGGCAACCCGATAGGGAAACCATATTAATTGGATCATGACTCGGGTAATGACCAGCCAGACTACTATGTACTACCAACGATGTAATGAAAAGGTTTAAGGGAAAAATAAATGTTTGTTGAAATCTATTAGAATCTTCACGTTTCATAGCGATTTTATCATAAAATCATGGTGGGGTCAAACACTTTTGAAGACAAAAGTCGTGAATTATCAAAAAAGTTCATTTAATTGAAGTGCAAGCGCCATTAAATTTCGATAATTGCTGAGAACCTTACAAACGGAATCCAAATACCCACCAATTTTACATGGCATTTTCCATAGCAAGCATCCCATTAAAGCAAATAACTTTACCAACTCGAAATGAACACCTGAACTTTTTACAACTTGCAAATGAAACTTCATGGTTTTTTTTACCTAACACAATACAATTCCGAGAAGCACGTTTATGCGTCGTTCGAATTCGTAAAATTCTCACGAAATTTTTGGCGTAGCGTCGTTCGAAAACGAAACCTTTCTCAAAACATCAACAAAGGATCATTCACGGAACGAAAAAAGAGCTAGAGGACCTCCGCATACCAAAGTAATCTGTGTGGATTCCCAAATAAAAGAAAAAATCGGTCAGGCGCGAGCCGCTCTCTTGGCTCCAAGGTTTTGCTTTCGTCGCCGAGGCCACGTGCTTTTTACAAGTTTTTTTTTAATTTAAGCAATGTATGTTTGTTCGGGTAACATTACAACTGAATTTTAAGGCACTTGTCCTCAACCGATTGAGCTGAAATTTGCTATGCACGTTCAGTGCGGATGACAATGCATAAAAGCTTTTTTTTAACAAAATGATTTTATTAGTTTGATTAACTTTTTGTTTTTGAAAGATGATTTGATTGAGAGTATTTATAGTTATGTTTCAAATCTAAAGATATTTGTAAGATAAGAAAACAAACTACATATTTGGAACAAAATCTGATGGAATCTTTTGGTGTGCCATTATTATATTTTTTTTTGTGTCATGTTAATAGAAAATATAAGATTTAGTGCTTGTAGATATTATTGAATCTTAATATTTGGACAGATAACCACCGTATATCGCATTAATACTTTCAAGATCTTCGTGAAAGCAGCCTTCGGTCGGCTATTTTAAACTGAATATTAATATTTCGTACCTATCTATAATGGGCTTTGATATATCTACATACACGAGATAATCAGAGGAAGCGGGATGTGAAACTAAAGTTAGATGTTTTTCATTATGCTAAATGCATACTCTTTAGACAGTAATAAATACGTTACTGTCGCAGTCAGTGCTTACGGATCCCTAAAAAAGAAAAACGACAGGTAACCAAGTTTTAAAGATGACGTAACGGGCAGCAATGGGGCCGAATATTTTTTATTTGCTGCAGTCTACCTACTGTTTGTTCGTTTTGTTGCGGGCGTAGCTTATTTTGTGTGAAATCATATGTTTTGGTGTAAACAAACGTTTGTACTCGGAACTACTTGATATGTCATATGTTTTTAAAGTTATATTCGAAATCTGTGCTACAAGTAAAAGATTTGACACTCGGATCCCTTGATAAATTTTATCCTAAATGTCCCTTTTTAAAGGTGGTTTAAAGAGGGCTCTTGCCTCACGATTGGCGGTTGCTTGGATGTTGCCTTGGCATTGGTGGTGTTCATGGGCGTGCGCTTCGATCGATCCTGAACTTATCGCACTTAGCACTTGCCTGTGCAAATCGTCACTCCACCTGGCCTGGGGCATCCTACACTACGTTTGCCGAGACGCGGTCTCCACTCCAGAACTCGTTTAGGTTCTGCGGCTAATTTGGCCAGCCCACTGACACTTCAGCTTACTAATCGGGTGAGCTATGTCGGTGACTTTGATTTCGACGGATCACCTCATTTCAGATCCAATCCATTTCCATAGATCGCTGAGCGACCTTTAACTTGTGGACTAGCCGTACCGTAAGCGTCCAGTACGGTCCAGTACAGTGTCCGGTACGGTACCAGACTGCTTGGTATATTGTACCTATTCTAAAGATGATGATGTGCATAATATTCCAATCATTCAGTCAGTACCGTACCTATTTCAAGGAACACGAAGAACTTTATACACATTTGTAACTTCCTGTCAAAATTTGAAAGCAATATTTAAAGTAAATATCGAATATTAAAGGTGAAAGCCGTAAATTATGGTGCATACTTGAAGTTGAGTTTGAGACAAAGTATTCGGGGCATTCCTCGTTCGAGATTAGGGCGTGCCCACACGATACGCACGGCAAACACGCCGTTATCGGTCGTGCGGACTCGGCTTTAAATGGTTTCGGCGTTAGTCAGTTGTACCACAGTATACATATAAGCTAGTGCAGTAAAGTAACTTTGAACAAACGTTAGTAAAGTTACACGCACTTGTCACATAGAGGATTTTGTTATAACGAATTCAATCTATCTCGATAGTTTTTTTTACATATAAGATGATTTCATTGCTCCATAAAAAGAAAAAATCAAAACTCTTAAAAGGCGTTATAATATAATTGGGCGATTGGATAGCGAAGTTCATGATTGCTTGGGGAGTTTTGTCGTCATCATCAGCCTGTTGGAAAAGCGAACGAAGGCAGAGAAACATACTGAGAAGTGTTCATACATTTACTCGTAGTAGCTATAGCTAGAACGTTCTGTTGTGTAGGCATCTGTCAATAGTGTGCTTCTAGCCATACTAAATGTATGAAACCAAGACACTCTTTACGCTTCACGACATGCCACGAAGCAGCCATATGTTTCTACCTTTACTCTTGCCTTTACTGTGCTCAAGAATAAAGGTTTCTTCTAACAGTAACAGGCTACTCATACATCCTGGTAGATATATTGGGGAATATCCCAAATAGAACTAATGGAAGAGACAACCTAGATTCATTACTGCTTTAGCTTTGGTGTATACTGTGATGGTACACAAGTGGGTTTAAAGCAATCTAAGAAGAAACCGCTTAGGAATATATTTTATTGTTATCGGCTGCGAACGTGTAATGCTTTTAAGAATTTACGTGCTCAAACGGTTCTGTGGTACTTAACTGTTCAATGGATGAAACATTTATCCTCTAACTCCACCTAGAGATTGGAACTTATTTACACATCTTAATTATATTTATCTTGAAGAAATGTGGTTTAATATTTTTTTATATAAATACATTGTCAATAAAACCGACTGGTATTTTTAACCGAATTTGAAAAAAAATTGGAAAATCCTTTTTTTTTGTTCGAAAGGGTGTACTTTCTAGTTGGTTCCATTGTGACCATACCGAAGTCGAACTTTTTTTTTTCTCCTAAAAATTATAGTATTGTTAACACATTTTCTAACGTTAAAAATGAGGGAGACTAAGTAGAGGGAGACTGAATGAAATGTGATAAGGGGTGGTTCTATTCTAAATCCGGAAATCACACGGACTCAGAGGGTCTCGAAGACAGGAATAACAAAACCATAGTTAAAATTCAAGAAATCATTATAGTATCCAACTGGATCGGTCGACAAATGAGTCTTACCTATAGGTCTGTATTGATACCCAGAAACAAAACGTTACGAGAAGACAGGCCGGATCTACCTACGTTTCAGATCGTGCCAAGTACTTGAAGACCAATGGCCCAATGGGTCCAGCCATTTTGGAGATTAACCCCCTTTTTTTTCTATTATTTATGGTTTGGCGTCCCCTCTGAAACTGGCAGTTGCCCGGTTTGCTCCCTAAATCCAAGCCTAGAACATACCTTATAAAATATCTCTTTGATCTAACCGATTGAATGTAAATAATGTTCGCGTTGCATCAACGGTTGTCAAATATTGCAATAACGGAGCGTACCATAATGGACTCGCTTTAGATTGCACATGTTGCAACTGTTGCAAAGGCCGTTGCACTTTGCATTTTGTAAATAAAAACGTTTACTTAGCTATTTAGATAGTGCGCTACTCTGGCGCAGTGTACCGAATAACGGTTCACTTAGCTCCCAGGTAGTTTTAAGGGGACACTGCCTTTTTTTTCGTGGGGAACCCCTTCGGACCTTGGTATGTCGATGTATATAATACCGGATTTTAGGATCTATATGCGATTAAAAAGCTGAATATAGTGCGCTACTCTGGCGCAGTGTACCGAATAACGGGTCACTTAGCTCCCAGGTAGTTTTAAGGGGACACTGCCTTTTTTTCGTGGGGAACCCCTTCGGACCTTCGTATGTCGATGTATACCGGATCTTTTAGGATTTTTTTTTTTTTTTTTTTTTTTTCTAAATGACTACGATGATGGCCAGGACGGCCTTGTCATCATCACCGGACTGTTGGGGGAGCGGAAGGCTCTCACCCCTAGGTAAGCTAAGCAGCACAGCTAAGGGCGCCCCCTAGTGGGGCTCGGGCCTCGGCTTAGGGCGCTGCTGGGAGGGTCCCTACGGACGATATTTTGAGGAGAGGGGCGACCGGTTGCGGGCCGGTTTCGCGGGCGGGACGCGGAAGCTAAGGGACGACGCGGCGCAGGACCCCGCCGGCGGGGTCGGAACGACGGGCGTGACGTGTTAGAATGTGTCGCGAGCTGTTCGGCGGCGGCCAGCATGGCGAGGGTGATAGGATCGTCATCGTCCAGGAGGACGTGACGGGGGCGGCGTTTCCTACCATGGGGGGCTTCGGGAGGGACGTAGTCAGCGGCGGAGACCACTAACGGATTGGGGTGATGCGGAGCAGAGTCAAAATATTTAGTGGAGCATCGCTTAAGGTACTGCGCGATAGTCGGCAGTTCTAAGTCGATGTGAAGGTTTTCGTTCCTAAGGAACCAGGGGGCGCCTGTTGCCTTACGCAAGAAGCGGTTCTGAACGACTTGGAGTCGTTTGATATGTGACGGAGCGGCGTGTGCGAAGACAACGCTCGCGTACGTCATGATAGGGCGGATGCAAGTCGTGTAAAGTCGAACCTTATTTCTAAGGGACAGTTTACTACGCTTGTTCAGAAGGCAATGTAGGCGGCCGAGCGTAAAAGACGCTCGGTCGCGGACTGTCTTGATATGATGTCGGAAGGTCAGTCCATTGTCCAGGTACACACCCAGGTAACGGACAACTCGTTCCCAAGGGATCGATTTGCCGAACATCGAAATCGGAAGGCTCCGCGGGAGTACCGCGTTCCTCCGGAACATGATGGCAGAGCTCTTGGCGGGATTGACTTCGATCCTCCATTTAGTGAACCAAGCGCCGAGGGAATCGGCGGCGTTCTGGAGGGTTCGGATGATGGGAGCCTCAGTGCGAGACGTACAGTATATAGCTGTATCGTCAGCAAAGAGGGCCACGTGAGCCTGGAGAGGCTTGGGAACGTCGAAGGTGGGGATGTCGCTGGTGTACAGCGTGAACAAAATGGGGGAGAGCACGGAGCCCTGGGGGACCCCGGCTCTGATGGGGTGGGGGGGGGAAAGTACCCCCTCGACTTTGTAGCGGAAAGTACGGTTCGACAAAAAGTCCTGTAAGATGTGCACAAGACGGTCTGGCACTTCGAGTGTGTAGAGCTTATAAATTAAGCCCTGGTGCCAGACTTTGTCGAACGCTTTCGCTACGTCGAAGAATATCGCCCCCGTCCTGCGAGGGCGGGGGCGATTGAAATTGAGGAGGATGTGCTCAACAATGCGATGCACTTGTTGTACGCACGAATGTCTGGCTCGGAAGCCGAACTGCTCATCGGGAATGAGCCTATGGTCGTGGGCGAAGTCTCTAAGGCGATTATAAATAATGCGCTCATAGATCTTGCCAATGGTACAGAGAAGGCTGATAGGCCTGTAGCTGGAGGGCTCAGTTTTCGGTTTCCCGGGCTTCGGGATACCTATGACTGTGGCCTCCTTCCACGACTGTGGGAAGATGCAATTACTCAGAGCCGCGTTGAAAATAGCGGTGAGTAAGAGAAGTAGGTGTTGGGGAAAGCGTCTAAGCACTTTGTTGGTAATCCCGTCGCAACCTGGCGCTTTGCGCGGGTGGAGTCCCCTCACAATGGACTGAACCTCGTCTATCGTCACCGGCTCAAGCGGTGGGGAGGTTGCCGGAAGGGCAGATCTACGTTCGACCTCCGCCTCGACTGTGGCGAGGTGGTCTGGGTCTACTGGTAGGGTACTGGGGGAGCATTGGGCCTCGAGACTCTCGGCCAAACATTCCGACTTTTCCTCGTCATCAAAGGCGGGGGGTTGGTCGGGACGGTGGAGGGGGGGCGTCGAAGCGCAACTATCGGTCTTAAGCTTACGGGCCAAGTGCCAGAAAGCGAATTGGTCGGGGTTGAGATTACCCACGAACGTGTGCCACTGATCGTTCCGAAGTGCCGCAATACGCTGCTTTACAGATCTCTGTAGAGCCCGCATGCGGACGCGGTTCGATTCAGTGGGATAAGAGTCGTACGCTCTGACAGCCGCGTTCTTCTCGGTCAACAGGGCCCGCACATCCGCAGGCAGGTTCCAGCGACGGTGGGCCGTCACCGGAACCCGCCGCGAACAGTCGCGAACGACGTTCTGCACGTGCCCTGTGAGCGAGTCGATTGCAACTAGCGTGTCTTGGACAGAGACGATATCGTCTGGAATAGCGTCTAAGAGCGGGGATGTTACCGACTTTAGGCTCTCGCCGAGTCGGTCCCAGTCCACCTTGACTTTGGTGGGGGGTGACAGGCCCTCAGTGGGGAGACCTAACCTGGGGATAAGCTCTATAACTACGGGCCTGTGGTCTGAATCTAGCTCGTGCATCACTTCTATAGAGCGCAAACGTAAGTTCACATTCTTTAGGAGTACGACGTCTAGGATATCCGGGCGACATTCCACATTGTGCGGAAAGTGCGTAGGGGACATGGGAGCCACTATGTCAAAGTGGAGAGACTCGGAAAGAGACTCAAGAAGGCGACCGCGAGGATTAGTTGTATGACAACACCAAGCGGTATTTTTGGCGTTTAGGTCGCCCCCGATAATTACGGAGGCGCCTAGCCCTAATAAGGCCTCTAGATCTTCGCTAAGGAGTGATCTAGGATTGGCCGATGAGTTTGGCGGTGGGAGGTACGCGGATACTAGTACGATAGGCTGATGGCCAGTCATACCTATCCGGCATACAGAGGCCTCAATGTGGGTGAGGATATGCGATTAAAAAGCCGAATATACTAAGGTTAATATACTGGTCGAGTTCTGCGTAGCTTTAATCAATTTCATTTCAAGAGTTGTATGGTTGAAAAATTTCTCCTCAGATTGAAAATACATACGAGGTTAACTCATATTTTACGTGTAAATGTCAGTGTAATTGGAATTATGATTTGCAATATCAACCTCCTTGAAATGTATTACCCAATATCCACTGGAAATTGCAAGCAGTTCATTTAGTATAGACCTATGTGAAATATTGCGTTACTTGTCTTCAAAATCAATGTTTGTTTTATTAAAATATCGAATTCTTAATGCGATTTTTTAACCCCACAACCTTGGAAGTAGGGTGCCATCTCTGTACGAAACACATACCTACATACATATTGCGCAAAACCCCATCTTTTAAGTAGCTTCAATGGAACACACTCACATCTTTACATGGCCCTACTTAGCTTAGCTTCGCACAATCCCGCTTGTGTCGAAACGCACCCTTACACCAAGATCAACGATCTGCGATTTATTTTCGATAAATTCAAATGCGCAGACTCGTTAAGACATAACACCAGGAGATCGGGCCGGACCATGCAACATTGTATCAGGCGAGAGAGTAGGGTGGCCAAGAATATCTATAGCTACTCATAAGAAGTTACCTGTTATACTGTACTGAGAGACCTGTAGTTCTCAGTACAGTATACAAGTATATGAAATAAGTTTATGAGCCTTGTATATTTACTACAGTAAGTATACAAGGCTCATAAACTTATTTCAGGCCATTATTGCATGCAGTAATTAATAAAACACTTCTTATTGACTAAGTTAAACACATTCATAAATTGCCGTTAAGCCGAAGACGAAGTATAATATAATCCGACCTACCTATTAGTTTATACCTATCAGTTTTAAAAAAATGCAGCAGGGTTACTTGTCCCTACTTTAGTATTGTGACTTTAGTACATGCTGCAATTTTTTAAACTGATAGTTTAAAATTCAAAGCTAGATACGTGATCCGTTATCCTGCGATGACGCATAACTGCTTGAAGTTACACAAAAACTCTTTTACTTCGTAAATGACATCCTTTAATTAAAAGAAGCGCGACAATGCATCTAACTTGTGTCCAGTTGTCCATATTGGATGTATTCTAGTTCCTTTTATTACCTACACACTATGTTCAGTTCTCACGCAAAGCCTAGCATTTATGTTAAAACTCTAATGGTCACCCTTGCATTTCGATTTTGCCGTAATAATTCAATCTGGCACTTACAAATTACATGGTCATTTCTGTAATTTACTGTTTTACACGAACCAGCACTCCACTCCGTTATGCCGCCAAGTTATTGCTTAGTGACGTCACTAGTTGTGTTTTGCACAGTTTTTGCTTTACTTATACTGCAATGATGATTGCACTTAGAGAGTCGCCACCCCGAGCTAAGATTTCGAACTTTCACAACGCATTTATTTTAACTTACACTTAAGAAAACGGCAAAAAGAAATGTTTATCGATTAATGTATTATTTGCCGCATTTAAGTATATGTAGGAAATTGCATTGGAAATCTCTCAAGATTGTCCTCCTAATTTTTCTTAACTGCTTTTTCTTATCCCATCCTGACCCTTAGAACGGTTTGTGTTCATCATTAGTGTTCACTCCTTCTTTTCTATGGCTACTTATTTTCATTTAGATTAATTTCTTCAGACTTCAGCTTCTTCAAATAAATCTTTAAAAGAAGAAAAAAGAATTGCAATTACCGTTAGGTATTACATTACAAAAAAAAGGATCTGAAGGTAAAAACTAAACCAATTCTTTTTATTTCCGGATATATAGATACTATAGGATCATACATTGAATTTGCACAAATGTGAAATTCTATCGATTTTCATGAAACTACGTAAAACTTTTTGGGAAAAACCTACTATGTGTACCATTGCTATAACCTGCAGGGCTATTCGCAATACTTAATTCCGCATTCGCAAGCTTTGAATGAACGTCATTCAAATTGAATATTAGTTGTAGTAGACTGATATCAAATTAGAATGATCAAGAGAGATTTTACCGACCGCATTTGTGATGCTGCCCGGACTTTAAGTAGGAAATAAGATGTAAATGGCAAAAGTAAGTAGGTGTCAGTAATTAGAGAAGGCACAAGACGCCGGCCATAATTTGTGAAAGGACTTAGTGGTATTCACAGATGTGCAACGTATCAGGTGAATGTTTACTGAATTAATTTGACCACTTTCTAACGTTTTCATTGGTCGGCCGGTTGGTACACGTCTATTGTTTCGAAACTTACTCGCTATGAATTTTAACAGCAGCTAAGAAGTATTTTACACTTAAGAATGTATAACTTTGTCGGATCGCTTAATTTCCTTTTGGTGTAGGTTGAAAGTTTCGCTTCTTATGTAATTGATTAGTCTCGGGAATGCAGAGGTCAAATGACAGTCAGTTCGTTGTCATTGTCAACCGTAACCTGCTGTAGATGTTAATTAATAAAATATATTTTTAGTAACTATTTAAGATTATCCCAAGATATCGTATCTCGTGACACACGGCGCGAAACGAAATGGGTACCGTTATGTCGTGCGACCGTAACAGTATATTCTGGCTAGTGAGGCGTCGGATGTCGTCCGACACGTGACACCCCTGCGGGTCCGACACGACACAGTGCATCAGACGACAGCATTAGAAAATAACTTATCAAGAGTTCCAGTACATAATTTACAAACAGAAAGCAAAAAATATTTTCCACATAGCTTCTACCACTATATGTATGTAGATAAAAGATCTGGGATTATTATTTACTAGCTGTGCCGGCGGTGTCGCACGCGTGGATATCGTGTTTCAAAAATAACGGACTTCCATAAAATGGTACCTTAAGGTTAAGTTAGACCTCTAGCAATACATTGGTGAAACCCGCATTTAATTCCATGCAGTAGTTTTCGCGTGATGTGCGATCAAACATGCAGATGAAGAAGAAGTAACTAAGCTCTTGAGTGATAAATTTTACTTGACTGTCGAATGGTATTTAGTTAGTTAAGCCGGACTGTCTTCCGCAACTCCACGTCTGTGCGCCTATTTTGCGTGTGCTGGATGGTTTAAAATTCCTAATTTTTTTTACACATGGTGAAAAAATTGGAATTTTAAACCATGCGTTAATCATGGATTTGGGCTGGCAAGTGTAGTTACCCAACTCCAACAGGAAGGGCTTCAGTACATCGCTCACGAATTCAACATACTTACGAAGTTATATTAAGGTGGCGTGTTGTTTATGAAATAGAAAGAGCTGGGGCCCTACTACAGAAAACGAAAACGATCGTTCGTTGAACGGATCGCATATTTTTGCCCCATAAATCCCTCTCATTTGTCCCTCCAGTGTTCGAATATACGAACTAAAATTCGTCAACGTCAATTTTCAACAATTTAATTGATATATTAGAACAGGGGAGGGACAAATGAGAGGGATTTATGGGTCAAAAATACGCAAGCCGTTCAACGAACGATCGTTTTCGTTTTCTGTAGTAGGGCCCCAGAACTGTTTTTTGTCTTGGTTTAGTCTTTGGAAAAGATGTTATTAAAAAAGACATTTTTCCAAAATAGTTCGACAGTTTCCATAGAATAAATTTGGTCGTCCAGAATCATCTCACTTAAATTATTTTTCGATGCTAATAAAATGGTCATTTTAATATGATTATTAGGTTTTGATTTGCATGAGATGACAACCTAAAAGTATTTAATTTTAATACCTATTTGTTATATGTATTAACCTACTAATCTTCACATTTAATTTGTAAAGGACTAGAGCATCTAGTTAAGGGACTGCATTATATATTATCATTGGACCGGTTTTTCTACCTACAGATATCATATCTACGAAGAATAATAACTTGTATACCGATTATGAACACTTTCTAAAACCCGTAATTACGAAATTACTTGCAAGAGTATGAAAATAGCATTATAACGGTTTCACTAAAAAACGCACAATATTGGTAGAATACAAATCCGTAATTTGCGTTAAATTGTTATGTCGTACAAGTCGTTGATGTTTATATAATGTTCGGAACCAATCGTTGTTCGTTTCCCACACTATACTGCTAACTTCACATGTTTTCATCGCTGTAGGGATGTCGACTTGGAGTACCGAATTGGATTATAACATGATTTTATTCTCATTGAGACAATGTTTTTTTTTTTAAATTGTTATTTGATTTATTTATTGATGCCAGGGGCCCTACTACGAAAAACGAAAACGATCGTTCGATGAACGGATCGCGTATTTTTGCCCCATAAATCCCTCTCATTTGTCCCTCCCGTGTTCTAATATATCAATTAAATTAATTGCGGGAGGGACAACAGAGAGGAATTTATGGGGCAAAAATACGCGATCTATTCAACGAACGACCGTTTTCGTTTTTCGTAGTAGGGCCCCTGGCATCAATAAATAAATCAAATAACAATTTAAAAAAAAAAACATTGAATCAATGAGAATAAAATCATGTTATAATCCAATTCGGTACTCCAAGTCGACATCCCTACAGCGATGAAAACATGTGAAGTTAGCAGTATAGTGTGGGAAACGAACAACGATTGGTTCCGAACATTATATAAACATCAACGACTTGTACGACATAACAATTTAACGCAAATTACGGATTTGTATTCTACCAATATTGTGCGTTTTTTAGTGAAACCGTTATAATGCTATTTTCATACTCTTGCAAGTAATTTCGTAATTACGGGTTTTAGAAAGTGTTCATAATCGGTATACAAGTTATTATTCTTCGTAGATATGATATCTGTAGGTAGAAAAACCGGTCCAATGATAATATATAATGCAGTCCCTTAACTAGATGCTCTAGTCCTTTACAAATTAAATGTGAAGATTAGTAGGTTAATACATATAACAAATAGGTATTAAAATTAAATACTTTTAGGTTGTCATCTCATGCAAATCAAAACCTAATAATCATATTAAAATGACCATTTTATTAGCATCGAAAAATAATTTAAGTGAGATGATTCTGGACGACCAAATCTATACTTATAATAAATCTGTAGAGAGGTCAATTCTGTACATGAAATATATTTTCAAAATAACTATCAGGGGGTGATTAGTGATCGATACTGATGCCAAAAATGCAATCAGTAAAATTTTTGTCTGTCTGTCTGTCTGTCTGTCTGTCTGTCTGTCTGTCTGTCTGTATGTTCCTTATAGAAACAAAAACTACTCGACGGATTTTAACGAAACTTGGTACAATTATTCTTCATACTTCTGGGCAGGTTATAGTATACTTTTCATTACGCTACGATCAATAGGAGCAGAGTAGTGAAGGGAAATGTTGGGAAAACGGGAGAAGTTACTCCATTTTTTAAGCATCCGTCGCGTGTGCAGCCTTAATGGTTAAAGTTACATAGAAATTATGTATGACAGAAATATTTTACATAAAATTGACTAAAAGATATCCCGCAACAGCATATGTCTATCTTTTATGGTTGACTCACAATAACACGTGTAACTCCTGATAGCTTAGCAGTTCGGAGCATTCTGATTATATTTGTTTACTCTTACGTTTATAATACTCTCATTCATCCCTAATTTAAAAAAGTTATCATTATTACCTATTCAATAAAAAAAGAATCATAGAAATCGGTATAGAAACACCAAACTTATACATGAAATAAGCCATCGCGCCGTCGCACGTGAATACTGAATCATGCTATAAGGATTATTTTTGTGTAACGGTTGCCGCGCTCGACACGGGTCGCGGCGGCGGTAGGGTATAAAAAGGCGGGAGGTCCGAGAGCTAGCTTCATTCAATATTTGGCTGTTGATGCGTTCAGAGCGATCGACCTTATTGACAGACAATAATTGATACTGATGCCAAAAATGCAATCAGTAAAATTTTTATCTGACTGTCTGTCCGTCTGTCTTTCTGTCTGTCTGTATGTTCGTTATAGAAACAAAAATTACCTACTCAACGGGTTTCAACGAAACTTGGTACAATTATTCATCATACTCCTGTGCAGGTTATATGATACGTTTCATCACGCTACAATCAATAGGAGCAGAGCAGTGAAGGGAAGTGTTGGGAAAACGGGAGAATTTTTTATCTGAATGTTTGATTGAGCATCACGCAAAAAGTACTGCATGGAATTGAATGTGGTTTTCACCAATGTATTGCTAGAGGTCTAACTTAAGATTTGGGCATCATTTTATGGAAGTCCGTTAGTTTTGAAACCCGATATCCACGCGTGCGACGCCGCTGGCACAGCTAGTTTATTCTATGGAAACTGTCGAACTATTTTGGAAAAATGTCTTTTTTAATAACATCTTTTCCAAAGACTAAACCAAGACAAAAAACAGTTCTGGGGCCCTACTACAGAAAACGAAAACGATCGTTCGTTGAACGGATCGCGTATTTTTGCCCCATAAATCCCTCTCATTTGTCCCTCCCGTGTTCTAATATATCAATTAAATTAATTGCGGGAGGGACAACAGAGAGGAATTTATGGGGCAAAAATACGCGATCTATTCAACGAACGACCGTTTTCGTTTTTCGTAGTAGGGCCCCTGGCATCAATAAATAAATCAAATAACAATTTAAAAAAAAAAACATTGAATCAATGAGAATAAAATCATGTTATAATCCAATTCGGTACTCCAAGTCGACATCCCTACAGCGATGAAAACATGTGAAGTTAGCAGTATAGTGTGGTTTTCGTTTTTGGTGGTAGGGGCCCAGTTACCTGTCAGTTGCCATCATCGCCATGCCGGCCCAAACCTAACCCCCCAACGAGGTCCATGATGTAGATGGTGGTGGAGGATGTGATGATGATTATGATCTTACGAACCCCATCTCAAAATTATCGATTTCGATGTATTGAAATCCGTTACCTGTCATTGTATTGTTGTTTCGGTTGGTAGCCATTGTTTCATCGGTCGAAATGGTTAAACAAGACGTTAAGTAACTCGACACAAGTCACAATGTTTGTGCCAGAACAAGGCGCAGGTTTAGTAAACACTACACTGGTAATGTGCCTTATGTCTTGTTAATTAAACCGTGGTAATTAGTATACAAGGTTGTCATTGTATGTAATAATTGTCGAGCACGTGGTAAATAGATATATTATGTAGGTACATACTTTTGTTTAAAATCTGTTATTAAATAACATTTGGGACACAGCGCCATCTAGTAATATTCCTACTAAGCCGAAAGCTTGTACTATGTTTCCTAGACCACTGACAAACTAATTAAATACTTTTTTATAAATAAATACGTATGATACATTGCAAACTAGCAAATAAAACCTACTGCGGTCACCAATCCGCTAAGCGTGGTGACCAAGGCAAACCCCCCTAAAACACAAAAAAAAATCATTGAGGGAGGCCTATATAATTATGTGTGTGTCATAATGAGAAACTATACAAATAGGTTAGTACTGCTACCGTTTTTAGGGTTCCGTAGCCAAAATAGCAAAAACGGGACCCTTATAGATTCGTCATGTCTGTCTGTCTGTCCGTCCGTATGTCACAGCCAGTTTATTCCGAAACTATAAGAGCTACATTATAAAAATTTTGTACGTAGGTGTATTCTGTTAACCGCATTAAGATTTTAAAGTAAAATCAAAAAAATTTTTGGGGTTCCCCATACATAGAACTGAAACTCAATTTTTTTTTTCATCAAACCCATACGTGTGGGTTATCTATGGATAGGTATTTGAAAATGATGTTGAGGTTTCTAATATTATTTTTTTCTCAGATGAATAGTTTGCGCGAGAGACTTCCAAAGTGGTAAAATGTGTGTCCCCACCCCCGTAACTTCTAAAATATGGGCACTATAAAACTGAAAAAAAAATATGATGTGTATTACTATGTAAACTACTAACGAAATTAGTTTGAATGAAATCTAGACAGTAGTTTTTTTTTAACCACCATAAATCAAATTAATTTTACCTAATTTTTTTCATTCAATCAGTGGTACGGAAACCTACGTGCGCGAGTCCGACTCGCACTTGGCCGGTTTTTTTTTATATTTAGCTAAGTACATAATATTTTGATGACATGTCTTGTTCTACTTGAAGTGCAGAACATACGGTCATAGGTTGACTTTAACAAATCGATACGGTTCAAAGTCTATGTTATGGTTCATTAAATACTGTCTACTCAGATACTATTGACGTAAGTAAGTGTACGTCATACTCATCACAAATTTGGCTGGGAAATCATTGGAAGTATAATAATGAATGAGATCAGTAGGTGGGAAATTGATTTGAAATATCAGTTGGTGGACTTAGTAAACTTGAGACTCTTGGAATCTAAATTAAGCATGAGTGAGCATTCTTTTATCATCGCTAGCTTTATCAAGAGATCAGCTTCCACCTTGGACTTTTCCGAATGGATACGACTTAGGGACCTCCAAAAAGAAACAATTTTTTTAAGGGCCGGCAACGCACCTGTGTCCTCTAGTGTTGCGGTGTCTATGGACTGAAGTGATCACTTACCATCAGGTGACCTTCAGGCCCTTTTGGCATCTCTGTCGTACAAAATAGTCTAGAAAAATCTCATAACTTTTGTTCACAAACCGTATAATAATGACTTTCCAAGATATAATATACTTAAATAAAACTTTATTTAAGCGTTAGCTTAACTTATATAATTTGAGATGACAGTAAAGTAGATTAAAGTTCTTGTACGTAGCTAACTTGATGAATTCTAATTCACTAAAATTCATTCAAACCATCTCAAAATATACTAAAAGGCACTTTCCATACAAGTTACTCCGCGACAATTGTCATTGCACCAACAAACCTCACTTGATTATCATTTTTAACATCGCAACGACAATATCGCTTCGTTTTTTTATCTCCGTATTATTGTAATCAAGGTTTCATTGTTACGGGCATTCGTATGTAGATTTCCCACGCCGCGCCTCACTGGGTGTGTCAATAATTGGTACATAGGACGACACTTGTATTGAAATTTGAATGACTAAGTTGTACGTTCTGCTGTGGGATACCGCCAACGTTTGTTCGTCCGACAACGTGCTCTGACAGCGCTTTGATCGGCATGTTAAATATGGACAGACAATCTTCAAACACCAAGCATCATTTGAGGATTCAAGTTATCCGTTATCTTTTATTCGTGATCCGTTGAATCTGTTATCCGTCAAGGCTGCAGTTCCTCAGATTCAGAGCGGAGACGATCTGAGCCGCGATTCACCAACCACATTGCTCAAAATCCAATAGATGTCATGTGGAGTTCTAATCATATGATTGGTGAATCGTTTATTTGTTGTGCTAATACTTTTATTTATTTATTTAATCTTTATTGCACAATTAAGTAGTGTACAAAAGGCGGACTTAATGCCACATAGGCATTCTCTACCAGTCAACCATTGGGCTAAGCAGAATATATTTTATATATGTATATAGGAATCCCATTACAAAGGGAGAAGAGAAAATTATCAAAAACTCAAAACTGGAATTTTACATAGCATTAATATTTTTTTTGGTAGACTATACAAATCATTTGAAATGGCGTGAGTACATACTACTCACTCACTTGTTACGGATAATTGGCCTGAATCATCATGCGATTTAAAAAATACAGATTCGGTTTATACATTTATCTCTAAGCAATACGAATAGGTACTTAAAGGATATCAATTACCAAACCATTTCCGAATACAACACGAAATGCTGTCTTAGCTAGCACCAAATAAATACATATTCGAAGAATCTGACAGTTATTGAAATAAATACCACAACCGTAGAATTCCTAAAAGTTGTAAAAGTGACAATGTGAACTAACTGGTAATGAAATAATACTTCAACTTTCCACTTTCTCTAGACTCGTGTTGCATTGTCACTGCGCAGGTTTTATCATAGGCCGTGTTATCTTGACTATCTTAAATGTTTTAGATATTTTAGATAATTTATTAGTCAGTGCAATTAATTTAAAGTTTAGTTTTACCATTTAATTATTACGGTGTTGAACAGAGCTTCAATAATTTTAAATAATATATATTTTATGCGTAGTTAGTATACAAATCATTGTGGTAGGTAATTATACTTAGAAAGCTTTAAAGCGGGTAGGGTTATACATAGATACTCTTTATTGCAGAAAGCACAAACATTACTGAAAACACATTACAAACAAAACAAAATACAATTTAGGCGGTCTTATCGCGTAGAGGAAACCAACCGTATGTAACCAGTTTAACTAAGGAAGAGGGTATGGTAATAAAACTAAATTGTATGGTTTTTAAGAGAGGTAGGGCATAGCGAATCTTCGCTCGAATTGAGCTGCCCGTCCGGGGAAGGACCTCTACCCTATAGAATACCGCAGCCAAATGACCTCCGGGTCGTGTTTCTGCCGGTGAGTAGGGTTTCCGGAGTTCGTGGGGGGTTAGGGTTGGGCCGGCATGGCGGTGGCAACTGACAGGTAACTGACTAGTTACTTGCCCGTTGTCACAGCGATTTGGGCTTCTCTTTCGCAGGAATCAGGCGTAGGAAAGCTATTATGTCGAGCCACTATATAAAAAAAAGGAAATACCTACGTAGGTTAAAACTAGGAATGCTATTTGTAAGAATCTTTGAGCAAAATATTGAAGAAGCAAACGAACATTATACAACCCATAACACCTTCATAACGAAGTACCATCCTATTAATATTCTTATGCAGGCAATCAATGTTGCGTTAGATACTCGCAATACTTTGAAAGACTTGCAAGTTTACCCTACAACAACTAGGGACTTGCACCGGAGCGAAATTTTGACAACCGATTGAATTCACCGGTTTTTTGTAAAGCTCCGGTGATTCACCGGTGATAACCGGAGCTTTACAAAAATAATTAAGATATTTTTTTTTTAATATTTGAGGACAAATCACACTGTTTGAGCTGGCCCCAAAGTAAGTTCGAAACTTGTGTTGTGTTTGTTATTGCTTAGACAGAGAGATCCGACGTGGCGGATGACGTCACGTACCGTGCCCGCCATACAAACTCCATAGAAAAATCTGTTTCGCGTGAGAGAGACATATATATTCACTTTCAACGACTGTATCTCGCCCAATTTTCAGCCAATTTTGATTTTGTTTTCACTGTTTGATAAATTAGTAAATACATGAAATTATTTTTTATGCATATTCCCTATTGTAAGGCCGGATGGCTACTTTATTAGATATTTTTGATGAAAAACTGGTAGTTTACGAATAGCTCTAATAGGCCGAATCCAGGTCCATCCAAGGAAAAAGATTTACGAAAAAAATGAGGTACAATAATTTTGTCATCAAATAAAAATGCACTTCTATAGTAGTTTCCACCAAATATTTCAAATAATCAAGATACCAGAAGAAATGAAACTGGAACTCAAACTGAAAATATAGATCATGCACGTTGCAACGAATTATGCGGAAGATTGATAGCTAGTGAAATGAATCATATAAAAGAACAAGAACGTTTTCAGTTAATGACTGAAATAATTATTAATCTTATAAGATTCAAGCAAATTCGTAAATAATTTAAATTAATGTGGTTAAATAATTAAAATACTTATTGATTAATGAATCTTTCTTTTATTTATCTAATGTTTTTAACATTAATTAAATTTTCATAAATACAATACAATCACCGGAGTTTAATCGATTAATCACCGATTAGTTTTAATCGATTACTTTTACCGATGAATCACCGGTGATTCTCCGGTTCTCACTACTCCGGTGCAAGTCCCTAACAACAACCAAATGAATATTCAATCGAACCAATATCCAGGTGAATCCTCATTTACCTGTTTTTCTAGTTGCTGATTACTGACCTTCTACAATCTTGCGTGTAATGCATATTTAAACATCTAATAAGACAATAATGATGTTGACAAATTAACCGTAAATTACCGGTGTTCATCATCATCCTTTGTGAGTCGTCATCTTTCCAAGGGCATACTACCAACAAACTATTTTTAGAAGTGTATTTTTAAGCAGAAATGAACAGAAGTATCTTACTTTAGAGGTTAGCTTTTGTTCATTAATGCAAGGCACTTCTTTCCTAACTTTTCAACGTTGTTGCATTTTAATTTAGTCGACCGCAAGACCACACTACTTACTACATTGCTACGGTATAAATATACGACGAAATTACATGGCGAATTAGCAACTTGTACAGTTTAATTTGATTAATTTATTATCTACAGGGTTCATTTAATTTGTAACTTTACATACGGTTCTATTTTTAGTCGTTGTTTATATTCTGATATTATCGAGTCGAATACGGAATGTCGCCGCACAAAACTAATGCGATGCTACAAGAGTTCGATGCACGTTAGTTCGAAAAATCTGTACTGCGATACTACTGAACATCAATGCATGTTAGTTCGAAAGACCTATACTGTGATAAAGACCAAAGCGGCGAACAGCTGGAGAGGCCTATGTCCAACAGTGGATTACTATAGGCTGATGATGATGACGACACCCTTGGGATGAGACGGTCCTATTCTAAGCCCTGAAACCATATAAATGTCAATAAATTCCACAAACATACAATAAACGGTAGGCGTCGAATCAGGGCCCCTACCACCAAAATCGAAAACGATCGTTCGTTAAACGGATCGCGTACTTTGCATCATAAATCCCTCCCATTTGTCCCTCCCGTGTTCGAATATACGAACTAAAATTCGTCAAAGTCGATTTTCATTAATTTTATTAATTTATTCGAACATGGGAGGGAAAAATGGAAGGGATTTATTTTGCAAAAGTACGCGATCCGTTCAACGAACGATCGTTTTCGATTTTGGTGGTACGGGCCCAGATCATCTTCCTCTCAAATCTAAGACGTTTCTAGTGCCGCCGAGCGCCGAGTCAGAGTCCGTGGGAACCGATGACTGTACCCATCGTTCCGTAGACAATGCTCCGCTACTCTTATTGATTTAAGTACCGTGGCCGGACTCATTAAGAGTAGGTACTTGGTTCGTGACGCAATCGCTATTTTTGAATTTGCGTTTCACGGGGTTCCTCAACTCTACAAATACGAAGGCGCAAGGTTAAGTTTACTTTACCTTTTTAGGGTTCCGTATCCAAAGGGTAAAAACTAAGACTTCACTGTCCGTTCGTGTCCACCATCTGCCTGTCACCTCACCAGGTGAAATTTTCACAAATTATTTATTTTTTATTTATTTAATCTTTATTGCACAAGGAAAGTACAAATGGCGGACTTAATGCCGTGTGGCATTCTCTACCAGTCAACCATTGGGCGAGCCAGAAAACTATAAATTATGTCCTTCTGTTGCCTCCATAGCAACAAATATTAAAAACAAAATGAAAAAAATATTTAACCCGGACTCCCATACAGCAAACGCGATTTTCGGTACGGAATCAACTCGCACTTGGCCGGTTTTTAACCACTAAACCAGCTGTGTCCCACTACTTTTTCTAAGCTACTTGTAAATGGAAGCAAACTCTGGAGCGAAAGCAAACTAAACTCCAGAAACTAACTTTCGGACCTCACGGCCGCTTATCATCACGTAGAGTGAGGTCATCCAGAAACCTCTTCCTGTACAAAAAATCTCTAGAATAATGAACTACTTATAGTGTTTTCTTTTTACTCATTGGACGATATTGTTGAATTATGTACTCGTACCTACTTATGAGTCACGGCGAATTTAGTGTAATGATTTGTAATTACAATATTACTGATGTCTACATACAGATATAGTTCACTGAGACGAACCAACTGCGGAAAACTGATTGCATCTTTTGTGTTTTATACCTCTTGTATGCATATTGTTTCTTCCATTTTATCTGATCACTAGCAGTGCCCGCGACTTCGTCCGCGTGGAATAGTTTTCCCCTTTGTTTTTACATTGAAACTTTGATAATCGTGAAGGGTTTATATTCGGAACGCCTGGCAGCTGCGTCTGCGTCCGAGTTCCGTCGTCGACTCCGCTTCCCGGCGTCCCAGTGCTCCAGGCGGCTGAGAGGGGGCGGTGCGGGGCAGCGCGGGGCATCGCGGTCACGGATCGTCTCCCCCCGCCCCCCGCGTTGACTAACACTCCGCGCTCACCTTGCGCGCGAACATACATTTTCCATTATATCTTCGCTCCTAATAGTTGCAGCGTGATGTTATATAGCCTAAAGCCTTCCTCGATAAATGGTCTATTCAACACAAAAAGAATTTTTCAATTCGGACCAGTACTTCCTGAGATTAGCGCGTTCAAACAAACAAACAAACAAACAAACATACAAACAAACAAACTCTTCAGCTTTATAATATTAGTATAGATAAGATATAATAGCTAATTTGAACAAACATGGTCGGCGTCGTGTTTCTTGATGCGTTAATATGTATGTAAATAGCATGAATCTCCTTGTACACAATTCAATTTGCATTAATGCAATATTCCTTTTGTAACGTGCAATAAAGTGCAACTAATATATATTAATGAGTTAAGTTAATGCGATGTAATAATAATTACTCGTTATAATGATACATACTCGTGACAGGTTAGTACTTAGGTACTCACCTAAATACTTTCATGAAGTCCTGAAACTTTAGATTTAAAATTATTAAGATAAAATATATTAAGATTTTCCGCTGAGGCCGAAATTCGGTAAGGAATGAGTATTATTTTAGCTTGATTTATTTTTAAACATGGCTTAATTAACGAGTGATCTGAAATTGACCATCTGTATACTAACTAAAGTATACCTATTAAAATTTTATAACCTGATGGGTTATAAATTTTTTCATCAATTATCTTGCTCTGTTTTTTTAGATTAATTGATGTTTTCACATTTAAATATTATATTACATACACTAATATAGGCTGATTTCTTTTTGCTGTATTTGTAATTGTCGGAATAAAGTTTATTAATATATTTTCGTCCATCCAGTGATAAAATCGGCCTGTAAAATCCGAACCAAAGATTCTTTATTGGTAAATTTAACCTAAACGAAACCGGGGCTGGTCCCTAGTACCCAATAAATAACAGTGCGGTGTGGTTACCATTCCCAAGGCACTGGAGTACAGTCAAGCAGAAGTCGATGCGTAAGATCCTTAATTCAACGCAATAAGGCTTACAATCTAGTACATATGTGCACATTGAAAATACAGCACGCAAAAGTACTCTGAGCTGATGCGTTAGATCCTTAATTCAACGCAGTAAGGTCTAAAATCGAGTACGTATGTGCATCTAGTTGGTCCCCACATGCATAGGGCGGGCAGGCTTATTAGCCGGCTCGTTACGCTCAACGGCAGTTCGGGTTCGGCTTAGGGTCTAATTGAATCTTTGTACGTTAAGCATCGTGTAAGTGATGGTCACTACACTTAATTGGCTGGCAAAAATGTTTCATTTCTTGGTCGGATACGGCTTTAATGTCAAGGAATCCAAAGAAAACTATCGTAACTTCGGTACATCTTCTATCCGTGCGGTTACGGAGATAGAATACTATCATCATCAGCTTATTGCAGTCCACTGCTGGACATAGGCCTCTCCAGCTGTTCGCCACTTAGAGCAAATATCTGGAGGATATTATATACCCATTATCGCCACTCTGGGCAGGCGCGTTGGCGATCGTAGGGCGTAGCTTCTCCCTCTGGGGACGCTGCTGTCCGTCCTCGCTCTGTGGTATTTAGCTACGCCTCCTATCGTGATGGTTTTACCGCCACCAGTCGGTTTGCCAGAGCCTCGTTTGTTGGGAGGATGGGATGTAAGGGAGCGACTTATCACATTTTCGCTCCAAGCCATCCTCACCTGCCCGTGGTGCATCCTGCCGAACAACAAACGAGGCTCTGGCAAACCGACTGGTGGTCTCTCCATGGCTCTCATAAAAGTTGACTAAAGCCCCTTTTCTTGAGAATTCAGCTTCTCAATCGGTTTATCCACTTGGCTGGTACCACCGGTGACCACTATACATTTAGTGAAACTCCCGCCAAAGAATACTTTTGTAAGATATTGACGGACATAGATCTAGTAAAGAGGCTGGTTGCCGTTACAAAAATGATTATATTTGCTTCGCTGTCAGCCTAGTTTGCCCGCGGCTAATAAAATGTCCGTCTATCAATAAACGCCTTAACCTGTGACTCGTCCGAGCAAGTAAAGCTCACTTATCTAAATAGCCCTTCAGGAGGTACTAGTGTAACCATAATGAGGGGATCATTTATCAGAGAGGTCAGTTAATTACCGCTCACTGGCAGCGAGTTGGCTCGCTCGTAACTCGCTAAGACTGCGTTGAAATGTTTGTTAGAAATTTTAGTGTGATGAAAAGCAATGAGGATGTGTGTATTGTCAAGTCAATTGATATACTTTTAAGTAGCTGTCAAAACATGATTATGACTAAATTACTTGACCCAAGTTTGCAAGTTGTTTCAAGCAATTTTTGTCTGAAAGCTTTGCCCATAATCGCCACTCTGAGCAGGCGTGTTGGCGATCACAGGGCGTAGCTCATCGCTCCGGTAATGCTGCGGTCCCGTCATCGGCCTGTGGTATTTAACTAATGGCAGTATTCACAAACGTTACTATTATGCAACGCGGACTCACGGTGCCGAAAATCCTATTAGGTTCTTGGGTACCAGTGCGTTCGCGCGACGCATAGTAACGTTTGTGTTGCCAGAGCCTAGTTTGTTTTGTTTTAATGAAATTAAGAATGTAAATTGTAGGCATATCATGAAGCAAGATGTTCTGATATTATATGATGTCCTTTAATGCTAGAATGGTATTTAGGTATTTATTGCATCTAGTGGCCACATCCTAATTAACGTAATTGTCTGGTGACTAACTGCAGGCTAAGTGATTATATCTCTATAGTTTTTTTTTAATTAATAAGCCGGCTTTTATGTTACTTAAGACAAAGTAATGAGGTTTCATTTTGCTTTAAGTAAGTGTGAGAAAAATGGGACTTGAAAATAGTAGAAAATAGTTTAAAATCGTTTATACTTAGCGGGTTCATTACTTAGGACAGGGTAATTATGGAAATAAGTTATTGATATTAATAATATAACATAATCTTGTAGGCACTTCAAGTTTATTTAATAGGAAAATCAAACAAATATGACTTTACAGTGGTAAAACCACAACACACAGTTGTTTGAAACTTTTTCCGCAAACTTTAATAGCAAAATCGATATAATAACCACCTTGTTCCACAACGTAAATCCATGTAAATCACATTACCGACGCGACGTCACCCGGCGTTGGCGCGAACCATTTTGTTTATCAACCTGTTATCTGTGGTGAAACAATTAGTCAGTTTGACATACCAGCCGCCGGTATGAACGTGTATTGCTGTATTTTGCTTTCAAAATTGGAACGCGAGTGACCGTTCATTTGTTATTTTTTTCGTTCGCCAGTTCTTTTTTTAATTATTCCGTGATGTTCAGTTATTTTTTTATTCGCGCTTTTATGTGATGTGAGGCAGTGTTGTGGAGAAAATTGTTGCAGTGATTTTACCTTCGTGTTATTTTTTTTTCTGTGGGCGTGATCACCAGGTTTGTTGTATGGAATGTTAATTACTTTTATCGTAATGATATTTTAATATGCTTCCATAGGACAATAATTTTACCTGCATTACTCATTATTTCATTTTATTTAATATTGTTATGTGTAGGTTATATTTTTGCAAAGGGGATATTTGCTAGACATTAATCATCAGTGTCACGTTGCAAATTTGTCTGGCTTCACTTAGGATCCAATTAGTGGGCGTTAATCGAGTTAATCGTAGCTGTATGGTAATTAAATATCAAATATGTGAGCAACGAGATCAATGGATAATGTAATTTGATCTTCTACAAAGTGAATTATAGATATGATCAATGTTTATACGATTTGTCAACGATGTTCACTACTCGAAGATATGTAAATCTTAAGTAGACAGCATCGCTATAAGCGAATATAGATTTTGTTTTCTGGTTCAATAAGAAAGCGAACTTTTTATATAGGTATCATCAAAAAGGAGCACAATCAAAATGAACAAAATAAATTATTAATGAAAAGTAAACAGTGTGTCGACCTCCTTAAATAAAAAATACTTCTTTACATTGAAAAAGACAAAGGTATAATGTTGATTCGCCTTGTCGTCCTCTGAATAAAAAAGAGGTTTAGAGTGCCCCCGCCCAGTCTGGAACTTTGAAAGTTGTGAGGCCGGTTGCAGGCCAAGAGCTAAGCTAAATTAGTTTAGCTTAGCTCGCGTAGCTGACGCAGCTTTCATTAAGCAACTAAGGGTTTACGATACTTTAGTGGTATTTAGAAATTTATTGCGTCTAGTGTATCTGGGTGATCTGTAGTCCGCAATTTGGTCCACAAAAGGCATTGATCCTTTTGCGGAAATTTTGGAAAAGCAAGGCTTACCTACATATAGCTTTGCTACTGATGTTGTTCTGTTTGCTGAAACATTTGCAATTTAATAACATACACCAATTTTAAAGTTATTTACTAATGTGCTTATCATTCGGATACGGATTAAGATATTGGTGTAATATCGTAAAATTGCCGTCATTTTTTAAAACTAAACCTAACAATCTGTGACTGTTTCAAATTAAATCAATTCACTCCACTTTCTTTTCTTTACAAAAGTGTCCATTGTTATTTAAATGCGTCACGCTAGTTAGTATTGCTTATTCTTTTTATCACCTGGCTACGATCAGCTGATAAGAGGTGAGCGAGAGGGGTATATCGCCCGTCCCTCTCGCACGTAGGTGTGTGCGGATGTCGCGTCACGGTGTTGGCCAAATGATCTACTTCCGGTCAAACTTCAATGGCGGGTGTTTTATCCAAAAATGTCTGTCATTATGGCTCATTGCCAATACAACGTTCTAGGTAACGATACTCGCGATGTTTTTTGTTTTCAATTGTTCAGACTGATGTTTTTGGGAACGGTCACTTGAGATATTTTCAAGGTAACATTTGGTTTCAATTTTCGAACATAAGTTTGATTTCAATTTAAATAATATGCATACTACGATGATATTATCGAATGATGAACCATGCTTACCTATGACTATGACAATGTCTTAGAAATGAGACGTTTCCTACGTTTCTTTCTATGTTACTACTTACTGATTTTACTAAAAAATACCATTTTATAATTAAGATATGAATGTTAATTGAGCTTTATACCAAGCATACCTATACGTCAGGGGTCGAAAGCTATCGACATCACCCGATTATACAATGAAGTGTCAGTGGGCTGGTTTCGTCTGCCGTAGAACCGACAATCGGTGGAGCAAACGCGTCTTGGAGTGGAGACGTCTTTTAGGCAGGCGTGGCTCATAATCATTAATGTGTACTTTTTACAGGACAGCATTAAATAGCGTTAGTTTGTCACTGTCCCGTAAATAGGACACGAGGTAAATTGCGCAAAACTTTATACTGTTTATGTAGATACAGTAAAGGAAGCCTTTTTGGGGAGCCTTTTCTTCATAAATAGTACCTACAACGCTTCCACGCCTCGATGCTTAAAAGAATACATTTGAATACGCACTTAGGGATTTTTCAAGAGAATACGATATAGGGTTGGAGGGCTATTAGAATAAAATCCATGTTGATACGAATATCCGTATAATGGTAATAAAGATTGTATAAACTTTTCCATCGTTATATTTTATACCTATCTAAGTATAGGAGATACTTAGATTTCATTCGATCATTTATATTGTTGAAGCATTAAGTTTACAAATGAATTTTAAGAGAGGTAGGGCATGGCGAATCTTCGCTCGAATTGAGCTGCCCGTCTGGGGAAGGACCTCCACCCTATAGAATACCGCAGCCAAATGACCTCCGCGTCATGTTCTTGTCGGTGAGTAGGGTTTCCGGAGCTCGTTGGGGTTGGGCCGACATGGCGGTGGCAACTGACAGGTAACTAAACAGTTACTTGCCCGTTGTCACAGCGACTTGGGCTTCTCTCTCGCTTTCCATCAGGCGTAGGGAAGCCATCATGTCGAGCCACAATAAAAAAAAAAGTGCTTGCTTATTACTTGAATTTAGGAAAGACAGTGCAATTAGTAAATAATTTAAAGTAGGAGCTCACGTCATTGAGGCAAAAGGTGCCATCAATTTACTGTGCATCATCCTTGGCATGCTGGCCCGCAATTGAAAAAAAGAGGCCAAGCCATTGTGGTAAAAGGTAGATATCAATTTATTGTGAATTGCTACTGCCATGCTAGCCCTTGAGATTTTTTCCACGGTTAGGGTCGTAAGATCGTATGTCCTTTTAAAATCCGATTCAATTTTTAAAACTATTCTGGAAATCTCGGTTTTACGAGGTCGACGGCGGCATAGTTATGTCTGTTAGTATATAGACATTTATTAAAATTGTATTCAAGTTATTGTGCAAGAACCACTCTAAAAAAACCTGCACACCCGTGAAGAAAATCGAAGGTCGTGGTCGCCCTAATTTAGGCTCGAATCTCCCGATGGGGACTCGATTTCTTGAAATGACCCAAGCTGATTCGACAAAAAGTGTAATTATTCTGTGTTCTGTAGTTTCGTACATTCGCATCACGTATGCATAACGGCGAGACGACAATTTTCACCTTTGTTTAGCGTCGGCTATTTCACGAGTTGCTAGCCGATTTAATCAGCCCTCATGCCTCATCCATATCTTGCTTTCACTACCATTTTAATTGTTACGGTTCGTGGCGCAAGAGTTTCTGTATGAACATAGAAAGAATGAACATACTTATAAAGCGCCAAATAGGGTCCTTGGATGGAGGGTAAACCACACTATGCTGATAGCAGCCTATCCCTTGACCGCCGAGAATAGAGGCACTTGACTGAGTGGACTGGCCCCGTGGCTCAATTGGTAGTGATCCCTGTCTTCTTGGTAGTGTACCCCCCAGTCATCCCTGCATTGGTAGGGAGTGAACCAAAAGTTGTGGGTCCCTATCCGGGACAAACATTCGTGTGTTGAACATTTGTGTTTGTTCCGTGTCTGAGGTTCCTTCGTTGTTCTTATACCCATAACACAAGTGCTTAAGCTACTTACTTTGGGATCGAAGCTATGTGTGATGTTGTCTGATTTAATGGAAATCTAATGTTATCAACGCGTATAAGCGTCACTGGCATGCAAAGGTTAAGAACGCATGTCCTATTAAAATAAATATTTCATCATTAAACAATTAAATCTATTGACAGACTTGTTTGATACTCTTTCACGCTAAAACTACTGATCGCAGTTGAATGAAAATTTACAGTAATATAATTCAGACATTAGTTTACGAAATAGGCTATAATTTATATGTATAATTTTACATAACACTGATAATCTTAAGTATTTTGTATGTAATATTATTATACGAAATATATAATGTAGGTATGTGTATTACTTATATATAGGTGGATATATTATAGCAGTTGTTAGTAAGCCTATTACCGCACCACTTTATAGATTTCTGGTTCGCCCAATGGTTGACTGGTAGAGAATGCCACACGGCATTAAGTCCGCCATTTGTACTTTCCTTGTGCAATAAAGATTAAATAAATAAATAAAATAATCAGCACTGCAGCTAATAAGCTAACTATTTTTGAAATCTCACAAATTTCTAACGCCTTAACTCGATTGTGAAAAAAAACCAAAACAAAACTTTTTCGCTTCAATAAATTAAAACAAAACACCTCGCCGGGGTGGGGATCAGAAAGTGGATTGTGAACACCCACGCTGAATACTTACCCTCTATAAATTTACATGGTAAGCGGCGAATAAAATTTGAGAACGGGCTCGGATACATTGGAAATTGGCTCTTTTCATATTTGCACGGTTTAGGCCTTTTAAGCGGGCGACAGCCGAAGGGTTTCGCTGTAACGAAACATTTGTTTATTCATATTTCATTGGGCATAATAGTTCTAAATGCGAAATTACCTATTGGTTGCTGGGAGTATTTCTTCAATCTATTGAGTAACTGATAGAGTATATTTAAGTACTGTTTTGGTTATAAAAAGTGAAGATATGGCTTTCCAGTCACTGCTGCTAGCACTCCCGTTAAATGCAATGTGTAGGTAAGTATTGTTAGAGGGGAATAATCAACAGCTGCGGCACAGCACTATTCGCCACGCTCAAGAGTCACCGCACTAACGTTGACAGTTGAAGTTTGGCACTGACAGCTGTCATAGAGCTCCCGCCGATTATTACTTTTTTCCCTCTCTGGTTGAATGAGTTTTTGTAATCGGATTCTGTTATTAAATACTTTCAGATTATCAATTCTTGTGTTATAAGTATATTAGTCGAGTTAATTATTTTACTCTTACTTATCATCAGCATCAGCCTGTACACGTCCACTACTGAACATAGGCCTCCGCCAATGACAATTGTCATATTATGGAAGGATTTGCCTTAGTCACTAAGCTTTGCAAGCGGGTTGGTGACCGCAGTAGGTTTTATTTGTACCCAGCTAAACTTTGCTGCCCGTTTCCTGATATTCCCTTAGTCATCTTCTACGACATCCACGGGATGAGATGGGGTAGTCCTATTCTAAATTCGGAAACCATACGGACAGTATTCAATTTTACTAGTTTAACATATTACACACATACATATAAGTACCCAAACACATTTCAAATAAAATCTACAATTTGGCTGCTGATTTTCGCCATGTATGTTTTAGATTATAGCTATTGCCTCGGCCTAAATTATATGACTAATTGTTTTGGCTATACCTATCAACATTCTGTTCTAGCGTTTAAGAAAACAATATTTGTGTACCCTATATTTTTGTTGGTATTCTGTATTTTTTAGAAGGGTAAATAATTCATTCATATTTATCTGTCAGTCGAGAAAGTTAGCCTCGTACGTTACATTCCGTTACACTGATACGCCCCGGTCAGTTACAACCTTTAGAGGTTGCCAATATCCGCCCTCGCGTAATTTGCACAAACAGTGTAAAAGAAATGTTTTATTATTATGCTGATCGAGGGAACACGGATTATACCTGAACGGTTTGGGAAGAACGCTGCGCTCTTAAAATTTTATGCTCAAGCTTGTGAGCTAAAGAAATGTATCATGGATAGAACGGCCGGCAGATTTTTTGACGACAAGCGTTACAATGCAGTGTTTCATAGAACTAGTGTACTCGTATATTGGTACGCTCTACCTACGTCACCGTATTTGGAAAACAAGCCTAAAAGTGATTCGCTAAGATTCTTTCAAAATAAGTACGAGTTGTATCTATCTCTGGGATATGAGGCATGAGCATATACCAAGACTGTCATTCTGACATTTATAAATTATGCATTCAAGTCAAGTCAGAGTTACTTTACACCGGCACACCATGAGACTTTAATATGAATTTAACGTCGCCTTTTCTGACAGCAACGACAGCGGATTATGTATGTATGACGTGTGAGCGATGGAAGGCTGTAAATTGTCAAATGTCTTCTGCATACCATTGATATCACTGTACATAAAAGTATTTATATCAATTGCTATGGCTTTCTTTGGAATTAGAGATGCTAGTTGAACGCAACGCAAGCATGGTCTTTTTAGGGTTCCGTAGCCAAAATGGCAAAAACGGGACCCTTATAGATTCGTCATGTCTGTCTGTCTGTCTGTCTGTCTGTCTGTCTGTCTGTCTGTCTGTCTGTCTGTCTGTCCGTCCGTATGTCACAGCCAGTTTATTCCGAAACTATAAGAGCTACATTATTAAAATTTGGTACGTAGATGTATTCTGTTAACCGCATTAAGATTTTAAAGTAAAATCAGAAAAAAATCCAAAATTTTTGGGGTTCTCCATACATGGAACTGAAACTCGAAAATTTTTTTTTCATCAAACCCATACGTGTGGGGTATCTATGGATAGGTATTTAAAAATGATGTTGAGGTTTCTAACATCATTTTTTTCTCAGATGAATAGTTTGCGCGTGAGACTCTTCCAAAGTGGTAAAATGTGTGTCCCCCCCCTGTAACTTCTAAAATATGGGCATGATAAAACTGAAAAAAATATATGATGTGTATTACTATAAAAACTACTAACGAAATTTGGTTCGAATGAAATCTAGACAGTAGTTTTTTTTTAAACGTCATAAATCAAATTACCTAATTTTTTCATTCAATCAGTGGTACGGAACCCTACGTGCGCGAGTCCGACTCGCACTTGGCCGGTTGTTTTTATATATAAAGGGCATTCAGGATGACCTCACTCCACCGGGGGGTAAGCGGTCGTGAGGTCCAAAAGTTAGGTCGACTCGACAGGCATAATAAAACAAACCCATCGCCCTAAAGGCCCAGTGAGATGCTGTTTCACGCCTCGCCTTAAGAACCCAGGATTGTAAGAGGTATATCTATATTATAGCTTTCTGCTTTCTTTGTATCATAAATAGTTTTTCTCTGTCGAAAAATTTTTTGCTTTGCCCATATTCACCCGACATTGGCAGAAATAAAGAGGCTGGTAGGGCTCCAAGTAGGTAATGGATGTTAAAGTTACAAATTATGTTAGTCAGTTGTTTTTATTACGACTAACACATACATACGACATAGGCCTCTCCAATTGTTCGCCACTTAGGGCGAACTTCGCCAAATAAAGCATGGCAATATTAAAATAATGACAGATCTTAATAAAAACAATACAACATTATATCTTCATAAATAATAGTAGACGTCCAAATTGATTGTAAATTACTAGTCTTGTTATAATCCAAACGAAACTCAGCGGTCCGTTTAGAAAGTACGACATTACTTGATGGCGATCCAAATTACATCAGCTTTAATAACTGATGCCCAGACGCGGGTCGAATTATAATTCATAGACAATACGAACTGTAATTCATAGACAATATCGGAGCTAATAACGATGAATGGGGCTAGACCACAATCATGGCATTGAATGGAGATTTGGAATGTCGGATGATAATGTATGGTATGATTAAGGCTGCTTACATACTAGGTTTTACACTCGTCACTGTCGGCACATTCCTAGCTAACTTTTGATTAAGAGCGATTGATGAGCTGAGCCAAGTTTAGGGTAAATATTCTTAAATAATCCCTAGGTGTTATTAATTTTTTGTATTAACGGATACTCGTCACTGAGTTAGTTACTTGAAGAGAGTTCTTTAAAAGCTCTGTATAAAAAGTAAAAGTTTTGTGTAAAAGTGCGATTATGTTTTCTAATTTATGACGATCTTCAATAAACTTAAAATCTAAGTAAACTAGATCCAAATTAGTTTCGACTTTGCTTCATTATGGTATTCTACTAGATAGCGTATAAATGAAGGAAAGCTTCTTTTTATGTGTAAATATCAAAGTTATACTGGATGAAACTGAGAGATAGATAGATATTATTTATTGCACATTGTAGAACTAAGTTAGAAATAAGTATAGTAGACATTTCGATACAAGGAGTTACGCTACGCCCTGCGATCGCCAACCCGCCTGCCTAGCGTGGCGATTACGGGCAATTCCTCGCATGTGTTTCACACACCTAAGCCACGGCCCCCACGTGGGGACCACGGTAACGGCGGGGCAGGGGGTGCGAAGAATCACCGGGCTACTGAAGGCCACCACAACAGACTGACCCTTGCATCGTATATTGGACGCATGATCTACAATTTAGGCGGTTTGATGAACAAACATAATATTATACAAAATGTTATAAACCAAATATTTGCGCTTCATCATCATCATCATCAGCCTATCACAGTCCACTGCTGGACATAGGCCTCTCCAGTTGTTCGCCACCTAGGGCAAACATCTGGAGGATATACCCATAATCGCCACGCTGGGCAGGCGGGTTGGCGATCGCAGGACGTAGCTTCTTGCTCTGGCGACGCTGCTGCCCGTCATCGGCCTGTGGTAATTAACTACGCCTTCTATCGCGATGGTTTTACCGCCACCAGTCGGTTTGCCAGAGCCTCGTTTGTTGTTCGGCAGGATGCACCACGGGCAGGTGAGGATGGCTTGAAGCGAAAAGGTGATAGGTCGCTCCCTTACATCCCATATTATATATTCTATTTGCGCTTGTTACCTATATATATCCATATTACGAGATCGTTTTATAGTAGGTATATTCGGAGATCGCTTAAGAGTAATAAGTTGCGGTGTAGAAAGAGCCCGGTCCGGAATCTATTGACAATATTGCAGGGTTGCTCGTGGGCGGCTCCGTCGAGAGGCGGCTATGACGTCATTTTAAAATTGTACATACAAAGAGTAGAATTGCTTTCTCTTTCCATCTTCTTATGTATGTGTATAGGTATGTAACTGCTCTCATCCCTGAGAAGGGTTTGTTAGATTTTATTGTTGTCCATGTGGTGACTTGTTAATCTATCCGATGGCGGAGTTCGGAATTTTGAGTATCTATTGCCTACTAAAGTTGAAGAAGAAAACCTACTACTCTGTTAATGTAATAACTAATAGTACCTACCTACATGTTTAAGGTCTACTTAATCCTTCAATCGCCGGATAAAGTTTTACACAGTGTTATGAGATAACTAAATGACATAGGATAATTTAAGTATCTATTATTTCTTACTGAATATGCAGATACGCCATGACTTTTGCATTCGTCTTACCTTCTTGAGTTTTTATCTGTAGATAAAAAATCGAATATAGGGCTGTGAAGCTTGCAAAAAACAGCCCCTATGACATATACTTATCATAAATTCTTTAATATTAAACATTATTTTATTACCCGTGGCATTTATGTTACTATTAGGTATTAATGTTGCAGTCAGAACCCTTAACCAGTCAAAAGTACTATTGACTAGCAAAATCAGTCAAAACTACTTTTGACCATATGCTTTGGTCAATAATACTTTTAACTGAAATAACAGTTAAAAGTACTTTTGCCCAATGGAGCTGGTTAAAAGTACTTTTGACTGGTTGTATCAGTCAAAACTCTTAAAATTGGTGGTCGATGAAAATAACGACAAACGCTCATAAATAAACTTTAATATTACTCATACCTATTCTCTTCTTCTCGAGACCAAAACTCTGAGATCACTCTATGTCTGGCGGTCAGCAAGTTTTCGTGCAGGCAGGTATTCGCGAGACTCTGAAGCAGGTATGCCATAGCTTTTGGAGCGACACCACATCCGCACCGATTGGCAAATGCGTCTAAAAAGCATCACCTTGACAGATTGTACTTACAGCCTAAAACCTAAGTGCGAAGCCTGTCCAGAGTCTTCCACATTATCCAGGTTAAGGTGTACCTCAGCAAGCTCTTTGAGGGTACAGTGAATGTGGCTGCACCCACCACATCGTTACGCCCCATTATGTAGATCACGCCCCTATACAATGCGTCACAAAAATATTCGTACCAAGTTTCGTTAAAATCCGTCCAGTAGTTTTTGTTTCTATAACGAACATACAGACAGACAGACAGACAAAAAATTTACTGATTGCATTTTTGGCACCAGTATCGATCACTAATCACCCCCTGATAGTTATTTTGAAAAAATATTTCCTGTACAGAATTTACCTCTCTACAGATTTATTATAAGTATAGATTAAAGATAGAACAGAAGAAGATAGATAGTATAAAACGATTTCAAATTTATTAAAAAATCACTTTTGTATTTACATCTAACGAGTTAATATTACTTTTGACTGATGCTTTTTTGCAGTTAAAAATACTATTGACCAAGAGCGTCAGTTAAAAGTACTTTTGACCGCAAATTTGCAGTCAAAAGTATTAATAACCAATATTTTTCAGTCAAAACCACTTTTGACCAACCTGTTCAGTCAAAAGTACTTTTGACTGATTTTGCTAGTCAATAGTACTTTTGACTGGTTAAGAGTTTTGACTGCAACATTAACCTATTTACACAAATGTGTGGCCCAGTGTGGCATGTCTTGGGTTATTTATTTATTTAATTAAAAGACGATACTTATCTATCAGCGTGTGAAAATGACACAGTAATAAAACTACACGTTTGAATGGTTTCTATTAATCTACAATAGCAACTACTCCTTTCTACAAAGAGCAAAAATTTTGCAAATTGGTTCGTTTGTTCCAGCTGTTAGCAGCTGGGGGGAGTTCCGGCGATTTTATTGGATTTTTCCAATTGTCACAATCGACAATGGGTGTCCATTTTACGCTTCAGTAGTTTTTAATCACTGAATTTTTCAGTTTATTCAGAGTTTGAATGAAATTTCATTTCAAAAGTAAGCAGAATTTTAAGAGTGTATTTACAGTGAGAGTGAACACAGTTACCCAAATCTGTCAAAGATTTTCAACGCAATTTTAACTAAGTGTCCACTGTATAAGGTCTGATATCTATTTTTAGATATAATTTAAATGATTTCATTAACTATGTGTCCGCCGTATACTTATGCACTGTATTTAATACCAACCTTGAAGTAAGAAAAGCAATATGACAGAACTTGGTCTCAGAAGATATAATAATTATGTCACCAACAATAATAGTACCTACCTACATATTGTACAGATCCTTAGCTACAGATTATTATCGCATAATGCCTTAGCTCACTATTGTTTACATAGAAAATTACACTATTAATATTCTGGTTATAACTGCGGAAATACAGCGGGAAAACCATTACAAAACCAATTAGGAGTCTTATATTGTTAATTAAATCGAGTTTAACTATTTATTTACTCGTACACACGGGCCTGTGAAAATTATCAACTGGCCGGTGAGCAGTAAAAGCAAATAAATTAATATTTGACCATACTAAATAGACCACGTTTCGGGTTGTGAGAAATATAAATATTACGTATGCGTGGGTGCAGACTCAAAGTGTATATGGAGATGTGTTTCTGCATGCTTATTTACGGAACCTACAACAGGTCCCCCAAACTTTTATCGTCACGTATTCAGACTCAGCAAAATATAATTGATCGACAAACGGAACTTCCATTTGTCGAATTAATCATTTCGTATTATACGGATGAAATAATGCACCGGTATTTTATTTATTTTTACATAAAAAAAAATACGGATGCGGTATAAAATTTGACTAGACCCAAGATTTTTAGGATTAGATACGCTTGATTATTGTGCCAAACGAAATGTTTGAGCCAAAGTGTCTAACGTATTTACCAATGACGAAATAGTGGTCAGCGGCAAACAGAAGCCATACTTGATTAATCATACAAACGGTTTGTCAGACATGTTTTTCAGACATTTCTGAATTCAACTAATTTTAGTGAATTTTAAGTTACTACATCGATTTAAAATCAAATAGAGAATAACACGAGTACATTTTGCTGTTGGTTCTACAACTTCCGATGTCATTAACCTGATTAAATATCGATTTCCAAACAATTACAATGCTAAATTCCTTCTAGATAAGAAATTTAAACTAGTGTGGAAAAGGAATGTCGAACTCGTATAATATCTCTACGAGTCCATTAAATTATAAATTTTCTTAGTGATTTATTATATTATACTCGTAAGTAGGTATGCAATCTTTGTGGGTATGTACAGACGATCATATTTGACATTAGTGACAAATCTCCCCAAAGAATTTTTAGCTAAATGTCTAATACATAGAGTCCATTATCCTTTTCCTCGATTTTTTGGATTCTTACCATATCATTACAGGCGCGTGTACACTTGAAAGCACAATAATGGTATTTCAACCGCTTATACCCGAGTTTCGTCTCTGACTCTTCTGACGTGGGCATAGTTAGAATTGTAGAATTATTATTTCGGATGGTGTCCGTACCCCGTCTAAGTGATGTATACCTCCGTTTGGGGAGAGCCCAAATGCCGGAAGCGAGACAGGTAGCAACAAATGCAACCGCCCTTTACGAGCCGACAGGTTGTGGGGAAGCCTCGATTCTGTAGCTCAGTTAATAATAACAAGTAACGATAGGAGTAGTAAATATTTGTAGTTGTTGTTCAAGAATATAGTCTTAGAGCAACGTCTTTTGTTTGTTAAATATCCATTCTTTATAGCGCGTGAAGAGCGATGATAATGTGAAATGAGAATAACCTAAAGCCGCGGCCACACATCGGAGATATTTGCACCAACGTAACGTTTTGCGCTCAATGCACCAATGTGTGTATCGGTACTTTGACTCAATGAACTGAAGACATCGAGCGCGTTAGTATTGGGTATTGAACAGTGATTGGACTCAAAGTTGAATCCAATGTGTGGCCGCGGCATTATAAATTATAGCCTGCTAGTAAGTCTGCTATTTTTTTACGCGTAAACATCGGTTATATTTTTTACGCTTTATATTATGGCCTATGTACCTTCTCCTAACACTAACTAATACATAAAACCAGGAATAATCTTATTTGGTGCATTTATATTTTATATAGATAAATGATAATCTGATGTGTGAGCTGTTTCATTAACATTTATACAGTACTTTTCACGTGAAGGAGTTACAACCATCCATTCAAACTTTCGCCCAGTAAATCTGAGAAAGTTAATCTGATGTGTGAGCTATGTTTCATAAACTAGAATTTTCTTTAAAATCTGTTCAGTTATTTTTGCGTAAAAGAGTAACTTTCATGATTACTAATAGGATTAGAGTAAGGATTTTATCAAGAACAGCCATAAAGCATCATTATCGTTAAATTAACACAAGATTAAAATGCGTTCACCGCGTCACGCACCACAGCTCGGACAGAGGCGAATCCCTTATAGAGCAGTATTAATACCTGTAGGGCTGAATATTATAAATAGTACAATTATTTCCACCCCTTCTATATCGGTCCGCTACGCCGGACATATCTCGCGACAGGTATTGTGCCCGCCTCTACCTGTGTTGCGGTGTATCGGCTACAGTTTTGCAGGGCTGTGCTTTTTGCACAGTTTATGTGTGGAAAAAAGTACACACATAAAAATTCCGAGCGTCCTCTTTTCGATAAGTCGAAGTAGGGTAAAAAGAGCCATATTCAGTGTTAATTTTTGATGGATTTGAGAACTGACGGTACTTAAACTTTCAATGTTGTTCAATTCGATGCAAAATAAAACATCAGAACTGATTGGATTTATTTAGATTGCCATCGACCATATGAATGTCGAAATGGTTAATAAGAACGGTATTAGAAGCATACAGTTAGTTTGATACGAAAATGGCTTTGTAAAATGAGCTGTTTTGCGATAATCTACATTGATACATGTTACAAAAATAAGTATAGGTAGGTATTGTATTGTTGAGTATTATATTTTTTTTAACTTTATTGCACAAAAATGGTACAAAAAGCAGATTTAGTGTTAGGAACGTTCTCTACCAGTCAACCCTTAGGTCATTAGAGAGCACATTTGTTGTGCGGCGAGTGTACAAAATAATATTGTTTACCGAATACAACCAAGTGGTTCGTATAGACATCTATTCAACGCAAAATTCCTATCGATTGCAAAACTTCTAACGCTCGAATATCATCCGTTACACTGGAACGTTCAACAGATTTCACTGGAACATAGTTCCTAGCAACCCTGGTCCGTGTTATTGTTAGTCCCAGATCGGAAGACAGCGACATCTAATGGGCCGATATGGGCCAACAGACGTATCTATTGCGTGGGCCACTGCGACAATATTGCTTTAGTAACATATCTGCTCGACACGTCTCTAGTAGTTCGTAGTGAATTAATTTGGTGCGAAATGTCGATTAGTTTGACAGTAACTGACAATGTAAACAGATTAGATTGTTTATGACACTATCTATCAGTGTTTTTGTTAACCTGTTCATTGTTATATCACTCTCACGGTAGTCTTAAAGTGTCTAGGGGGTTAGGAATTTGGTACCACGACCGGTAAACTATAATAATATGAGATACAGTACGTGTTATTAAAATTAAATCATTTCCAAATGGAAGTGACTTCCTGGAAACTTTTTTTCTTTGTGATCGAGGGGGCAAAGAGGTCTTAGAGGGTTGGTAATTGAATATTCCAGCCTATAGACACCGCAACCCCAAGGGTTTTCCGAGTCCGCAACTCCAAGTTAAAAGGCTCACTTCTTGAAGGTCTCTTAGTATACATTCGGAAAAGTCGCTGCTGGAAGCTGATTCCAAAAAACTGTGGCATTTGATCATTTATGTTTCATATGTTGAAATATATCTATGAAGTCTATGAAGTTTACCCGACTGCATTCCCAAAATTCCCTTATTTACAAAAAAACGAAAACTGCTTCAATCGAAAGCGCCAAATGCTTTTGCTCTCAAATGCCTTTAAAAGCCTAATCGACCTGACAGTGACAAAGGATAGTTACCAAATACGATACCGTCTCCAAAATCTGCCGCAAATTTTCTTTATGACAGCTATTTCAGCTTAAGCTGTCACATGCATACAGTGTCACCTAACACTAAGCGTCTAACTTACAAGTTATGTCCGCAACCGTGAAGCATAAAGGCATAAATAGGTCAGCCAGACAATGGGGCAGACCTGCCTCACCTGCCGTCGAACAGGTACTATTATGATGCCCCATTCAGCCGGCTCTTGGGAACTGCCTCTCGACATATAGGCAAAAACGGAACGGAGTATATAAACCTAATTTGTGCACTACATTCTGACGCATAACGCACAAATTGGATTGTAGTTTGTAGCTGGTGTATCTAGACGATAGCTGTTGTTTCTTAGGGGCTGACGACAGACTTTTTGTGCGATAGAGTCTGCGTCTGAGACATTTAAAAAGAGCATCTAGGTCCCTACAGCTCTAACGATAGAATGATCGAAGATGTGCGTTGAGTCTGTGAAATATCCGCGACAGATTTTTGCGCGTCGTGTGCGTTACTACATATAATTGCATCACCGACTAAAAAGTGCGTCACGGATAGTCTGTCGTCTGAGCTGCCCCTTATCGAGTGATTCTTGATTCAAACGTTCGTGATAAAATGTCATTAAACTTATCCTACGCTGGTATTATGAATGACAAACATTTTCACACGATACAATTATGACGGCACATTGACACAATTTACAAAGCGGGATTGTCTCATCATCATGTTCACAGAAAGTCTTCTGCGGAACATTCCCTAAAGACTTCCACAATGACCTGTGTAACCTACACACATCCAACCCCATCATCATCATCATCAGTCCACTGCTGGACATAGACGTCTCCTAATGTTCACCACTTAGGTCGATTCTGGGCTTCTAACTCCATCCTGCGACTTTTATTATATCGTAGTCAACCTCGCTGGACGTCTATCTAGATTAAGAATATTATTATTTGTATACGAAATTCAATATAAGTTAATACGAAATATTATGATTTATATAAAAATTATATACGAAAAAGACAGGGAAAGTCTATAAAGTCGAAATATTCTTCATTTCGTGCGTCTGGTTTAAAAACCAGACGCCCGCATACTTCTTTTTGATCTAAATGCGAGTTTAGGCTTATAGAAAAAACACTAACTAAGTTTAACTGTACGTGATCCTTCTTAATTTGACTAAAATAACCTATTACCAAATTGTTGAACACCAAAATGCGTAATATCATAGTCGCTAAATTTAGCAATCGCCTAATTCGTAAGGGTTGCGGCTTGAGGTTTATCCACGAAGACTGTTTTGATAGCTATTAAAAGCAACAGTGGTGTACTATAATTGAGCAGGTTTAACGCCTAAATAGATATTAATATTAGAATGATTCCTCTTAATTTATTTATTTTTTATAATAGGAACAGTCAGGGTGACCTCACTACACCTAATTGTAAACGCTCGTGAGGTCCAAATGGGTACCCACCGCCAGTCCCCGGAAGACCCACTGAGATGCCCTTTCACGCCCCGCCTAAAGACCCCAGAATCGTAAGGGGAAGGAAACACATGAGCTGGAAGAGCATTCCATGACTTAATGTTATGGGGCATGGCAATATTATGGCAAATGCATTATACTTTTTAGCTCTAGACGCAATAAGGACATGAAATTCCTTCATTTAAGTTCTTCTTTAAACGTGGTTTAGGGAGAGTTCTTTCCTCACGGTAGACAGCGGAATGGCTGTGTCCCTGGCATTGCTGATGTCCATGGGCGGCGGTTACTGTTAAACTTCAGACAAGCTTCTTGCTCGTCTGCCACCAACAAAAAATTAAATAAAAGTTAAGTTAAGCTAAGTCAACTATTGCGACATCCACGGACATGTTTCATTGTAATAAAGTTTTCTTATTTCTTATGTTTCAAGAAATTACCCCAATGCGCAAATGTGCTAACGTTCGATCATAAAAATCCATAACAAACTTTATTTGACAATTATTATTTTGACAATTGATCATTGCCTTCGCCGATGAGTTTTAAACATAGTACTTATCAGATGTTTAATATTAACGCCGATGATGTTTCCATTGTGTCGAACAATAACATAATGCGATGCAGTGACCGCACCGACCACACTGATCGGCCGCGACGCATCATTGCATCGTTACTGTTGTCTGCCAACGCTGAGTTACTGCAATTATATACCTACTTCTAGCTATACAACACGTGTGCTCATACATACAGTACCTATACCAGTATGTATGCAACACCCTTATGAATTTAAATCTATCTTCACTTACTGCATAGTTTAATAAAACAAAGTCGCATTTTTCTGTCTGTCCCTATGCATGCATGTCTATATCTTTAAAACTACACAATGGATTTTGATGCGGTTTTTTTTTAACAGATAGAGAGTTTCAAGAGAATTGTTTATGTGTATAATGAATGCATCGCTGGTCTATCTATTCTATATAATCTATATAAATAAAAATGGGTGTTCGAAATGTATGTGCGCCCATAAATTTTGAACGACTGCACCAAGTAGGATGATTCTTGGTTTTGTATATTCATTTATTGTTAGGACAAGATTTGTGAATATAAAATAAAAAATAATTGTTAGAGATACTAAGCACTCGTATGATAGTAAATCGATACGTATGGCACCCTGCTATTAACTCGCGCCTGCTTTACATCTTTGAAGAAACACCCAGTATATAAATGATTTTAAATGACAGTTAATCTAACTACCTACCATCATATAGAATTCCTATGGCCCCACAGCATAGGTATTAAGCTGTTCACATAATGTGTGTTATTTACGGTAGAAAGAGCCGAGAGTCGCGTTAGACTGAGCCGTTGATCAACTATGCCCGCCCGTCCCTAACTAGGGTAGGGTCACCAAAACAGGGACCAAATCTCGTACAAGGAAATTGGGTCAAAGGGGGATACAGGCAATTCATATCGCCTCTCTGCGGGGAAAAAGATTGATATGAAAGTGCCAAACCCATTTGCAGAAACTTTGGTAAATATGGATCAAGTCAGATACTTCGCAACTTTTGCGCGTTTAATTTTTCTCTTATTTTCAAAGTTCATTTTCGATTAGGAGATTACGTAAGTTGTTACGAATAACGGGGGAATAGTTAAGCTTTTAGTATTGGTATCATTTATTATCACTACTATTATGTTCTTGATGTCTGTGGGTAATGTTTTGTTTTTCTATTTCTGTTGTACCTCTTATAGTAACGATAGTATGTGCCTATATACCATAGACATTGAGTATAAAGCAGTAAATCAATGTACGGCCTCGTTTTAGCGCTTTGTGCTATTTTCTTTATATCCCGTTTTGTTTGTATCAGCAATCTGTGTATGACTGCTCAGGATCTTTTTTTATACCACTAAGATGGCAAACAAGCCTATGGCCCGCCTGATGTTAACCTGTTACTGCAGCCTATGGACGCCTACAACACCAGGGCGCGTGTGACAACACGCGCCTTGCCGACCCTTTAAAAAGCTCTTCACAACCTTTTTGGAGGACCCCATACTGTATTCTCGGGGTAGATCTTTGGCGGGAAGCTCATTTCATAAACCTGAGTGTGCGATCTAAGTGTAGATTTAAATGATCTAGACCTAATGATCAATAAAAAATAGCTGTTTAAAAATTAAAGTTTTTTTGGCATGTATTCCACACGTTGGTCATCGTTTTACTTTGATTTTATCTGAAAATATGAGCTTTGGTTGATTAATCACCTGGACACGTGGTAATAAAAACGTTTTGCAAACCGCATTACGTACCACCAGTTGTGATTTAAAATAGCAAATCGAGCTGTTCATCAAAAACTCATTAAACGTTCGTGTGTTGTGTCCATAAAATCTCGTCCTCGCTTGTTTTAGCGTTCTTTTTCGTCCTCGTTGCTCGAATTCAGTGACGCATGGACCCACTAGTCCGGGCTTCAGTTTATGTGCTCCACTGAAATTGGGAATATTGTAGTCCCGGACGGTGGTACAAGTTAAAAACTGGTGCGAGATCATTTTTGCTGAGTCTCCGTCAGCAAGAAATGACCTATGTAACAAGAATCAGAAATTGCATGATCATCTCTCTTAGTCAGCCTAAGAAAAAATTGCAGATGAGACAGAAATAGAGTATCCTAGATCCTAAAATCTTGACAAGTCCTTCAGTTTATAATTTAGTTTTTACCATATTGATGTGCACGATGTTCTTTGAACTGACTGATTTTTGTTCTGGGATACATGCCTTAACTTCGTTTGTTTTTTCGTAAATGACTACGATGGCCTTGTCATCATCACCGGACTGTTGGGGGAGGAGAAGGCTCTCACCCCTAGCCTTAACTTCGTAATTACAGTGCTACAGTAACATCTGGTTTTCACATATAGCTCAGCTGGTTTCCCTAAAATGTGATCATACCAATGCAAGCGACTCTTCTACAAATTAGTCTACCAAATCATCGTATTGTATTGTATCATAGGTGCCTTGATTATCGTGGTTAATGACAACCTCACCGTATTGTTTGCATTTACTACCTACATAGTAGCATTGGTAAATGATATCTTATCTGTTTCAGCTGGTTTAACAATAACTTATCCTTATTTTTGACAGAGATTAGTACTTTTCATTTTACTTGATAAAATGGGTAAGAGTTTTGTAATACTATACCGTAATGTGATAGTTAGTTGATACCATATTCGGGTGGCTTATATGTGTGTACAGATAATTTTCGCTACAAGTACCTATTTCTCTAAAGATGATAAGTATCTACAGATCTATTCGGAACATACGAGTAATATGTAATTATTAGTCCTCAAGAATTTACTATTATCTGCCAGCAGTTTCATTATTCTACATTCTTTCATCTCTTCTGCATTATTGTAATGTCCTTAATGTCTAGTCTATCGTTATCAGGGCTTAACCACACTAGATTCAAGAATTCATTAAGATACATTGCTGCTGGGTCACTTTAAAGAACCGTCGTTACCCGCTCCATCTTGTACCTTCTATCCAATCTAGATCGTGCGTTTTATTCCCTGGAACAGTTCTCGGCGATAAAAGCAGCACTTGCCCGGGATTAGCCCAAATAATCGCGCTTTGTTTGATAATAATGCGGGAATGACACCCCCCATTAAGCCACTCCCGATTGCCGGTAATGACTATGGCGATGGACGCCAATCGATTCAGGACCTCTACTGGGAGTCAGGATGCTGGCAATTGCGGGATATGTTTTCATGTAGTATTAAGAATGGATTTGTATGATAGTATGACTGTTATCTACTCTTGATTACTGGTAATTATTCTAATAATTTACTTAGATTGAGGATTGTTTCGTAGAGATTAGGTAAAAGGGATGGATAGATTAAATAAAAGGGATGTATACGGCTTATCAGCTTCAAGCTAACCTCACCTGCCCGTGGTGCATCCTGCCGAATAACAAACGAGCTGCTGGCAACAGACTAGTGAGTAGGGTTTCCGGAGCTCATGGGGGGTTAAACTTAGGCCGGCCATGGCGGTGGCAACTGACAGATAACTGACCAGTTACTTGCCCGTTGTCACAGCTACTTGGGCTTCTCTTTCGCTTACCATCAGGCGTAGGGAAGCCATTAAGCCGAACTACTAGGTACTATAAAAAAGTACAGTTTATTTGTATGTTCATAGATTGTTGTTATTAAAACATAACTATAATCTATAAATTGTTCGTTCATATTATTAAATTAATATTGTTCTTATCACCAAAATTTAGCAGAAAAATAGTACTTCTTGACTTCCTTAGGTCTGTGATAGTCTCCTGGTTAGATATGATTTACCTAGTTACTTCATGTCTAGGTAACACAAAGTCATTCCACTTAACTTCCAAGCACTCTATAGAGTACTCTAAGGAGGTAGCCCTCACTAATTAGTGTTTGAGTGGTGGCCTAGGTACTACATTCATCAGTAGATTCATGTTCAGTGTATTCAATAGTGAACTTTATTGCTTCGACTTATGGACTTTAACAGCATTTGATTTTTTCTGAAGACTGCCGCTTACTTTGTAAAAGCCGCCGGTAGGTCCGGTATATCTTATCTGATACACGATATAATGAATCTGTTGAGGTCGAAGTTAATAAGTCTAATTAGTAAGCAGACTTTTGCACAGTAAATAAGGATAACAAATCATTCTGATGATTCTGATAAAGAAGAACACACATCTTAGTAATGTAGCAAGAATGTGGCAATTTTCCTTTCAACGGAGCGTTTTAACGGAGCCTCAAGGCAGCCATTTTTGAATGCTGAATACCTGATTCGTATTCTTTCTTTATTATAACAGTAAATATAAGTCGGCATAAAATCATACATATTAATTAATATTTCTTTGTAACTTAGCCGCCCTTTTCGGACATTATAATTAAGACGACTTACGGATTATCAGGAAACGGGCAGCAGTAGGGGAGGCCTATGTCCAGCAGTGGACATTTGTAGATCGATAGAATGTACTAAAGATCGTTACTGTAATTTCGACCATTACTTATTTAACATTAACGGCAGATGAATACACCGACCCGTGTTTATTTGTGATGCCTTTTACTAAAAGAGGCAAATCTTAGACCGTTACACGCAAATTTAAAAAATGCAAAACGTCTCCACCGTTACGTAAGGCGGGCGTGTGTGCGTGACGTCACGCGCCGGCGCGCGCGCGACGCGGCAGAACGGATGCGTTTCCTTCGCCTCATGAATCAGTTATGAAATTACGTCTGTGGTCATTCTTTTGTCGCGCGGAATAGAAGAATTAATGCTTTTTTGGAATTCCAATTTTGAATATTATTATTGCTCAATGGGCATGGTGCCGAAAAAAAATTAATTAGTCGGTCTTTTAGATAGTTAAAAAATAAAAGACACGTATTTTTCATTTGTAAATTAGACCAAAAATGATAAAGATTATAGCCCTTTAAAATTACGCGTGACGTCAGATTTTGGGAGCTTTTTCGCAAATGAGTGACGTCAAAGACTCCCACTCCTACATTTTGATGCCTTATATCTTTATTTTTTTTTTAAATGAAAAAAGGAAAAATACGTGTCCAATATATTTTTATAATCTAAAATACGCACTAAATATAATGTAATTATTTTGAGCCTGGAATCATCCCTAATGCTTTCAAGTTTTTTAATGTGTCTTTTTGTTAATCTGTTCGTATTAATAAATACATTGCGGTATTAGATTTAGAATAGGACCAGACCTCTGAGACCACCCAAGCTCATCCCGTGGGTGTCGTAGAAAATAACTAAGGGAATATTAGCAAACGGGCAGTAGCGTTCACCTGGGTATAAAAACTCCTGCGGTCTCCAATCTGTCTGGCAAGTGTGGTGACTAGACCCATCCCCCCTAAGTGTTAATTTATTATTAGGGATCCAGCAGTAGACGTTTTCAGGCTGAAGATGATCAAAAGAGACATCAACAATTTGTCTCTTTTTAAAAATCCTTTTTAAAAATTAGTCACTAGGTATTTTTTGAAATTAATTTACCAGTATCACAAAAATTAAACGTTACACTTTCAACAATTTTCCAGTCTTTCTTACCCGTTATAGGTATAAGCTTTTTTTTTTTTTTTTTTTATAAGCTTTTATTCTCCATATAAAATCTTTTGCTTGAGCCGTTTCATACAAACAATATTTCTTAAGCAATCTCCGTAACTGTTATCATGTCATAACAAGTCGTGCTTATGCATTCGGAAACGTTTCGCGTCCTTCTACACAATGGACGGACCGACTGAAGGACAGGCGTTATATTGTTCTCACTGTATTACGAGTGTCCAGTTAGGGACGCTGGAGAAGTCAGGATGCAAAGACATGGGATCAAGTTTCGTTCAGTACTAAGAGTACAATCAGTAGCTCACTATACAAATAGGAAATATTTGAGAATTGTCTTAACTTAAATTAAGAACAAACTCTGGGGATGTAAAAGTATAGATCTAAGTAAGTTTATCAGTTGTCTAGTACCCATAGTACAAGTTCGGCTTAGTTTGGGGCTAGTTTGCGATGTGTGACCCAGCGTGGCATGCCTTGGGTTATTTATTTATATTCATTATTATGTAAGGGAGCCACCTATCATCCTTTCTCTAAGCCACCCTTACCTGCTCGTGTTGCATCCTGCCTAATGATAAACGAGGCTTTGGCCAGCGACTGGAGGCGGTATAACCATCGCAATTGAAGACGTAGCTAAATACCAAAGGATGATGATGGTATCTAGTTTGTTTTTCTTCATCATCAGCCTATCACGGTCCACTGCTGGACATATGCCTCTCCATTTTGAGCAAACACCTGGGGGCTTTACCCATAACCGCCACGCTGTGCAGGCGCTCGCTGGACATAGCTGTGCAGCTTTTCGCTCCGCTGACGCTGCTCCCCGTCAACGGCCTGTGTATTTAGCTACGCCTTCAATCGTGATGGTTAAACCGCCACCAGTCGGTTGCCAGAACCTCGTTCGTTATTCAGTAGGATGCACCACGGCTGCATATTCGTCTTGCTGGACTGTTATTTATATTTACTACTAGCTGTGCCCGCGGCATCGCCCGCGTTCATCTAGGTATGCCACAGAAGTGTTTCGTCATCCCTTTCTCAGGATCTAAAGTTTGTCTGTGACAAATTTCATCAAAATCGTTTGAGAGATTTAAGCGGGAAGGCGTAACAGACAGACAGAGTTACTTTCGCATCTTTAATGTTATATTATATTATTATATAGTATGGATACTATTTATTATTCGTGTAATTTAACAGTACTTTTCTGTCAATTCCAGGCCTCGGAGACGGTCGGGCTCCAGCATCGTGGTGCTGGGCGCCGAGGAGGAGAAGCGCCCGCCCCCGGATGACGATAGAGAGATGCTCACCATGCTCTCACTGTCCTCCGACACCGGTCAGTACCAAACTCATCCTCATGCCTATCGCAGTCCACTGCTGGACATAGGCCTCTCCAGTTGGGGCAAAAGCCATAAAAGCCATGCTGGGCAGGCGTGTTAGCGATCGCAGGGCGTAGCTCTTCGTTCCGTTGCCGCTGCTGCCCCTCATTCATCATCATCATCAGCCTATTGTAGTCCACTGCTGGACATAGGCCTCTCCAGTTGTTCGCCACCTAGGGCAAACTTCTGGAGGATATAATCGCCACGCTGGGCAGGCGGGTGGGCGATCGCAGGGCGTAGCTTCTGCCCGTCATCGGTCTGTGATATTTAGCGACGCCTTCTATCGTGATGGTTTTATCGCCACCAGTCGGTTTGCCAGAGCCTCGTTTGTTGTTCGGCAGGATGCACCACGGGCAGGTGAGGATGGCTTGGACCGAAAAGGCGATAGGTCGCTCCCTTACATCTCCTCATTGGCCTATGGTATTTAGTTAAGCCTAAAATCTTGATGGGTATACCGCCACCAGTCGGTTGCCAGAGCCTCGTTTGTTGTCAGCAGGATGAACCACGTGCATGTGAGGGTGGCTTGGAGCGAAAAGATGATAGGCTCCCTTACATCCCCAACTAGTTAAGATAATAATTTTCAATTAGTTCAGTCAAACAAGTTAGTAAATTAATTCGTTAATTTGGAGTTAACAAAAAAAAATCCGGACCAAGCGCAAGGTGTCATTGCAAATCAATTTTATGAATCGGCTCGTTCAATTTATAGTGCTCGAACACGCTCGACGGTCAAAAATTAATTCCGAGGCGGATTTAATCGAAGATTTTGTTCGTGGAATTAATGAGTGCACGAACGTACCAGAAAAAATCATGACGCAATTATAATTAATGTCAGTTTCATTGTAGTTTATTCACTGGACTGTGGTAATGTTTTGCGATGTCTGCTTCTTTGAATCAATTTTTTTTTGTTGAATTTATTCTACTTTTTCAAGTTGTAATAGGATGTAGAGGAAATGTTGTAGAGAAAGATTGAAGGTAAAAATAAAACCAAGATTTACGACTGCATTTGCCATACTGTATAGGCAATCAATATAAATCTACTAAATACCAAAATCCCTATACAACACATATTGGAGTGTCTATAAATATTCAATCAATGAGAATAAAGATATAGGTACTCATAGATATAAATAAAACCTTTTGCATTCATAGATATATCTAAGTGTTTCAAAAGTATTAATTTAACGATGATGAGTAGGTGATACATTTGTTAATCATCATCATCATCATCAGCCTATTACAGTCCACTGCTGGACATAGGCCTCTCCAGTTGTTCGCCACTTAGAGCAAACATCTGGAGGATATACCCATAATCGCCACGCTGGGCAGGCGGGTTGGCGATCGCAGGGCGTAGCTTCTTGCTCCGGTGACGCTGCTGCCCGTCACCGGTCTTTAGTATTTAGCTACGCCTTCAATTGCGATGGTTATACCGCCACCAGTCGGTTGCCAGCGCCTCGTTTGTTATTCGGCAGGATGCACCACGGGCAGGTGAGGTTGGCTTGGAGCGAAAAGATGATAGGCCGCTCCCTTACATCCCCACATTTGTTAATACTGTTAGGAAATAAATAAATGTGATGTTATAAGTATGTCATGTTGTCTGATATTTATTTGTATTTAAAATACGAATCAAGTTTCTGAAAGCAATGAGAATCAGTCAGATTGCATTTTAAAAATCAATCTAAGTTTGATACCGGTAGTTATAAATGGAGAATTGTACTCGTACAATTCAAGATAGATATTTCAGCGAACAATATTTTATTATGATCATTTATCACGCCGGTTATTTACCGACAGGGAACTAGTGTTTCTTTTGATCGTTATGAGCATGACCTTCTCAAGAACAATGCAACAAAAACGCAGGAAGAGGATAATGAATCGGGCTCCCCATTAACATTGTTGGAACTATGCTAATATTTTTTGTTCTTCGCAGACAATTAAATTATCGACGTCATTGACTTTTTATATCTCAGCAATATTTTTAGTGACTGCTTTTGTTGACGTTTTCGATGATTCGTATTCAAAAATTTAAAATGTTTACTCAATCTCTGTACAGTAATTTCTAGTTGCCGAAAATCTTTTAGCCTTAACTTGTGTCTCTATTATAACTACGAGGATTATTAAATCAACTGATCCAATGTAGAGAAATACCCAAATATATTATTAACATTAACACTCATCTTCATCATCATCAGCCCGTATCAGTCCACTGCTGGACATAGGCCTCTCCTACATTAACACTAGGTCGTGTGTATTTATCAAAACCGAATTTTCTCTGTCCGTACAATCAAAAGACTTTAGTCTAAGTCCGTGTGTTTCTGAAAACCAAACAAAATTACCAAAACGCTTAATAATTTGTCTAATTGTTGTTTGATTCACCGACCTTTAATCGTTGGTATTTTATAACAAATGACAGTCATTGACGTAAAACCTGATATTTATAGTCCAAGAAGATCTAATAAAGGTTACATAGAGGTGAGTAGGCTCTTGACTTGGCCACTTCACTCATTGAATAGATACACTTCCTGAATCGTCGCATCCCGATACAAGTTCTCAAAAAGTCGGGCGATCAATCAAATCCCTCTGATAATAAACCGAAGCATTAACAGCAACATTAAGGGCCTTGTCACACTCGCTATTAAATGAAGAGTTCTAATGGTCTAAGATCCCGCCATACAACGACCTTCACCGATACGTTTATTGGATGAAACTTATTTTATGTAATTAAATATGTCAATAAATATATAAGAAATCTCGCTGAGAGTGTGCGAGGCACGAAGCAAATACATCTGTGATTAGTAACATATAATAGTTTATAGGAGTTGAGACTTACATACGTACATATTTGTTTAAAAAAATAGTAAAATGGCATAACAACCAGAGCAAAGAATCCAGAAGAAAACTTAGAACATAGGAATAATACAAAAATAACCATAGATAAAAAATTACTAATAAAAGAGTCTATTGTCAATGATGGTAAATAAAAGTAGTTTTATATTATCAAAATAGACTAGAAATACTTCCGAACTTTATGTTTAATAACCTACAAATAAATTATTTGATTTGATTTGCGTGTATTTGATAATGCGATAGCATTTGAAGTTCGGTGGGCCAGGATATATAAAGATTTAAAATCAATATACTTACTCAAAACGATAATAGCAAATTTTGATACAAAACGATAACAGAATTTAACTCATTTAACAGTATAACAAGTCCCATAAAAGTGAGGACATAATTAAGTCTTATGATGAGTTAAACTTTAGAATTGACGCCAAATAATTCTTTCAATAGATAACGTTTATTATTATTGCAAAGATTTTGTATAGAATACTAAGTAAATAAAAAAAATCATACATTATGTAGCCCCTGTACATCCCTGCCTTGGAATTTTCTCGTATCCGCTAATGTGTTAAAGCCCTTACAGAGTCCCAGGCTAGTTCTGGTCAACGAAGATTGATGGATCGCCAAATGATTTATCGCGAAATCGCAATTCATACGCGTCACCGATCAGCTGTGTCATGTCACCCGTGAAATTTATGCCGATTCCAGTTACCCCGAACGGCTGTCACAAATAAAAAAATGTCATATGATTATTAATGGTCCAATTACATGATAAAACTTTTTAAATTATTGGATTGAATTGATAATGCAGGAAAACAGGCGGGTCAACTGATTGGGTTCTGGCTTTTATTTATTATAATCTTCTTCTAAATGCATAATCTGTAGAAGCTCTTTATAAAGAAGGTGAAATAAACGTAGCACTTAAAAACAATTAATTAATTATATAATTAAAAGGATGAAAAGCACAATTCCCATAATATCGACTTTCCATTATGATACTAGCAATCATACCACTTTTTTTACACTTTTCTTATATTGACCTTGTAACATCGACATATTTTATTGTATTGCCATTAACTTCTACTTTTCCGTCAATTGCAAAACTTACATCATCCTCAAAGGCTCAAATAACTATTTCTATATGATCCTATTTCAATTGTGAAATGTTCGACTTCGTCGCAGTGTTTTTCCAGTAAGATACCATTTAAATCGATGCTACTCACGAGTACAGCATCGATAATGTTGATTTGATACCGTGTCCCTAATTTCGGCTAATTGGTTGATAAGCGAGCGGGGGTACGGGCACGGGTCATTTGCGCTTTGACGGGGATTTCTCCACGGTTATTAATTTTCCGAGTACCTCCGTTTTAGCACCCAGCCTTAATTACCAGTTTAAGTCTGCTTGGGCAACTTCCCTTTATAAATCATGGAGACGAGCACTTACATTACGACTTGTGATAGGAGGTGTGAATTCTACGGCTGAGTGGTTATTATTAGTCGAGAGTTTTGTTATACTTGTAAATAGGACTAATGAAATAGTCATAGTTTTATGGCACCTTGACTAAAATAGATCTTTATTCATAAAGACACTACTTAAGCATGTATAAAGCATGAATTGAACATTATTCTACGATCGGAAGAAGCTTTAAAAGAAAAGAACCGATGAATACATGATAGATACCTACATCTTTATCCCGAATTCGGTTTACAGTAAGTCACGTGAACCAATGCCCATAGAACGGAGGCTTTAATAGACTATTAAGGGAATGAAAGAAAGGAAGCAAGACTAATTTATTTATATCGGATGTCACAAAACAACGGAGTAAAAAATATATGTGGATGGTTTTTAGCACCCGACGCAAGTTTGATCGCTGTGTGTGACCATATTTTTACTACTTTATTAACAAGACCATTAATCACTGGTTCCAGGTCCCCACCGCGAGATGGCGGTGGACGTTCCGGACAGTTTCATCGCGAGGAACAAAACACCACCCCGCTACCCACCGCCCCGGCCTCCGCAGGTACGCCTTCGGGCCTCCAGGGACGAGGAGCCCCTGCTCCTGTCCTCCGGCTCAGGAACCAGCTTCGGCAGCAAGCAGAGCACCGTCCTCCAGAGCACCATCGACATATCCGGCCCGAGCTCCGACGGCTCCGGCAGCTTCAAGAATAACAGCACCATAGAGTTGCTATCACTGCCTCAGAGTTCAGATGGCTCGGGTACAAGCTTTGGGAGCAAGAAGAGCAAAGGCTCGTCCGAAACAGCCAAATGCGGGGACATGATGTCTGAGCGGTCTGAGTCGGCAGCGTCAAACGCGACGCACAACTTGAGCGATCATAAGATCCAACTTCTGATATCTAACGGAGAAGATTCTTTGCTAGACTGCCGGGAGGGCGTAACTTACTCAGCGAGGACGGACTCCGTTCTAATCAGGGAGGCGGTGTATGCGTCGTACAAGCTGCCTCCAGGGTTCGACACGACGCCGGTGCTGCTAGGAAGAGAAGTCGCTGTCGATGTGCCGGATTCGTTCGTACAGATAGTGAAAACTACTCCGAAATACCCCGGTACCGTGGACAGAAAGAGCGTGGTGTTTCAGGTAAAGGGCACTCAAATGCTACGCATGGAATCATTGCATCCCGGGGAAACGTTGGTCTCATTCAAACGTAGAGGAATCGCAGGTTTCTTTATTTACTACTAACTGGTGAAGGTTTGCTTAAAATCGAGGTAATTTGATACTAACATCCTATTCAGATACTTTGTAATTAGGAGGCCATTTACTTAGTACTAACTTTAGTTTAAAATTAGTAACTCGTAGCAATATCATTATACTAATATTTCTGAAATTTTGTAAATTGCAGGTACGCAAGTATTTTGTCGTACAAGTAGGTACATAATTATCATATAATCCAGGCACTCTTTCCTACAAAGATGTAGATACATTAATTTATCAACACTTGTATCAGAGACATGTTAGCAAGATGTGTCGTTGTATTTATGTACTGTGTAAGATTTGCACAAACCATTAACGATCTGAATTTCCTAGTTTGAAAACTGGGTTATATCATTCTTCTGGGATGTATCACCTGGTACTTACTTATTTTAAAAGTAAAAGCCTTTGTTTAAGACCAGCTGATTTCATCACATAGCGTGTAGGAACATTTTTTTTCGTTATGTTTTTAAATTACACTTACGATTTTAAAATAACATTTAATTGCACATATAATATCATTATCATATCCATATCACTTGATACAGCTAAAAATATCTCTCCTTGACCTAATTATAGTTAGAATATATCTAATAAATAATACATTTCAGCTTCAGATATTAGATAGATTGTTGTCATACTTCATTATAATCATAAAATTAAGATCAGGTCGAACCTAATGTCATTCATATCATCATCATTAATCTGCTTATTGCACAAACCATTCTGTCCTCGTTTCCGGAACGTGTAAAAAAGTTAGGATTTCGAGAAAACCTTTGATCTTTATAATTGATGACATGATAGTCTGCTCGCTTGCGCTTTTTAAAACGATATTGTTGTATTGTATTATATATTTAAAAAAAGGCTAACTGTTGAGTTTGTTGCGGCACTTCTTCTCAGCAGGCTACACGTCGAAGTGCTGGTAGGAAAAAAGTTTGACGTGCAAAAGTATTACTAGTGAATCTATTTGCTGAAATAAACTATTTTATATAGCCCTTTCCATAGCTCGCTGAGCGACCTTTAACTTGTTGACTAGCCGTATTGTTCCGGCTCCGTATGTCTGTCTTATTGTCGAATAGAACCAACCATTGGCCTTCTGAAACCAAAGAACGCCACCACAATCGGAATAGTTTAGTTTACTTAGTTTGTCAAATAGTATACTTTTTCTTTATTGCTGTTCTTGGCAGAGCAAGCGGCTAGTCTGAATTTAAAAACGAACATAATAGCTAAATGGATGCTTTACGATCTCCAAAAGTTGGATTTAAGCGTTACCAAGTAAAAAATGTTCTCCTCATAATAGATGTTCAAGCGATATTGACTTTTTGCCAATAAAAACATTTTATGCTTGTATCGCACTTGTATTTGCAAGAGGATGCCAAGTATTCCCATCTATCTCCAGATCTGTACACATACATTTCCCGGATACATTAGTATCGCATAATCCGCAATATAGCTCGCTCTTTCTATCGTTATGTCGCGGTTCGCTTTGCGTATTTTCTTAACGTCCCAATTTCTTATCGTCGGACATGTATCTTATAATATACTCGGATTTATTTACATTTGTAGTGGCAGAAAGATTTACTAAACTTATCTTATTGAACCAGTTTATGGTAATAAGAAAACATTAATGGAAGTTACTCCACTAAACTATCGAAATAATTTTAACGCTTTACCATTTCTTCATAATGGTTTTTGTTTTCGAATTAAATTTTTCCAGCTTTCATTGCAATGATTTATAGACTTTCTTGATGTTTATTTGTGATCTTTATTGGTATTGCTTCATCCGTTGTTGATATAACGTTATAAGAATCACGTGTTTCATCAACAAATGTAAACATAGTAGTATCTTATCATTCATGAAAAACTATGTTGCGTTGATCCACATTTTCTATAATATGATTTTGGCAAAATGTCAGTTGGTCCGCCCGATGGTAAGCTATCACCGCAGCCCATGAACGTTTGCAAACACCAGGGGCATCCCATACTCTTTGCCACCCTTAAAACCACATTAATGTTATGCCTAATTAATACAATTAGACATAATGGACATGTGGATCACGAATAAACAATTTCTTTTGATTTAATTTGGACCTTGTTCGTTGTACTTAGCCTTAAAGTATATTCTTACTATTATCAGTTGTAGATTCAACATCCTTCATTTTCTTGAAAGTATATTTCCATTTTCTATACTATTTAATTGAATAAAATACCTATTCGAACAACTGTACATTTATTACGTATGTTTTATTCAAAATGGGTTTTATTAAATTATCTTTTATTTCATGGAAAAACATACTTAGTCCCTATGTTGTAACTAACATCCATTTCTTTTCAGGATCTTATATTAAGCTTGTTTCAGGTTTATTCTAATATTTTCAGAACGCATGCTAAGTTTGTAACAGGGGTTAGTTATTAAGTAATGTATGTATTATGTATGATATCGAAATTATAGCAAGTAATTTATTATACAATATATTATAAGAAAATTATAAATTTAAATATTTTAAGAAATCCTATATAGATATGTTCAAGGCAACTACTTCTTCTCTAGTATTTAATGTAATGTGAAGTTATTTTGGCTGTTATTTAAGTTTAGTTTTTAATTGGCAAAAATCTGGAGCTAATTTTAATCAAGTAACTTGTAAAAACTAGGAAGGTAAGGGCAGGCCTTAAATATGTCTTTAAACATGTGATTATGCTAATAAAATGGATTGTACTGATGACATTTATAATGGGAAATATTTTAAAAGAAATCTTTATACATACTAGGAAATATATATTTATAGCATGTGCTACATATTCAGCATGCAACGAATAATTATAATTGGTACGATAATATGGATACTTACTTTATATATCATATTTTTTATGCTACAGATTTTAATCATTATTTTTAATGAAATAGGCACTATTAGGGCATAAAGACAATACCTACCTGACACTGCGTAGGTCTATTGCCATTCACATTCTAAATTATTAGAGGACAATAAAAGACTTGCAAAATGCTATCCTGAAATTATAAACACCTGTAGATAAGAAATAAATAAATAACCCAAGACATGCCACGTACATACCCGACATGTAACAAACATTTTTACATAATTAACGGTGTTAGCAATGTGTAAAATGATTATTGCCAATAAACAAGCTTGAAATCGACTCTAAAGCATTAGGTTTTCCCACTATAAGTGGCATTCTGGACAAAATAGATTTTGTATAATTTAGCAAACCATTTATTCTACATTGATTCAACTTTCTAAATTATTAAATGCTTTCCGAATAAATATTTTGTCCCTGTAAGATCTTTTAAGACAAAATGCCTCAGTTTTCATAATTTGTGACACAATTATATGCATTATAGTTCTGAAATTTAATTGTCCATTTTCTATAACATCGAGCACAGAAAGTATTAAATAAGCTTGGAATCCATATTTACGTATTTGCATGTATTTGTCTTGTAATTTTAGAGTTAGTAAACGTATGGGTAACTCTTTTTGGTAAATTTTGTGGGTTGCGTTATTTATACGACAGATAGGAGGCGAGGTAGGTACTAAGACGTCGTGAAAATATTTTAAAAATGAAAATGGCCACAAAGAGCTTAATGCACATTTTAAAGCAGAATTTAGGAGACCCTTTCCTTTTCCGAAGCATTCCCTAAATTCTGAAAGGATTCTTAGTGTAAGTTGCTGTTGATGGAAATTAGTCTTTTGATTCCCATTAATCTGCTTTTAGGGAGTTTCATGAAGGATTAAACGGATTGAGTGGATATGTGTGATGTAACCCTTAATAGACACTTGACACCTAACCTGGCAGTCCACAACTGTGCACTTCTGTTGCAATTTTCTGCCCCGCACAACGAAACTATGGAATGCTTAGTCACCAGAGCGGTATTTTCGGACCGATACGACCCCCAAATCTTCAAGAAAAGAGCGTACCTCTTTCTTTAAAGCCGGCAGCGTAGCTATATCTCCTGATGTTGCAGATGTACATGGGCGGAGGTTATTACTTACCACCAGATGAAGCGTTTGCTCGTCTGCCTATGTCATTAAAAACATATAAAAAGAATGTGAAACCTCTCCATCTGTCTCTTGTAAAAGAGATTTCGTCTAAGCTGGTCCAGACTTCGGGCGACCTAAGAGTTGGCTCGTACCTCGCGCAACTTATCTCGCTGGCAATTCATCGAGATGAATATTAATTACTAGTGTCTCGCCCTCGCTTCGCTTTGGTGGTATATAAAACCATTCCCCTTGAATCCCGCTATCTATTAAAAAATCTGCTTCAAAATCTGTGCCGTAGTTTTCAGGATCTAAGCGGAGGGAGAGTCATACGAAAAGCGACTATGTTTTATTTACACTATGTAGTGTGAAGTCTATGTTTAGATTTTTTGATTAACGGTTTGATTAGGGCTGATTCCAGGGTCAAAATAATTACACTATATTTAGTCCGTATTTTAGATTATAAAAATATATTGGACACGTATTTTTCCTTTTTTCATTTAAACAAAAAATAACAAAGATACGAGGCATCAAAATGTAGAAGTGGGGGTTTTTGACGTCACTCATTTGCGAAAAAACTCCCAAAATTTGACGTCACGCGTAATTTTAATGGGCTATATCTTTCTCATTTTTGGTCTAATTTACAAATGAAAAATACGTGTCTTTTATTTTTTAACAATCTAAAACACGGACTAATTACTTTTTTTTTGGCACCATGCCCAACTCTCACCTGAACTCTCTCAAATTTGCCTGCAAGGAAGCATAACTAGGCTTGTTTAATACTTTGACCGCCGAGAAATGTGTCACAGTAGAAAATCTATAGTTTTATTGTAGCATTTAAGCGACACCGGCGTTCAAAGGGTCAATAACATTTCTAAAAAAAAAAAATAGTTTCTGAGACAGACGGACTAACATTGCTTTGTTCAGTGATTGAAATTTTGACATGGTTAAACCGTTAATTTGAAAAAAAATCTGTAACTAGAGTTAGGAAATCCTTGTAAAATAATTATTGTATGTATTATACTAATGACGGCTATTTATTATACAAATATCACAACAAAAGAGACGAGATTTCTGTCTTTTCGTTCAGTTCTATACTCATCGAACATGTCCGCAAATATACTTATGTCTTTAGTGCTCGTGTCATAACTGAAACGCACCACAAACTTACCAAAATCAGTTACGACCTACTTAGGTAGCAGACTAAGATGTCCAATGTAACTCCAGCAGGTGAACGGCACGGCTAAGACGGCCGCCCCGGCGGTTCCGCCGCGGGAGGTCACGAGGGACGCTCCGCCCCGGCCGCCCGCGCATGATAATATCACCAAGGAGCAGATGGAGTCCATCAAGAAGTACCAGGTCAGTGGCTATTTAAGAATAAATGCCAATAATGTATCTAAGATGTACCGGCATACTCGTAGTTACGACTACCATTATAACAAAGTTACGATACCTTGTTCATATCAGTTAGGGAAAGAAGAAAAGAAATTCAATAATTTTATACTGCAGAGACGTGGATTCTCATTTGATAGGTACCTTCTTCTTGAGAAAGAGATAAAAAAACTAAAAGTGTCGTTTCTCCGTTAGTTAAGTTTCATGAAAGATTACTCTAAAATAGCGCGCGTAAAGAATTACGCTTAGTATAATGATACTTTTCAGTAGGGCCTAGTCGTCATAATACGACTATGCACTTAATTCTTCGAAGTACCTATGGATTATTTATTAGATATAATAGTCAGATAAAGGACTAAACCTTACAAAATATTACGTTGTAGCCCTTTTGGCGGCTATTACATCGAAGTGACTCTATATTTAATTGAAATTTATCTTTAGAAATATCTGGAAGAACTCTGGTTATGTATCATCAAACTGTTTTCATTCAGCGGAATCTTTATATACTACTTATATCACGATACTAACATACTAAAATATTAATACACTTATAGAAAGCTCTAATTGACCCAGATAAACAGCTGTTCACAGTCAAAAAGTAAAAATTGTAACTAAAAAGTTTAGGTCTAGAACACGTGTCGCTTTTTGTCGAAATAGATTAAGAATTTATGAAAAAGTATTGAATACTGTTTTTATTTGTAGAATTTGAGGTCACTGCATTTTGGTATCTTATTTTGGTCTGATTTTAAACGTTTATCACAAAAAAATACATTGTATTTCATTTTGGCGAATAGTCCATAATACTTACTTAAATTCGTAAAAAATTACTTAACGGTAGTAAGTACTTAACGGACTATTCGCCAAAATGAAATACAATGTATTTTTTTGTGATAAACGTTTAAAATCAGACCAAAATAAGATACCAAAATGCAGTGACCTCAAATTCTACAAATAAAAACAGTATTCAATACTTTTTCATAAATTCTTAATCTATTTCGACAAAAAGCGACACGTGTTCTAGACCTAAACTACGTTTCTCGTTCTACGTTTCCGATCTCATCTCGGGCACGTTACCGCAGAATCCCTCAGGAAACTGCGATTCAGAAGCTGTCGATACACCGATATGCATCGGACACATGTGCCAGTATCTCGGATGTTTCAAGTCTTTTCTATTCCATTACCTACGTTCGGCTTCGAATGGAAACTTGACATACGACAATCATTGAATGTTTTCAAACGAAATATTCCGAGCGATATTTCAGTGAGCTTTCGGATGCAAATACTTGTGATAAATAAATCGAAGTGTTATTTGGAATTTCTATTTTACGACTCGATGTCAATATTTATAAATTGTTATAACGATATTGAAATGTTTAGAGAGACAAAAGGTGGGATTTAGTGTCGTTAACATTTCGCCATTAAAGTAATTCGGCTACGAAACAAGCATGTTATTATTTTTATCTACATGACTAACAATTACAACAGACTGCAGATTGGAATTTTGTTTCATGGGGTCCCTAGAGAGAGTCTATATGTGTCTTTGGAAATATAAAATAAAACAATATTTAGGCAATCAGTCAGCTGAACCTATTGCACCCATGCAAAGCTAGGCGGGCCGCTAGTTGCAAATAAAACGTTTATAAACTCAGCAAACTTTAGCTATTACCGCGATTGGGAGCACATACTCAGACAATGGTTGTTTATGACACAGTCCGTTAGGCCTTGTTTCCACTTCCTGCCCGTATTGTATTGTCACCGTCGAATTACATTTTCAAAATAGGATTTGGAAGAACGGTTATCTCATTGTGTGGAGATCAATGAGTCATTTTAAAATGGCCGCTTATCTTCTGACGCGTGTTACAAAGTTGGCTGCGTCATTAATCTTATAGCCAACGCTGGTCAAAGACTGTATATGTGATCCCGGGCTGTAGGTCCTAGGTAGGTGGCAAGTGCTTCCGGGATTAAGAGGTCCCGTACCAAATATTGTTATAAGTACGAGGCTTTCTGTCTAGATTTTTCTTTTTATTCGCTACTAGCAGTGCTCGCGACTTCGTCCGCGTGGAATAATTATTTTTTCCCCGATTTTTTTTACATTTTCCATTATTTCTTCGCTCCTAATAGTTGCAGCGTCATGTTATATAGCCTAAAGCCTTCCTCGATAAATGGTCTATCCAACTCAAAAAGAATTTTTCAATTCGGACCAGTAGTTCCTGAGATTAGCGCGTTCAAACAAACAAACAAACAAACAAACAAACTCTTCAGCTTTATAATATTAGTTAAGATGTGTTTGCGCTTGGCCACCATTCACCTGGTGTTCCTACGATGGAGCACGCTTACTCAAAATTTGTAACTAAATTACTAGGCCTTAATTTAGTTACAAATTTTGATTTAGTAAAACACTATTTATTATACTCGTAGATGTGAGAAATACCCACTCTTCTTAGACTGTTGCTGTAGAAGAGTTGTGATTCTACCCACCGGTTTCGGAATGTGATTTCTCTCGAGAAGAACCGACACGAAACTCAATTGGTTTTCGTTTTCAACTTTTTTAAGGGTTACCCTTAAAAAGTTTTATTAGAGTATATTAGGGTCGGGTGTCACTTTCTTCTCTATGACTTAACCCCTTACAAAATTTCTTTTCCGAGAATGAGGGTGTGTCAAAATGAAATATCCAATAGATGGCGTTATGTAGCCCTGCGGTCCAGTTATCATGTCAGTTGCTATGTAAATGTCAAAATGAACCAATTACGTGGACCTGCTGCCTATGTGATGGCATCTGGCGGATTTCTTTTTTTAGAAAACCGTCATTGGCCACAAACCTTTCCGAGTCGAAATATGTCAAGGAACTCCGGCGTCACGCTTTGAGCCCTCACAAATTTTAAACATTGCCGAAATACCCTCGAATGCTTTTTTAGGATCAAACGCTGGACCCTCCGTGTTGTTGTAAGGTTTCCTGAGGTCGCGTGCTCAAATGTCCCTGTTATGTTTTGAATTTTTAATCTAAAGCGCATGGAATTAGCTTAGAATTCGTTACTTATATACTCGTAGCTATAAACAGGTAAGTTTTTCCAAGTTCAGTAATTTATTATATTCCAATTTATATTACTATACCATTGGCAAACTCATTGGTGACCCCTGCCTTCAGGCAAATGTGTGCGCATTCTGTGCGTCTCAAAATATTGCTTTCGGTGAATTAAATTTAAGGATTTAAACATAATCCTATTTCATTTTATAGATATTATTTACTTTGAAAAAGTACTGAACATTTCCAAAACAATTTTAACACATTTTTATACTTTCATAAAATGCCATAACAACGCTTTATGATAATGCCTTTAATACGAGTACAAAACCTTTTATATGTGATTCGTCAGTGATCCATTTTATATCCCCTGGGGTCGTTTGATAAACATTCAACCGTGATATACGGCGTTATCTGAAATGTCACATGACTGACAGTAATAGTATGAAATAACTCTATGTAGATAACTTTATGCGAAAACTTTTTATTTATTACAGTACTTAGGTATAGTTTTATTGTCTTCCTCTATTGTCAGTAGATAGAAAAGAGTTTGTATAGATTTTATTGGATGACTGTTAATTTGAACTTAGCAGTTATACTCGTATTATGAAGAGGAAAGATTTGATTGCTTTTTGCAAGTGTTCACACGAATGTTCGTCCCGGATGGGGATCGAACCCATGACCCTTGATTCAGAACGCAGGGGTCACTACCAATTGAGCCACCCAGCCAGTCTATAAAATATTTAATGAGTTTTTTTTATTTTCAGTTGTCTAGTACCCATAGTACAAGCTTCGGCTTAGTTTGGGGCTAGGTGGCGCTGTGTGGCCCAGCGTGGCATGTCTTGGTTTATTTATTTATTTATTTATTACGGAATAATAACATCAGTTTTGTTTGTGATTTAGTCAAATATTCTTAATTGGGGTTAAAATTCTATAATGTCCAATTTCAAACAAAAAAATTCTATCTGTATTTGTTAACTATATATGATAAATTTTATGTGGTAAAATCTGTACTTACAACAGGTCATAGATTAAAAGCTCGCAACTTGATATTTTTCAAAAACAATCATTTTATATTGTACAGATATTTTAAAACGAAAAATTGCGATTCGGGATAATCATGCCGAACTATATTGCGTTTTAGTGTTCAAACATTCAACATAGCCTTTGTGATTTCTCGATTTCGGCTTTCAATTAAAATCCATATCATTGGTCTGGTAGTACTTTTTGTTTATATTTAGTTTACCTCCTATAACTATTGAAAAAGTGTACTTTTTCAATTTAAATGTCTATTGGCTTGATTAGAGCTTTATATTTTCACGCCTATATGGAACTAAAGTAGACGTAGAAGTATTATTGTATATACCTCCTTATATGGAATCGTTTTAATAAATACATAATAGCTTAAATTATTAACTTTAACACGAACAACGAAAGTACCACAGATATATACTTAAATAGTACAAACACCCAGACACGGAACAAAAAACAATTGTTCATCACACGAATGTTTGTCCCGTGTGGGTATCGAACCACAAGACCCCTCGATCGAGAGGCTCATCGATCGATGGCCAGTCATAGGAGTGAATAGAGAAAAGTCGGGCAACCCTTTATGGGATGATTTGATTATAATCAAGTTAAATTACAACCATCCGAAGAATGGAGATCACAAGCAATCTTAGATATAAAGAAGAAAAATCTGGTACTACTGTGTAATTTCCTTTGGCAAATCCCGAATGAGCGAAGTGGAAGGGAATGATAAGATACGCAGTGTTAAAGCACAATGAGATTAATCCCGCCGCGATGATTAGGACAGACTTTATCACAATGGACTTTTGAAAGTCCTTACAAAAGGTCATTCGCATAAAAAATATAATTAATTACACGTACTTGTGTTATGAAAGACGGATGGCTTTTTTCTCGTTAAATTTTGTTATTGTCTACATCATAATTATATGATTCGGTATTCCTACTCTGGAGTTAGATTAAGCAGCTGCCATAGTGTTTTGGTCTCTTGGAAGACGCCAAAAGATTATTTTAACATATAATTTATTTAAATTAAGTACCGTTCAAATAACACTTAAGTATATACAGGGACGGATTTATACCGAACAATGCCATACATAGCCTTAACATAAGTATTAGCTAGACCTGACATATTCAAATTGGATTACAATTTATTTATGTCACGCGCCCGTTGGCTCAGCCAAGACAGTCTTATGCTTATTCAATTACATACATAAAAATACACATTTCTTACATAAATATGTTGTCTGTTCCAGTTAAATAGATTTTGTATTAAGACCCGGATCCTGACATTTCTTCATTCCATTCTCGCTGTGGGCGTTCTTAAGACGTCTCAGTAACCTTGGTCTTTTACTGAACACATCTGGAATGAACACCCAGCCACGGTGTATTCGGCAACTTATCCTTTTTCAAACGTGGTTTAAAGAGAGCTATTTCCTCGAGATAGGTAGAGGCCCAAGCCTCCAATTGTGCCTGATATTACAGCATGACACCGGAAGCTTACAATCAACAGCAATGAAAAAGTCTTAGAGCAAAATGCCTAAGTACTCTTAGGTCAAGCCGCATATATTATGACGGTAAAGATTCCAAAGGAGTCTCCTCGAAAAAAAAGGGTCATGTAGATAGAGTTAGCAGAAGCTTAACTCTACGTGTGATCCGATATTTTTTGAAGCTGCAATGTATCGTCACTTTTCAGTCAGTAGGACAACTTTTTTAGAATGAATACAATAGACTCTATATAAGTCAACTTTATACAACTGAAAATGGAAACCGCGGTATTTGTCGTAATACAGTGAATGAGTTAATTAATTATTAAGGTAGATATCGAAAGCTGAAATTGGTTTATATCAAAGTCCAAAGCAGTAAAATAACTCGGTTTGGACTTTGTAGGTTCGTTAAATAGTCCCATGCAAAGCGGAAGTACTTCAACCTCCTGATTTGTGCTCAAAGACCTAGGACTGATGTATTTTTTTTTAGTATTATACATATATCTTATGCGGAGCTGACATAGTTTTTTCTTTATTGCCGTGAAAGAATTTTAAGGTTGTAAAGTCGACCAACGCGCATTGTGCCACTACCGACCGACCGGACCGTGGTTTACTAAGATCGTATCGCCCTTGTTTGGGGCATTAACATTTCCTGCGACAGTTTTTCCGAACAGCTACGACTTTGGAACCTTTAAGAAACGATAGTATTCATATTTAACAGGCCGGAGTCGACCCCAGAACTAGATTTGAGTTGTAGGTGTCAATGGGCTGTGTCAACTGCTCACCATCATCACAATAGCTCGTGCATAAAAAAAATGTAAGATAATGATTTTCTTCCTTTATGTGTCCCTTCATTGTCCTGTCTATACTGTGGTGTAAGGCCACTACAAGTTGTATTAGCCGTCCCGAGGCAACGTAGCCCCGCAATCAGTGCCCGTGGCCAAACTTGTAACTCCACTAATTGACAATTTGTCCTCCCTCAGCCACGATTGAGTTAGAAAATTTTCAATCGCCGTAATCGACCATAAATCACTTTGAGTGACAATTTTCACACCACTACTTTTGGATACGGTCAAGCGTGAATTTAACGAAAACGTTCACATGTCGTGCGATCCATTATTCGTATCGGAGACTTAAAGTATTTTCGGATTTTGGTTCAATACAGTTCATGAACTTTGTCGTCATTCACTTAGTCTCTATTACTCGTATTTGATAAATAACCCAAGACATGCGACGCTGGGCCACACAGCGCCATCTAGCTCCAAACTAAGCTGAAGCTTGTACTATGGGTACTAGACAACTGATAAACTTACTTAGATACTTCTTTTTTGTAAATAAATACATATTATACATAGAAAACACCCAGACCAATACAAACAGACACGTTCATGCACACAAATGTTTGTAATGTGTGGGGATCGAATCCACGACCCTTGGCTCAGAAGGCAGGGGTCCACCGAGCCACCGAGCCAGTCAAAAATAAAAATAAGAATAAAAATAATAGAAAATAAAAACAAAAAGTAAAATATTCTGCAGATACAGGTTTAGGTTTTATTTGTACCTAGGTAACGCTGTTCATTGCTTGTTTAATAATATTACCTTAGTCGTCTTCTACAACATTCACGGAATAAGATGGGGTGGTCCTTTTCTAAATCCGGAAACAAATGCTGCAATATGCTTTACCAGTATCATATTCAAATGTATTTTTATGCTTACTCATTTAAATGATTTTGTATCCTAATTTTACTTTAATTAGCCATACTAAATGTTTGAAACTGATACACTTTGGCACGTCAAGACACAGTAGTAAGTTTCTTTAACACTTACTTTCGCCTTTATCATAAAACGGGGTAACCTAATTCTGTACTGCTCACTAGAAAGGTGGTTAACACGAATGCACCCGTAGGTACACACAGTTAAGTTTTAAATGCCTATCGATCTTGCAGTTGTTTAGTTGGATCCTACGGTTGAGTGCACAGAGACAAATAATAATACCTACTTTACGTCGGTTTATTTGGCATTAGAAGGAATATTTGGGTCTTTTGATATACACGTTTACCTATGTATGGGAACTGAAAATGTCATTCCGAAAAGTTTGCACTATAAAAAAGACAAAAGATTTATTTTTATTTATTTATTAAAAAAATATTGTCATAATTCTTTGTTTACACAATTTTTTTTTTGTTTTTGTTGGCTCGCACGAATTTGTGCATTTGTCACATACAAATTTCGAATAACAGCGTTCAAATTTTTGAAACGTTCGAAATTCGAATGTTCGGAACAACGTCGCACTATAATAGTTCTCAACTTGTATTAGATTGCGCGTTTCACGAGCGCTACAAAATATATTTACAATCTTTTGAATGTGAATAAGTCGCATATTGTTATTAATTTATTTATTGCATTACACTACATTTACATCTTAAAATACAGTCACATAAACCTTGTTAGTCGTATTCACGTGCTTGACTGAACTGGTATGCTACAATCATGCACCATAGTGCAATATTGAGCTGCGTTTAGTTCTGTCCTTGATTTCTGTGGTCGAGTGAGTGGGTTGTAAAAATACTCGTACACACAAACCGCGCTACAATCCACAAGTGCCAAGCCGGCCGATCAAACCTACGGCTACATGTGAACAGTTACCTACATTGCTCGTTTTCAAATAAAATTCCAGGTCACTCGCGCCATATCGGCGTGGATGTGGCATTTTTTAAATACCTGTTTGTTTATATTTTCGACTTGCATGTATAATGTTTGATTGGCCTTGCGGTGTTAGTGTTAAGCGCCGGTAAAAGTTTGGAAATAAGCTTTTTTAAATTTTCTTGTGTCTGGGTACAATGCGAAACAGACCCAGTTATTGGTGCTGTGGTTCATTCATTACTCATGTTTTAAATCTGAATATTAATATGAATTATACTAATATTATAAGAGAGGTTAACATCCAGTAAACAGTTCCTCTGAATGTTAACTTTTTCCCGTGAGGCTTCGTCTGAGTAAAGATACTTTTTAGTCACCATTAGAAATTAGTAAACGTTTTAAATAAGTTGAGTATAATAGAATAGAAAATTATCTTATTAAGTACTTATAAATCGTCATTTGTGCGAGCTCTACATTGTAGAGCTTTGCTTTCGCAGTTGACCTACATAAACATTCGATTAGGTAAGGTATCCCTTCGATAACCATTAGATACTACAATATAGCTTTTATCATCTCATCACTGCAATCTAACAGGGAAAATAGACGATAGGATTATGGATAGACACATTTACTAAAATAATTTCTTTTTAAAACGTGAGCTCAGTTTGCACAGCCGAGGTATCGAGTGTAGAGTACACACATAAGTGTCACGAGTATAAAAAAAACCATTTAATGTCGTCCAAAATTTAAAATAATATGTTTTTAAACCATGAGCTCAGTTTGCAGAGCAGAGGTCTTCGTAATCCGTGTCGCTCTAGGGCCGGTCCGCGACTGGCATCGCTACTCAGGCAGTGTGCCGCCTCCCTCTGTGCAGACTGCACGCCGCGCGCGGGAAACCGGTGACGTTCTCAATTCGAATTTGAGTCAGTGAAGTGTTCCAATTTTGAAATCTGTTTTCTTTTTCACATCAATTGGCTTGGTTTGAACACCGAAACGAGTTTGTGTCGATTTTGTTTTTTTTAATATAAATTGTGTTTTTTATATGAATAATTTATAAGTTGCACTTTGTAAACGCACGAGTATTATATTTAATTAGCACGTACGTACGCTATATAATTTATAAACGTTATATTTATTGTGGAAAATAAGTGGAATTTAACCTTGGTGGTAACATTTTGTTTGATGAAACTCGACAAACACAGAATACATTGTGTTAACACTAGTTGAAAATGAGCCTTGTCAAAACCCATTGTTTTGTTAATTACTCATACTTTGACAAATGTGTGGACGCGTATTGGTAATACGTCATTTCAATACCAATACCTACAAGTTTTGTAGATGTCATCCATCATTATTCATTCATTTCAATGTAAGTACCTACGTAGGTACCTGCTTGACAACGATGGTTTGAAAGAAATATTGAATGTACCTACGAGTAGACATTAAATGTTGAACAACTGATAGAACGTAACCTTGCAAATAAAATTTTATTTAATGTTTTTTTCGCTCATAAAAGTTTGTTAATTACTTAATTAATGTAAGCAGTTTTCAACTTGTTAAGTACAAGTTATTACCTAATGACAGACAACACAACCTTGATTTGCCCAAGAATTTGCGATTCGACTCTCTATTAGGTTTTATAACGGTTTTATGTTGCCTGCATAATATTATCGTATCTATTTAAATACAACAATTTACTTTAGCCAGCGATAATAGTACATTAGATAAGAACCTTGGCCTTTAACCTGGAGGTCGTCAGTTCTAGTCTGGCACGTCCATTATGTATCAAAAGTGCTTTACCCTCTCACTAGGCTGTGAGAAAAAATTATAACCAACAAACAGCTTGATTTTTTGATACTGCCCTTGTATGTAAATCTTATTACTTACATATTTAAAATCTACTGAATATAAAATCCTATTAGAAGGAAAGAAAGAAAAACGTTTATTAGTATAACTTTAAAAATTCAAGGCAAAATAAGTGCAAAAGTTTGCTTCGATGAATGGATGTTTCTGTCTTTCACACAAAAACTACTCAACAGATTTTAACAAAACTTTATAGTATTACAGCTCTTAATATACATCAGATTAACACATCAGCAAAGCCGACAAGGCACACCTAACATTTTCTTAGAATTTGACCTTCTGTGGTTTAATAAAAACCGACTTTATTAGGGTTGGGACATTTGTCATAGTGACCCAAACCAGTTCATAAGTCGAATGTTAGGCTCACATTGCGAGAAACTATAAAGCTCGTTACGGTTTTAATTAAAACAAATGTGGGGACCGAATGAGCATACATTTACAAATTATTTATTTCTGTACAACAAATGCCTGTAATAAATCTTTCGTATATGTGTACCTGTTTGAGAATAAAGTGTTTATTTTTTAATGTTTCTTTGTAAATAAGACTGGCTTAAAAGGTCAAAGTTCCCAGAGCCGTAAAACTCTATATTTAAAAAATCCAAGCCACAACTTTTTAGTTAAAGAATGTATGTTATTAGAACCTATTATAATTTCAAGGGCATACTTTGTATCACAAAATAGAAAACAATGTACATGACATCACAGTACAATTTAGACGGTCTTATCGTTAGTAGCGATCTCTTACAGACAGTTCTTTTGGCATAAAGTGACGCTTATTTCATTAAACTTAAAGAAATATACGAGTACATAGTTCGGAAACTATCACTCAGCATTTTCTTATAGGTTTACTCAAACATCAGCCTCAGTTTTTCACAGCCCACTGTTGGACATAGGCCTCTGGACATAGATCTCCTCCAATCGTTCGCCGTTTGATCGATCTGGGCTTTTCAGATGTGATTATCAAATTTTTAAAACAACGGCTTAAGTCTACATTTTATGGGCTATAAGCTTGAATATCTCATGGTCTACGAAAACGGCCACAGCTCGCCTTACATGGCACGCACGTGATTAGTTGCCAGTCTACAATTGGCTAACGTGATGGTCGTAGATTCGCATCAGTGTAAATTTTAGCTCACAAAATAAATGCACTGTACCAATTACCTAGATAAAGCACTAAGCTAAGACGTGAGATTTATTGATAGAAACTATATTTCTTTAGTCATTTCGTTTCAGTACGAAATTCGACTGACGTCTTGAGGTACAGTCAAAATAAAAAAGCTAGCACCGAAAGCTTGAATATTGAGTCGACTCAAGCTTTCTTAAACACAGTATTAGATCACATTCTGTGACCATAACCTTGAGTAGTTACTAGACAGAATAACCGAGCAAAATTTACGGCAACTAAAAGCACCACAAATTGGGTACGCAGTAAAATTTATCTACAAACTGAAAAAGTGATAAATTTCCATCCGTTTACAAACATTTTTATATATCCACTACAAAATAGCTGTTAGACATTGGCTATATTTTAAGGTTTACATTGATAAGGGTTTTACGTCCTGAAGTAAATTCGGTGGTGTTTAATAATTCACGACGGAACCCATTTTGGTGCTTCAGAGTACCGCAAATAACGAAGTGTGTTAACGGATTAATATTAAAAACGTATACCTAATGGAATGGAGAGCTCGTCACATAATGGAATTTTTTCATTTATTTACATTTGGAAACAGAAATCTAACAAAAGCTACCAGTTTATTTAATCTACAGCCTCTAAATCGACTGTACATGTTTTTTTTGCATTAGGAATTCGAGAAACAAAGAAATAACAGTGATAGGGGAACTTTTCCTATAACAGTGTTGTGACAACCAGCAACACGAATTATACGCAGATTCTAAAAATTACTTATTGTAGTACGTATTTGATCACTCACATACACTTTTTTATTTTGTCGTTTCTGTCAAACTGTTTTACTAATCTAATCTAGAAATCATGTCAGTCCTGCAGCTTTGCCTGAACTCTCTCCGGCCTCTCTCTCTTTAGATTAGAAGATAGAAACTATTTATTGCACAAATACAGACTTTACAGGAAAACACATTATAAACAAAACAAAGTACAATTTAGACCGCCTAAATACGCCTAATAACGCCTTGTCGCTTATAGCGATCTCTTCCAGACAACCTTCGGGTAGAGAAAACCAGACTTCTAGCGATCTCTTCCAGACAACCCGACTTCAGCATTCCTATTATTATTAATCTATGCTAAGTGGTAGGTTGACTAACCATTGGGGGTGTTTCAGAAAAGACAATGTAGCTAAATTACTAATGCATTTCTCTCCTATATTGATCCGGTGGAGAATCGAAATCACACCAGAAATCTCGTAAAAAAAGGTCGGTCAATCTATTAGTCATCAGCAATGACCAATATTTTTTGTAACAGCTACTCACGGCCACAAAGTATCGTGAGTTTATTTTGTCCGTACACGTGACCCTTTAACTGGTTTACCTTGGTATAAAATAATGTGTAATATAATATTCGTATTGCACTTTTTCATATCGAGACAAGCCAGTTTTAAATTCCCATTAAGGTAACTTGTTTAATTCACAAATTTTCACCGTTTATAAGTTCGATTGCCGATCGGATCAATTTTACTATTGCTTTTGTAAGTAGACTTGAGTTTGGTGTTCTCAAAGAACCCCTAAGCTATCAATACTTGTAACTTATTATATCGTGAAATTGGTTAATACACGGTATTATTTTATACAATCTACTTTATTATCCCCCACGTACTGAACATAGAATTTCATTCGACGCCATCTTTATTTTTGTTTCTAGTGATGTACAGAGCTATCTATCACACTTACAACAGAAAAAAAACTTGATTTATAACAACTTGTTTTATAACAAAAAAAAAAACATATATGTAACCTGCATTTTTCAAGACAGATTGGACAGCACTAGCAATACAATCATTATTGGTACTTCTATTGATAGTGTTTGAGTAAAAATCCATTGGGGATTTGTGTACTTGTCGTACTTTTTTACATAATAGTGCTCCCGTGTTTCTCGCTAAGCCCTATGCATTCGGCCTCGCAGCCGAAACTACCAACAAAGCCTTAAAGGTCACTAGATGTATAGATTCCAATCGAGACTAGCTCGGACCCACATTGTGACACACCCAACTGCTCTACATTTTGTCGAGTTACCCCCATTTACACTCCCAGTCGCCTGCTATGCAGTTTAATTATCATGATGTTGACCTTTTTGGTCTTGCTTTAATAGTAGTACTCTATTCACTCACGTTAGGGTTAACTGAGTGTTATGTAGAATAGCGACACATGTTGCCTTAATACATTCGGTAAATAAGAGAAACTAACCATCTGGTGTGGTTTTAAACCAATGTTAAGATTTTCTTTTTAATGTGAGCAAACAAATATCAGACAATATCAGATACATTGACCCTTTTCCAAAGTAAGTAGCTTAGCACTTGTGTTATGGGGATCTGAATCAACGAAACACTTATAATAACAAAAAATATGTATTTAAATGCAATATAAACTCCCAGGTAATGACAGCAGTCTTTAAAACCTGGAACTTTTAGGTCTACTACGCTTTTTTGAACACTTTAGTCTTTATATCTAATTGGGAAACCTTTAATAAAAAATTCGTATCTAAGTTTATCAGTAATAGTTTCGAAATGGACTATTCGCTTTAACTACTAAATTTATTGGACTATTTCCTAAACAGTATCTAGAAATATATATAGAATATATAATTTTGCTGTATCAAAGTAAGACTTGTTCTAAAAGCAGCTGAAGGTTATGGTTGAATTTCCGTAGTTAGTAGAAATAAACCATATTTATCCTATTATAAAATGTGCGCAATCAAGAAATGTAATTACAAATCACATCTTTATTTATGAGTAATAAATATCACAAATAAATACCACTCCATTATTTTAATTACACCTTTACGCTATAAAATATTACATCAATTAGTGAAAGTACAATTTTCCATCATGGCTGCGGTAATTAGGGTTTAGTTGACTAATTAACAACTTTTAAAATAGTTAGAGCTATAAAAAGTTTTCTGTATATCATTTTATGTCAAATAAATCATTTCGTTTTAACTTTATCTATATCTTGAACGGTCGTGGCTTAAAGCAGTCAGTCTCAGCTGCTTGAAGCAGCAAAGACATTTACTGGAAAAATGTAAGCAGTTAGTAATATGTCTAGTGAAAATAATGCTCAATACAAAATTTTATCCCACAGTGAACTACGGTTTACGATTTAAATTAAGGTCACCTATTGTTCTACAATCAGAATGCCTCTCGGGTACACGATAGAGCCATTTTATGTCTCAATAACGCCAAGCGAACTTTGATAAGGCACTAATATACGGGTATAACGTTTTCATTGCCCGTCCGTTTCAATCTCCTCTAAGCTACTATGGGCAGGTGAATTACATATTTAATGCTTCGATGTGTTGTATCCGGTCATTCTAACAGGTTAACGTACAAAGATATACCTCGCGTAACTCGCGTTTTTGTTTAGTTTAAGACCTAGAATACGTCGAAGTGAACCTGCACCTTGTTACTATCGGACGAGCATAGACACGGCTAGGAGATACCGATTTATGGTACAGGGTCCAAAAAGTCGCACAAAGCACTTTGCCTCTGCATTCATAGTGCGAACGACTAAAGTATGTAACTCTTTACTCTTTCCGTGTTCCCCGAAAGGTATCTTTAAATTTTCAAGGCGAGAGTGAATCGCTTTTTGTTGTGTGTCCATCGTAGGCTCAAACGTCGCTTACCTAACATCAGTCGAATTGAGGTCAGGCACTGCCCATTTATCTTTAAAAAAAGAAGTAACTAGGTACCATCTCAACAACCAAAAACATTCGCCTTAAAAGTACTTTCAGTTTTTATATCCTATTACAATTATTACATCTAAGTGATACGTAATTGTTGTTAAGAGAATTATGAAATGTATAATGTTTTCTTTTTAAAACAGGTCTAATCAGTGTTTTTGAACTTTGTACATGCAAAGAATAAGATATCTAATTGAATTTCAGTTGTTCGTTTCTCTGTAATTTCAACTAAGTAGGTTAAAAGAAATTCAATCGAAATCGCTTCAAACTGTTACCAGAGGGCATTGGTATAAAGACACAAGTTTAAAATAAATTTCAAAATCTCTGTACGAAATAGGGCCGTAGGAAAGTGAGTTAATTACTTTTTCAATCTCCGCGTCAGATGAATTGGTTTCATTTATTTCTTGGGCTGGCTTCTCCATTTTGAACGGGTCTGCCGCATAGTTCGAACCATTTTTCACTTTATATTCACGCTAATGTTTAATCGTAGTTTCACAAAGGCTGGTACTAATGTACGCTTTGTTCCGGCTTCGACGTAAAAGTTCAATGTTTTGCTTTTAAAAGCGTATTCAGTATGCGTGCTTTGAGCAATTCTAAAATGCTTGTTTTGTTTACTTTCAATGCCTGAGAGTAGCTCAAATCTGTTATATTCAGTATGTATGGTGTATTCAGTAGTACCATTTTTAATTAGAGTAGATTCATAAAAAATGTTATATTGTTACACTTTATTGCATTTATAATTATTACAGGGCATATTAGTCGTGAATCTATTTGCAGTATTAGTAGCAGTAAGTGATCCTATACTTCCTGTATAATGAACGTCTCTTTTTATTGTTGTAAAAGGTTTACTGATCTGTTTCAATTTTCGCATTCGGCCTATGTCCAGCAGTGGACTGCGAAAGACTGTTGATGATGATGATTCACATAACAATGTAATTTGGCAGAATTGCTCTGAACTGTAAACATTATTGTTAACAAAATAAACAGGTACTATAGAGGTAAAACTATCATCAATTAATTTATCTTTCCTCAAGTTGTAGTAGTGACCTCCTCCTCAAGTCATTTATCCTCAGTCAATGTTGGGGGTCGTGGCCTTTACTTTTCTCCTGGTTTATTCAGATAACTTGTCTTCTGCTGCAAGTGTAGGATCACAGATCTAGGTTCTGAGTGTATAATGAATCTGTCAGACTATTTACCAAGCCTGTGGGAAGATTTGTTTCAAAAGACATGTTCATTAAAGATTTCTATTAGAATTATGATGTTTTTAAGGCGCGCTTAAATTAGTATAAGCAAACATTTGAGCTGGTTTTCGAATCCGAATCGACGAATTTTAAGGCTTCATTAGAATTGTTAGTCCATACTTTTTTTTTTTTTTTTTTTTTTTTTCTAGAGGGGAATGCATTAGGCACCTTCATGCCGCCTCCGGGGGGAGGCGGCATGAAGGACATACTTGGTCCCACACTTGGTCCAACTGAGATTAGGCCCACATAACTGATGTAAAGTTATTGCAGGAAATTATAATTAACTGGGGAATATATCCTCCTCCAATACAAATCATACATCTTATTAGGCCAGATGATATTACGTGGTCATAAATATAAGTCAGGACGTAATAATTGCTTAAGCAATTGATGTTAGCAGCCTGTGCAAGGAAGTGTAACCAAGCCAGTAATCACAGCCATGTCTAATCACCAAGGCTTAATTGGGACACCGTGTTACCGACAAGAGGTCCCGGGGGAGTTTGTTGGCGTTCCTCGATACCGTGAGGGTTGCCAAAGAGGAGAAAAGGGGGGCTTGAATTATTGTGACATCTCGTAGAAGAATATATTTTCTCAGTACATTATAAGTCTCATATTTTCGCTTACCCTGTGACTTTGTCAGCACGTGAGTATTAGATAGATATTATTTAATTCACCCCAAACAATTGGCTTAAACAACGTGTAAATAAATCAAAGTACAATTTAGGCGGTAGGAAATAAATAAAAAATATATGAGGAGCATACAATTTTGATTAATTATAGCTTAGATTATGGTATTCTGAGCTACATTCAAGCAAAATTTCACCATAATCCATAGTGTGTTTTTGCGTTCGCGTCAATATACTCGTAAGTGGGATACAAAGCTTAAATCATATAACAATGCATATATCCCAGATTATAATAGAACAAGCGCAATTCCGCAATACTAGATTTTCTATTATAATATATCGGCCAAAGATCTTGTTATACTTAAGACTGCTTATTGGCATAAGAACCATATTTGGCAAGTCACTTTGTTATCAAACAAGAACAGAATTGACTGTCAACTGACCCAAATTAGTACCTACTACGTTATGCATTAATCATTAATTCATAGATAGCAACAATGATTCATGTATTCAAGTGCAATAATTTACTCTCTTGCTATTTAGGTTATGATATATCTGTTTATAGCTTTCTCACCAATATTTATTGGCTTTTCATATAAGTATATGTGTTAGTGTTTGTTTAATGTTTCAAATGCGTATTTTAGCCCATATTAAATCTTTCATACTACATTCTCTTATGTTACCACGTTCTAAAACTCTATTTAATGCAAATAAGTTACTCTCAAAGCTACATACCAAGCAATATTGCTCAAATCCCATTAATATTTTAATAACCCTCACTGTCTTGAACGCCTCTTTGTTTTTATTGAAAAACAATTTTAATTGTAAAAACACCTCCTACATCCTTAATATCCTGTAATCTTTATGTACAATAAAGTGTATCTATCTGTAATCCTTACACCCGTTAATTAAGCTTAACCACCATGAAATCAGACAATAGTAAAAGGATTGTTTCGACACCAATGACACCCGTGACAGCGAACGTGTTGGAATATACGAATATATTTCAACCTGACAGCCCTGACTTTTTCTCCGGAAGCGTTTATTTCCCCGAAGATCCCTAATACCATTCGCAATCAGGTGTGTTCCCTGAATAAGTAAACAAAACGCTAGTGTAGGTTGAGATGAGAGTAGACGGACTAACTATCATATTCCTTTTTATATCGGAAAAAGCTTTTTAGTAGGCACATTTAGGGTGCGTAAGAAGGATTATGTGGCCAAGTGTTATAAATAAAGCTCTTAACTGAGTGAGATTTAGCGGTGTTCTATTTGGATCACAAGGTAAATTCTTAATATTTAACTTAAAAGTTAATTAAAGTTAAATTATTTAACTTAAGTCGCCATCGAGGAAGAACTAAAGTTCTTCCTCGATGGCGATCTGTGTGTATGTAGATCTTGTATATAGAAAAGAGTGTACTTGAAAAAGAGAGTATTGCCGCTTCGTATTTGAATGTTTATTAAATAGACAGAGATTTATGTGATATAATTTCAGTTCCTAGTGAAAGCGGCAAGTTTTTTATCATAAAATAAGTTAATACCTAATACTAAATTAATACCTATGTTCACTCAAAAGTTTCCAAGTGGGATTTGGGCTAGTTAGAACTCGACATATATGTTCCCTTCTACACTTAACTGTATTATTTGTTAAAGGGTAACATAAGTAGCCACAAAGGATCACTTAAATTTGTGTATTAGTTTATTTATTTGGTAGTTAAGTGGTTCCTTAATAGTTAACAAGTACCCAAGTGATTTGTTTAGTAATTTAATTTTGTTACCTAAGTAGAAACTAAGCATCGGTATTTTTATAAGTAACTGTATACATACGGCGTTACATCAAGTTACTGAAATCTGTCAGAACATCTAAATGCTGTACTCCATGAGTGAGACATTTAGTCAAAATTTTCTGGAAAGACAAAGAAGCAGGTTGAAATGTGGTCGAAAGTAACTCCTAAGTAATATATATCCATGATAATATATATAGATACCTACCTTTACATTTTCAATATAACAGTCGTTTAATACATACCTAAATAGGAACCATCTTCAATTTCTTTTGAGTACAAAATCCCACAGTAGGTATTCTTAATCCGTCGGAACTTACAAAAGGCTACGATTTGTTAAGCCTATTTCCCCAATGTCGTCAATAGTCGTTCACCCTACAACTAAAACAACAATACATTTAAACGGACCAACACAAATCATATCAAAAGAACATTTATTAGTCGTTTTCTTTGCTACATTCGCAAGATCCATGTTTATAGAGTTTATTGAAAGGACTTTATTCGGATAGTAAAATGTTTATCAATTTAGAAGGGGGATAGTGGGGTAGTAATCTGTCCTGTCGTTATGTAACAGACAGATGTCCTCATTCCTCGGACAGAAATACTCGAGAGATGACGTCAGTACGGTGCATGTCTTAAGAAATTGTCATATTTTTCACTTTTTTATTGTTATTGGTGACTGACCAGCAAGGGGCCTGTCGTGTTAAATAGTAACTACCTAGTTGGCTGGTAACTTAGCCTTATTGTCCCACCACTGGGTCTTTACCTACGGACACTAAGCATGGGGTAAAGGCCCATCGATGGCAATCAGGCAATGACAGCTCCATAGCTCTCGTTTGTTCGCTATTTGAAAGAATATTTGATTATCGTTGCTTTTTGAGATTTGAAACTGGTAACATTGTAGGCTATGTATTTTCTTAAAAAACATCACCATTACATATTTCATCATCATCCTATCACAGTCCATTGCTGGACGTAGGCCTATCCTGTTGTTCGCCATTTTGGTGAAACATCTTGTGGCTTCACTCATAATCGCCATGCTGGAAAGGGATCGAGAGCTTCTCGCTCCTGTGACGCTATCGTGATGGTTATTATACCGCCACCCGTCGGTTGTCCGAGCCTCGTTCGTTAGTCGGCAGTATGGACGGGTTGAGGCTGGCTTTGAGTGGAAAGATGACAGGTCACTCCTTTACATTTCTCATTTAATTTGCACTAAAATGTTACGGAAGCTTATATTTTCTCTCTCTTCTAGCATATGTCCACTTTCCGCTGGCCTGTCGTGGTTTATGCCACACTCGATGGCGCATAAGGGGCTGGCGAAACCTCTTACGCGTACATTGACAGCTGTGTGCCCTCGTGTTCGTTTTATCACGAGATTCCTCCTTTTAAATACATTTGAGAAAGTTTTCTTGGTTCGATGTTGCAACATCTCTATAATACGTTCCATTTAGGTTTTTTTTGGACACAGTTGAGCCGTAATTCATGTTTTCTGGATCGGAATGGCACAATGGTATGGTGGTATGAGTGATGCGTTCAAATATCGTGTTTACTTTTACTTTGTGGATTTTGTCAGGTTATATAAGTACAATTTGGGCTCTTCGATATAAAGATAGATAAATAGATAATTGGTTCGATCTCTCCCGCCTTATGCTTTAAATTTAATTATCACCCGTGCTTAAGCTACTTACCTTGAGATCAGGTCAATGTATGCGTTGTTGTCTGGTATTACTAAAAAGAAATCTGGGAATCCAGTAAAAGATTCGTGTACCATTGGGACTTTATAAGCTTTTCTTTCCGATAAGTGTAAATGTGCACCTTGCCCCTTCTTTTAATTATCCTCTGCCTAAGGGTTGCCTGGAAGAGATCGCTTTAAGCGATAAGGCCACGTAATTTGTACTACGATATGTCTTTGTAGATACAAAAACTAGATAGTTTTAAGTCGACTGTTTCGTGTGCAATAAAGCATATCTATCTATCTACATATAAGTTTCAAATAGTATCCAATCTATAAATTTTCATTATTTTATTGACAGTTCTTAATAGCATCAATTTTAATTGCGTAATACGCATTCAACTTTTATTTTCACGCGTAAGGCGAGACGTGGTCGGTATTGAGGTGCGTTTTGCATACAAACAGCTGGCTACCGAAGCGATCGTTGAGTAAATTCGTCGTCCTGTATGGTCACACTGTGCGAATTTTAATACGCACCTGATTTAGGTACGTATTATATTCATGAGTGGAAAATCCGATTGAATGACGAATGTACTTCCGCTATTGGTTTTATTGTAAGGTCGTAGCAGGTTTGTGTTTTGGAGGATAATAGGAGAATAAGTATGTGGCTTTAAAAGTAAATAAAGGATTGTTACTGGCCATGGAAAAGAAAAAAATCTTATCTATAATTTTTTAAATTAAAAGGAAGGTTATTCCACATTTAAATCAATTCTTATATATCAATCAATATATCAATTCTTATTTTATTGATGACTAGCTGTGCCAGCGGCGTCGCTCGCGTGGACATCGGGTTTCAAAAATAACGGATACCCATCTATACCTGGTGCCTAAGTTTTAAGTTAGACCTCTAGCAATACATTGGTGAAAACCGCATTCAATTGGGATGATGACTAAAAAATAATTTAATGTCCATCAGATAGATTAATGAAAAATATTGGATACGTATTTTTTATTTTGCCACAGTCCACATTCAACTATGTACATCAAAATGATTCAAAATATAACTTCGTTGTATGTAAACATTTCAATATAAAACTAAGTATCTATACCTTATTAATACTTTTACCGCTGAGAAATGAGGCACAACAGAAAATCTAATGTTGTCGGCCGAAGTTCAAAGAGTTAAAAGACAATTTCCAAAAACTCGTCACAATTGCCAATTCAGACTACTCAGTAGCTTAAACAGAGTAAAATATTCATTTATATATGTATTATAAACTGTAATTGATCAGTTTGCCACTAAAACGGTACGAGTTACTAAGTTGCGTTTCTAAAAGCCCGCATTTAAACTTTACCGCTTCATATTTTATATAAGTAGTGACGCGGTTTTAAAGTTTTACTACAAGCAGTAACATGTATTGGCGTACATAGACTCAATTGGCTCGCCCAATTTCAGAAGCCGAGTAACAGCTCGGTTCGAATACTTTATTTATTCAAAGAACAAAGTGAGAGGAGAATCGTGCTATTCAATATACGGCGGCGTTAGTCGGCCCTTTGTGTGGATTCTATCGTTTCTGTGCTTTATAATAGAGTGAAAACTTTAGTAACCATGTATGTAGTTAAGCAGTGCGGTTTTATAGTATTTAGATACAGCTTAAATGAACAATTTAAGCAATGCCAAACTAATTACCCCATCTTAAAGTAAGATTTTATCTTTGTTATCAATCACAACTACGATATTGTGTCAGTCTAGTTATTCGTGTTGTAAGTATAGGGTATGCCCATGACTACCTTGATGATTTGGTGGTCGTCGCAGGCACCAACTGACAACAGTGAGGAGCCAAAAACTGTTCCTTTTTTTTATATTGGCTCGACATAATGGCTTTCCTACGCCTGATGGAAAGCGAAAGAGAAGCCCAAGTCGCTGTGGCAACGGACAGGTAACTGGTCGGTTACCTGTCAGTTGCCACCGCCATGCCGGCCCAACCCTAACCCCCCACGAGCTCCGGAAACCCTCCCCCCCCCCATCATTTTATCGGAAGTTGTTAGGCCTTCGCCTGATCTCTCTCCGACGGTGTTTAACTACCGCCCCATAGAATTGTGAGGGCAGAGGAACATAGATTGCACATATTATGTGTACCTACTTAAGTATTTATTTATTTATTTATTTAATCTTTATTGCACAATATAAAAAATAAAGTACAAAAGGCGAACTTAATGCCGCGTAGGCATTCTCTACCAGTCAACCTTTAGGCAAAACAGAAACAATTAAGTGGGTAGTGTGCTGCTCAATTTACGTGGAAACATTTGATATGATATATTAATATTAACATGCCCCGAAATAAAAAATTAAAAATAATAAACATACTTAATTATTGGGACAATGCATAAAACCATAATATATAGTAATTAATAATATACTAATAAATACAATATAAATCAATAAATGCATATAAATATAGATAAATAGGTATATATATATATATAATATATAATAGGACGACGACTAGATGTAAAAAAGGAAAAAAAATAAATAAAAAAAACAAAGGAACACTATTGAGCGGAAAATTGGAGCCGATAATACTTTTGGACTCTCACCTTAAAAGATGCCCTGCTTGGAGCACTACGGATGCTTTCGGGTAACTTATTCCAGAGTCTGATGGATTGCACGCAGAAGGAGTTGGAGACGAAATTAGAGTGGTGCAGAGGAATGGCTAAGAGTGAATTGCTAGAGGAACGAAGCTGCCGAGTGTGAGTCGAGCTAAGAAACTGGAAAATGGATTTGAGATAAATGGGAAATTTGGGATTGTGGAGAATCGAATAAAGCATACATAAAACATGGATTTCTCGTCGTAAGGCAATAGGGAGCCAGTGAAGCTGTATACGGAAGGAGGAGACATGATCGAATTTACGAAGGCCAAAGATAAAACGTATACAGTTGTTCTGCAAACGATCCAACTTGTTAAGAAACCCTTGATTGAGATCAGGATAACACACATCGGCATAGTCAATAATTGGAAGGATCAACGATTGAATAAGAGTAACCTTAGTGTTTATAGGTAAGAAGTGCTTAAATCGATAGAGGGAGCATAACGCAGCGCTGACCTTACGGCTAACTTCCTCAACGTGCTTAGACCAACTTAAGGTGGAATCAATGTACATACCAAGATCTTTGACGCTGGTGTAATAAGGTATAGTTTCACCACGATATGTGACTGGCGGAACAGTTGTCAAGTCCAAATTGCGCAATTGGTGCGCGCTACCCACAATGATAGCCTGACACTTATTCGGGTTGACAGCGACGCCAAAACGATCCGACCAGTCTGCGATAAGGCGAAGATCATTGTTCACCCCTGCAATAGTCGTACTGATATTACCCATTGAACACTGCTGGTACAGCTGTAGATCGTCTGCATACAGGTGGTAAGAGGAGCTAAGACATTCAGTTAATGAATTTATAAAGAAGGAAAATAAGAGAGGAGAGAGTATGCCACCCTGTGGAACACCCGTGGCAAGGTTGCGCCAACTTGATAGCGACTGATCAGTCTTGACTGCTTGTTGTCGGCCACCGAGGTACGAAGAAAACCAATCAATGGTTGTAGTATCTGTGCTAAGACGACCGAGCAAGGACAGGAGGATAGCATGGTCGACCGTATTAAAGGCGTTGGAGAAATCAATTAGAATTAGTACAGTCACCCTGCCACTCTCCATACCCTGCCTAATGTCCTCAGTGACTTTCAACAAAGCTGTACTAGTGCTGTGTCCGGGACGGAAGCCAGATTGAAATTGACTCAAAAGATTGTTTCTAAAAATAAATTTTGAAAGTTGGGAGTGAACAGCTATCTCAAGGATTTTCGACAAGAAAGGGAGTATGGAGATAGGTCTAAAGTTGTTGAGTGTAGAAGGAGAAGGGATTTTCGGGAGTGGAATGACGTAGGCCTTACGCCATAAGGAAGGAAAAGTCCCAGTACGTAAAGAAAAGTTAAGGATGTGAGTGATCAAGGGAAGAAGGATATCAAGAAGGATAACAACCATGGCTCGACTTACGCCATCACAACCAGTAGCCTTGGATTTAACGGAGAGGATATATTTCCTTGTCTCATCAATATACACCTCGGATAGCGAAAAGGATTCTGACATAAGTAGCGGCAAGGAAGTTATTTTAGTGATAGTTTCTGATCTAGTAGTAACATCTAGTGCCACTGTGGTTGAAAAATGGTGATTAAGGTCATCTGGGGTGAAAGATATGGAGGAAACTTGGTTTTGACGATTGCCAATGCCCAAGCTTTTGAGAAACTTCCATGTTTGAGCCGACGAAGAATCTGTAACGTGTTCATGGATATAACGTCGTTTAGCTGCCCTCACCATCTGGTAGTAGACACTTGTGTACTTTAATGTCTCCTTTGTAGGTACTTAACTAGTCTCCTAGTATTACCTAGGTGGAGTTTTAAAATCGCATTATAGTTTCCCTTTTAATCTACCTAATCCTGTAACAGATTCATAGTCAACTATAGTATCGTATCGTTCGTATAAATCATTTGTGTACAGTAATTGGGCTATAATCAGCCTATTTGGGCGGCTAATATGCTCAGCGATGGTAATTTATTAGTGATAGAGAGCTTTATGGCTGTTTGCTTTTGTTCCCTAAAGCTAATTTAATCCTAAGCTATTTATAAACGCTCCAATATTCAAAGTGTGCACACAAATCAATTAACGATAATGGAAACCATCCATTGTATTATTTACGAGAAAACTTTTGTGCCGTTTAATTGAGATTTGAATTTAAAATTGGCCTTATAATTGAAATCCATACCACAGGCCGATGACGGGCAGCAGAGTATGGAGCTATGCCCTGCGATCGCTAACCCGCCGGCTCACCGTGTGGCGATTATGGGAAAGTCTCCATAATTATGTCTCCTAAAGTGGCGAACAACTGGAGAGGCCTATGTCCAGCAGTGGCCTGCAATAGGCTGATAATGACAATGAAATTAATATTGCATACGTTTTTAATGCGATTTTATAGCTCAACTCGTGATTAAAGAAACAATTTAAATATATGTGCAATAAAGTAACAAGCTGGAATTATGTTTATTGGTTAATGGATAGCTATTAATGTTAATTAATTGCACCAATAACTATAATAATTATATGTATTTTCGGCATTTTTGTTGCTTGCATCATATTATGTGCATCATATTTATGATGCACATAATATGATGTACCGTATGATGCTACGATTTCGTAGCATCATACGGTAACAATCCCGTGAATTATTATATTTATGAGCAAAATTAACAAATGTCATAGAAGATAATAATTCTTTACAGTAAAACATAAGACAGATCTATTGACAGTACTCGTATTTGACACCGTAATATAATCAACTAGCTTTTGCCCGCGGCTTCGCTCGCGTTAAATTCGGGGTGTATGCTCCATACAAACTTTCACCCCCCATTTTGAGGAAGTTCGCTTTGCCGTGTAAGAAAGACAAACATACATAAAGACAGACATACAGACACACTTTCCCATTTATAATATTATAATATAAGTATATAGTATGGATTCAGTTATATATATCAACATTAATAGTAGCTATTTTAATTTCATATTCAATGAGCATCAAATGTACACAAATATTAGAGGCGTAGTCCCCGAATTAAGAAAATATAGTACTTACCTTGAATGGGCCGTGACTTCTCCGTCGTTTGTGGCATTACCTGTCTCTCGACAGCGACCTTTCCGGTTTGACACAGCCCTGAATGACAGGTTGCGCGGACGCATAGCGTGTACTCGCCGACACAACGAAATCTTCTTCCTCCGAATCAGTGTCATTGAAACTTTGGCTATTCCCATTGTTGCATTTTAGTTCCCATCAATCGTATTTTGCCTAACCTTTAGTTATATTATTAGTATTATTACATTAGATTTTTGTTAGGTGCATTGTAATAATTCTATTATCAAGAAATTAGCCCCATAATTTACTAAACGTCCGAAACTAATTCTAATTCGGGAATGCTTTGTTTTTTCTAACCTGAACGTTTGTAAGTACTGATTATTGTACTACTACTTTGTTACTGACAAATCAGAGATTTTCCGTAAAGAGGTTTGGTTCTTCTAGGAGCGTCAACCGTTCACCAATTTCAACCATGTTTTTTAATTTAAAACCTAGACAATTTTGACATGAAATTCGTCGCTTACCCGAATATTCGGCGTGTCTTTATAATCGCAAACCTCGACAAGTTTGAAAAACACTGGTTTCCGGAACCAGTTTTACCTTTACGTAATTTCTTTGAACGCGGCGTACGGCTGTCAAGGTTTATAGTGTATACTTGTTATTTTGTAATGTTCTTGGCTATTCTAAATTGATAAAATATCTTTTAGTTTTAGGGAGTGACCGACTTTGCTTGTAGGGCCTAGTTAAACAAAAGTGCCTAAAAGAGAGTCAGTGACGTAATTTGTCCTGTAGCTGAAAACACTTTACAAAATAGTACACTAATTGACGGATATGTATCTTCAAATCAAAAGTTGTTAAACATTTAATGTAGTACAAAATCAGTTAGGGTATAGTAGAAAATATTGTTGTATTTGTGTGTTTCAAAAGTCTCGAATATATAGCATAAATACTCTGTTCCAATGGAGTTAAATGTGTGTCGAGTTATGACATCCAATATTAATAAACTATTCTATCTCTCCAAATCGTCAATAATTTAGTAACTGAAATTACCTAAAAGTTGTCCCAGCAGTTTTTGATCTGTTTTGTGTTATTGACCGCTCTTAGGAATTATCATCAATATGCATAATTTTACTAACTTGGGACTAGTACGTCTAGTAACTAGTAGCGTCTTTATTTTTATTTTGTATAAATGATTTACTTTAAACATTGTTATTATATTTATCATTTATATTTAAATAACATATTTGTATTGAATCAATAGTTCTGTAAGTACTTTTGTTTTCGAAATATTTGTAAGTAGCAACATGCTGTACGCTGAGAGATTAATTTGCGATGTTGCAAACAGCAATTACATTATTTCCAACTACGTGCTCATTGGTATTTTGATACAAACATTCAACACTGACGGTATTGCTATTCAATAGGAAGTTAGCATTTACCAAACGTCACGTCTTCATAACAACCGTAGTTCGTCTAGCATCGTGCATTCCTAGAACTTAGAATGGATCTATAGGCCACTCCTGGCTTAATGCCATGCAATTGATGCGAAATATTCGCGATCTTTCAATCAAGGTCGTGCTTTTGTCGGCTATTAATTGAAGGTTTACCTGTGTTGTGGCTGTGTTCATGAAAGTTTTATTATCCCTGTTACTTCTGTCAGATCCCATTTTGCTGGTATGTCATTGCTTATATAAAGTGTGGCTAAAGCATTTGTTAACGGGACGCATACCCGTCATATATAATATAATGTAGTACATTATGTACTTACAGCCTGATGTTTAAATTGTATTGCAACAATAGTGGTCATAAGCGGATTGTTTGACAGTTTTGGTTATAAAGGAACTCGAATGTTGAAATTTAACATTCGAGTGCATGTTTTTTTTTTTTTTTTTTTTTTTATACCACTAGGGTGGCAAATGGCTTTAAAGCCCTCATCCAAAATACGTCATCTGGTATCTATTATCTAATAGTCATCGATCGCAGAAGCATTCTTGTTATAAAAATGAGTTAATTTGGTTTTTAATTCATCTTTATCGGCGTATCGTATCGTCGTAATGCTCGTTAAAATCTCCTCGGCTGACCTCACAAGCTGGTTCGTGATGTATTGTACCTTGCCGTTACGAAACACTTGTGCCAATGAAAAAACAATGGTCGACTCCAGTCACGGAGCGGTTTGTCAATTTGAGAAATGATCAAACTGCCTGGCTCGCCTTCCCTGGAGGAGCACGATACTAATACCAATTATCCATTGAAGTTTGTAGGCACTTATATAAGAGAATGTCACGTTCATTAATGATATATATTAGTAAATATCAAACAACATTATGTCGACTTTAATCTGTTACTAACACTGCTACATCAAACTAGGAGTCATACAACCGAATTATGTTATTTTCCTGAAATAAATTATTAGGACCCTAGACGTCCTGTCAATAATCTAAGCGTAGTCCGATGCATTTTTATCAACTTTAGTCTGAAATTGAGGAAGTGATCCTTCGTTTTAGCCTTTATTATTTAGCTTTCATTTGAAAGGCTTTTCAACTAAAGCACCAATTTGCGAAATAACAATAGCTGCAAACTTAAAATTCAAAATGAAAAACTATTTTCTGAACTCTAAGCTAAAACTTCTGTTGGTGCAATGAAATTACTTAATTTCTATCTAGAGTTCAAAACTTCCTTGGAAATACTTCAAACTAAGTGCGCTTCAGTTGAATTGCAAGCTAGGCTAATCTAGGAAATAAATTCTAAATTAGCATTCTGGAGGCAATGTCAGTTATCATTATCTAGTCTGCGTATTTTCGTGTACTTTTTGATAATGTTTATTAAAAAGAATGACGTGTAGCTCAAATCTTGTTCGTAGGTGAAATTGGCTTATTGTCGCTCCAGAGTTTCGTCTAAACAAAACTTATTGAGAGACAAAAGCAACTTTCCTTAAGAACTGTGTGTTCAATGACAACTTGGCGGAGCTTATTCAAAATGTATGATTTCTCCGACAGCAAAACTTCGTACACAGCAAGTTTATTTTTAACATTGGGAAGTAAACAAGACATTAAATTAATGAGAGTAGTCGCTTATTTTACAAAAGACTTCTTCTCGGTATATCTGCGACCTCTGCTGAACATTATGCTTCCTTCGTGGGATTCCACAGCGATATTGATGCGACATTTCTGATCCAGGTCGACCCTGCTGTCTTTCTAATATTGTCCGACTATCTAACTGCTGGTCTGTCTACGCTTTAACTTCCTTCTCGGGTTCGAAATTACTTCCCATACTATAGATATGTAATGATATACTAATAAAGAAAAGGTTCTTTTCGATAGACGCAACTTCTCGAATCCAGTGGTCAACATTTGTAAAGACTATTTATTCTTGACTTGATTCAAGTATAGCCTTATTATAAAGATGAAATGAACAGTTTTTTCTATTCTATTCTATTCTAAAATCACTTCTGCTAAACGTGGACTTCTTTGTACTTACTCGTAGTCTTATTACACGTAACGAACCGTAAGCTAACAATAAAAACCTTTGACAGTGGCCTTAATTTTCCTTGACATTCTAGACAATTATCAGTAATTGCAACAAGCAAGCACCTATTTCACACTTTGTGAGCGGCAATAAAAAAATTTACAACTGTGCTAATTACTACAACTGTATCACCGGAATAAAAGAGGTAGAAACTAAAACATTGTAAGAAAGTTTAAGTTTAGTTTTACTTTGTTCTTGTATATTGAATTTATTTATTTCTTTAATACAGCGAAGGGAATGCTTAAGTTATTATCCAACTGACAGAGAATTACCTTCCTTTGCATCACGTACAGAGAAAATTTAACTGTGACACGATTATGGTTAAATAATATTATACAGGGTGGACGAAAGATTTACGTCAAAAAACAATTAGGTCTCTCGTGTCGTTGGGTATCCGAATCACCATGTACCTATGTATGTGTTATTTACTATCATGTAGGTATGTTTTAGAAAAATTTCGTCATACCTTTGCACAAACAAGTTCTTATATCCAGTAGTCATTGTTAAGTTAGCAAATAGAAGTAAATCTCACTTACAAGTCAGATAAAACGAAATCTATGTTTAAATATTTAACATTTACCTACTTATTTCATCCACATTGTTTCTCAACACTTAATAAAACATGGTTATCTTACATTAACAGTTATACATTTGAGTCTATATTCATACAATACACTAACCATTCGTGTCCAGACATTTTGTCCTCAATTCGGCAATAAGAATTTATTTCCATGCTTTCTGTTTTGTTTGTATTAGAAGGAAAACAATTGGGTGACTCATGGCACTAATGAATAGTAATATATGCGTAACGTGTACTTGTTTAAGATATAATACTATAGCTGCCTATAGCCCGTTTGCCTCGGGCGATGTAGAGACCCTATAATTTATTACATCATGTGGTTTGTATTTTATTATTTATAGATATACTTGGGTATTTACGAACATTTGAGTACCTTCGACGTTTTCCTCCTATTAGCAAGCCAAGGTCTACTAGTGATGAAATAAGAATGAAAAGTATCTGGTAGTTAGCGAATAAGTAACGGTTGTTTAGATAAAAAAAACAAGCGTGTCCTGTTTCTATGTTCAAAGATATTTCTTTATTGAGATAATATAATCAGTAATGCAAATATTGAACTGCTATTAACTAAATATTTATTTATTACTCAACACAAATTGGAGGATGAACGAACGAAATCAGAAATAATCAAGTGCATAAACGGTAAATGTTTAATTGTCTGTTATTAGCGGTGTGCAAATGTAAGCAAACTTGCCACGACAAGAAAATATTGGAGATAATGACGAAAAAAAAGTCGATGTATTACTGCCATACCCGGCAGAAACCCTTTAAAAATATACTTAACTATCAGTTTTATTTAGTTGCGTAACACTAACTTGTGTTATTATTAAATGCTTCTAAAGATACCATTCATTTGCGATTTACATATGCGATTTTTTTATCGTTCCATTGATATTATAATAATTAAAACAAGCATGACAATAGCCTTAATCATGTGACATTATTCGCATATCATCCTGTGTTAATAAATGTCATTATTTCTCGCATCCGTGTAACAATTCCAATTGTGCATAATTTAATATTCGTCCGCTGCTGTATTGAGGGTTATATCGCGCCGATTTTAATTTAATCATTTATTAATCATTTCATTTGCTAATTGGAATATTTGTGTAATTATTTTTGTGGTTTTGCTCGTAATATTGTTTCTTGTTGCTTTTTGGTATCCACACTAAGTTTAGTTTTATGATTTTTTACTCATAAAGATCATCTTAGCTGTCCTGTGCAGCTGCTGTACAGGTAGCCACATATCAACATAATCTTTTGACAGTTGCTGCTTAAACAATTTTCGACCAAGTGTCCAATGAATAGAGTCCATTATTTATCTAGATCGTTAAGGGAACACATCAAACACCTGGTTTCTAATTAAAGATTTCCATTGGAATAGTCCAGTCTAGTTCGAATCTGCTACTCATAGGAGTACCGTCTTCGGAGCGAAGTGCTACGCGTTGCGATCGGCAACCCGCTTGCCCAGCGTGGCGATTATGAGTAAAGCCTCTAGAGGCACATCTAGATGTTTTCCCAAAGTAGCGAACAGCTGGAGAAGTCTATAGGTCCAGCAGTAGACTGCGATTTGCTGATGATGATGATGACTCATAGGAATACCAGATTGTAACTAAAAGGTATGACTGGTGTAATATTTGATATAATAACAGATAATATAATATTAATTGAAATAACGTTGTATCCCAGAAATCTCACACTCACTTAGTCTTACACCAATATAATCGAGCGAACAGCAAAGTTCGTTTCCCCAATTGATACCAAACATTACAACCCTCACACGTTGTGCGACTTTTTCATATCAAACGCAAAAGTTTGCCTTGTTCATAAGTTATTTGAATGTGCTGCGGTATCAGTATTCATTTAAAACAGGAAGGGGAAGTACGTGACGTATAGTCACCATAGCGACGCCGCGCGGACAATGTCCCGTGCTGAATCAATGCACACCCTATCGCTGGCACAGTACGGAGGTGAACAATGAGATAGCTGGGCAGAAACTGTGCTGTGGTCCAGTTTGTAACTTACTTGCAGCTAACTCGAGACTTGTATAGGCTTCTCTGTTTGTTTGATGATGTAAAAGGTTGCTTTGGCAATCCTAAGTCGTAACATCTTAACTAATATTATAAAGCTGAAGAGTTTGTTTGTTTGTTTGTTTGTTTGTTTGAACGCGCTAATCTCAGGAACCACTAGTCCGAATTGAAAAATTCTTTTTGTGTTGAATAGACATCTATCATAGACATTTCTCGAGGAAGGCTTTAGGCTATATAACATCACGCTGCAACTATTAGGAGCGAAGAAATAATGGAAAATGTAAAAAAAAAACGGGGAAAAAATAACTATTCCACGCGGACGAAGTCGCGAGCACAGCTAGTTATATATAAAGTTCGTGTGATGTATCAGCCGAATGAACCGGCAAACTATGACTTCGACTAGCACGAATTTAATCGTGATGCATTCACAGAGAAAATCACTTCTTCTTAGTGATATTCTCATAAGTAAAAGTTACTCTTGCTAACACTTATGTTTCTTGTCTGCCTGGTAGGTTTTGTAGCAATGACTTCTATATATAATTGTACTTGTAAATCGGTTTCCTTTTAATTTTAATTTTACGTTCTGGATTGAGATCAAGTTATGACTAAGCTTAAAATACTGCGTTTAAAAATCAAACATTTGACAGTGCTTTAAATCAACGTTTTCTGTATAGCAACAATGATGATATGATCAATTCTTCCCCGCACCTGTCATTTTGTAAAGACCTCACAGCCTCGGGTGTTTGTCTATTCATGTGGGTGTATGATGTACCTATGTCTTTCTTCGAAGAGACATCTTTTCTCGCTGTAGGCAGCGGCATATGAATGAAAGAATGAATGAATTTATTTGCCTTTCTAAAAAATACGAACAGAATATAGGCTACACAATATTGTTTTCTTAAGCGCTAGAACAGAACTTTGATAGGTATAGCCAAAACAATTACTCATATCTGTGTTTATAACTAGTACTGCAACAGACCGGGCACCACTTCAACCCCATAGTTCACATCCAAATGGGATGTTGGCTGCTTCGCTGTTCTTCGTTATATTGTATGCGAGCCTGTTGCGTGCACACGGGTGTGACAAGGATGCAAGATCCAAGTTTAATGGGAATGCAGTCAGGTGCACAGTTTTTGTAATTTAATGGTTTTTGTCGTGTGCCCATGTACGGTTTGTAATTGTGTTACTGGTGTCGGCTGCGAACTTGTGTTGCGGTGTTAAAGATAAAATGTACTAGTGGTTTGCTCTGAAATAAGGCTGACTTCCGAGGGTATTTAGCAATATTTGATAAAAAAAACCATTCTTATATCTATGTATATAAGTATACAAGCGACCAGCCCTCGTTTGGTTTCGTTATTTCACATAAACCTTCCTCTTAAATCACTATCTATTAAACCGCGTCAATATCCGTTATGTAGTTTTAAAGATCTATGCATACATAGGGACAGACACGAAAAGCGTCTTTGTTCTTTACTATGTAGTGATAGGCACCACATAATGACTGCCTCGTCTGATGGAAAACTAAAAAAAGGCAACCTATGTTGCTATGACCACTGACAAAAACCTTTAGTATACAGTCGGTTACCATGGTAGTGTTGGCCTAGCTAGAAGGTACTTCTATAGGCTTCATTTAAAGAATTCCATATTGTAGGAAGGTATATTCATTACTTAGAGAAATCTTTCTGTTTATTGACTAGATTGGAACAGAGTCTGTTTATTTAAATTCTGCAAAGAATTATTCCCATCACGATATCATAGGACGGTGTGTTTAGTAATCTCAAAAAACATCAATAAACAAGTATTATTTTCAATTACAAAAACCTAAATCGAAAGTAAATATGCTCCGAATACAGACAAAGACATATAGCAACAGAGGGGTCTGTTGGTGTTAGTTTACACAAAACACTTTGAACTTTACAAGGTGCCAATTTATTACACAAAATCGCTACTTTGTGTTCCCAAAAAGGTGTCCTTATAGAATAATGGCCGGGCCACGACAACGAGATCACCTAATTTGGTTTAGTTTGGCGGAAAATAGATTTTAAACTCGCGTTGTTAAGGTCTAATTACACAGGAGATGAGGTTGAATAGCGAATTGCTTGACGTAAACAGGCAAATTATATGGGTAAAATGCCTAGCTATGTCACTTCCGCTAGGTCATAACTGAAGGGACAGAACCATATAGGATAGGGTGTCGTAGTGGATGGTGTAAGAAAGATATCTATTTTTGCGCATGTACACTAGTTTATCTCTTACAAAACATCCTTGAATACAAAATCTCAAAACATTTTCTATTGCATAAAATGAACCTTAAATGAAACTACATAAAAAGCTTTGCTTTAACAGTCGTCGTTTTACGATCAGAAACATCAGTAAAGGCTCAAACATTAGCTTTGTTTCCTACCGTTGCTGTGATTGAATTTCGTGCATTGTCAGTTAATACTGTTTAATTGACAAAATGTTGACTGTTATGTGAATTTTAATTGTCAATTTTTTCAACTGCCACCCCTGTATAATTTGCTTATTCTGACTTGGGGTGCTTTTGTATTTAAGGAGCGATATATCGCTCTTGCCAGTTTAATCTTGCATCTAAAATCAGCGTAAAGATTAACCACTAACAAAGATAATATTAGTCACTTTTATTCCACTCTCGTTCTATTCCATTTTCGCGTGTTGTCAAAGAATGAAATTCACACGATTTCCGTTTCGTTACACACACTCCTGTTCAGCTTGTGTTGGTACACGCCAGGTATTTCGCTCTGTATCGGTACAAGGGAACCCACTCCGCCTAGAGCCGAGTGAAATATTCTTTTTCGTTATCCCGCGAGCCGTTCTCAAACGTGTATTCAGCACCAAATTTTGAATGCACTCTTTTACATTTTTCGCCGAATACTCGGTAATGTTGTCCTTTCAATTTTTTCCGCTTTTCGCTTCATTTGCATTTTTATAGCGTTTTGTGTGGTCGGTTGTTAGTGTTGTTGAGCGGGACTCGTGTTGTTGCAGTGGTTTTATGAGCATATTTTTTATGGTTTTTCATAGAGCTCTATAGAACTACGTGATATAGTAATAATTAGTATTAAATAAATAACCCAAGACATGCCACGCTAGGCCACACAGCGCCCCCTAGCCCAAAAATAAGCCGAAGCTTGTACTATGGGTACTAGACAACTGATAAACTTGCTTAAATTTTTTTTTGGAAATAAATACATACTTATTATGCATAGAAAACACCCAGAACAATACAAACAGACATGTTCATGAACTCAAATGTTTGTACTGTACGGGAATCGAATCCACGACCCTTGGCTCAGAGCGCAGAGGTCACTACCAAATGAGCCATCAAGCCAGTAGTATTAGTTATTTGCTTCTATTGCTGGCAGGTTTCTGATTAGGAAAAAATTAAGCTTGTGCCCTAAAATTGTTTTTAAAATTGTACCTACAATTGTACCTACAATTGTACCTACCTACCCTATTTCATGACAATGTAGGTTATACTTTTCTTTCGAATTGATACTTGTGTAGATCATCCATATTCCCAAAGTGCTGGCAGTTAGGTTAATGCTTAGATGATGTAACAGAGTGAATGTAGATTCCTATTAAATTGAGTTTGAACGTGGAATGAAATTAGAATTTCTGTGTGCCGCTTCCGACTGTACCTACAGCATAACTAATATACTCGCTAGTAATTTGATACTCAAAATTAATTAACGGGTTTGTATTTTTACTTAAATAAGCCTTATTGCACAATAGAAATAGTGTACAAAAGGCAGACTTACGTATAGTTGTTGATACACTTTATTGCTTTGAAATTATACAACTAAATGTGTCATTTATTGTTAGTTTTAGGTCAACCGTATGCAATAAAGAATATCTGTCTACTGCCTCCAAACAAACTATACTTTTTTACTTACTTCAAGTAATTTTTTAAGATCTAAGTACTTTTAACACCGTTACCCCAGTTTTGCTCCTATTTGGTCAGAATGCCTTTCGCTTTTAATTACTTATGGATACCTAGATGTACTTTGGTCAAGGACTTTATTCTTAGACTGTCCACCTGTTGTCAGAACACCTGCAAGTCTAGCGGGTGGGTACCCGCTGGTTCGCCACTCGGCTAACAAATGCTGCTTTATAAACTATTTTCGTATTGTTCTTTGGTGGCTACTCATATTTGATGTAGCTAATATTTATTTGTATGTATTTGTTTAGAACAACCAACACCGATACATTACTTTGGACAGGCTCGGTGGCTCATTTGGTAGTGACCTCTGCCCTCTGAGCCAAGGGTCGTCGTGAGTTCGATTCCCGCACAGTACAAACATTTGTGTTCATTAACATGTCTGTTTGTATTGGTCTGGGTGTTTTCTATGTATAATATGTATTTATTTACAACAAAAAATGTTAGATACATTTTATCAGTTAGTAAGTTTATCAGTTGTCTAGTACCCATAGTACAAGCTTTGGCTTAGTTTGGGGCTAGGTGGCGCTGTGTGGCCCAGCGTGGCATGTCTTGGGGTTATTTATTTATTTATTATTTATTACATTTTTTGCTTAAATTAAATTCGAACTAAGTGTCAACTTAATTATAGGCTGTTACGGCATTCAATCTGAAGCATTTATACTAAAAATAATTTTATTTTATATTAGTAGAAATGTTTCATGTGTGTTTAAGAGATATCATATCGACTGTTGTCTGTTTCTCTAAAAAATATTCGTTAACTAAGTTCACTATTTTAATTTTTTTTATCATGTCTTTATCGCTTTTATTTCATCGTCAGTCTCTGGTAGTCTACTGTTGTTCGCCACTTTGTTCGATCATGGGCTTCTCACATCCAGCATTTGCCAGCCCAAACGTCATCTTGCCCAAATCGTCGCTCCACGCTGGCCGAGAAGCAGTATTCACCCCATAACTCGTTTATCCTACCGATTGTCGGTTCTGCGGCTAATATGAATACCTTTTTTTTATGTATTAAAATTAGTGTACAAAAGGCAAATCACTATTAATAAAAATAAATAATTATTGTAGGTATGAGAAGCTCTATTTTGCCATTGAGCATGTGAAATTAACAATACGAGGGTCATTTGAAAAGTTCGTAGCCTAACATACTTAATGAAACCACATGATTTTGATTTTATTTTTATTTTTCAACATACTCTCCCCCGAGCTCAACACACTTTTTCCATCGACCCGGTAAAGCTTCGATACCCGTTTTAAAAAAATCTTCGTCTAACTCCTCAAAATAGGCGTCCACGGCAGCTATAACCTCTTCATTTGTAAAAAAATGTTTACCACCTAAAAATTTTTTTAGCTTTGGGAACAGATAAAAGTCTGACGGTGCTAAATCCGGCGAATATGGGGGATGAGGTAACAATTCAAAGCCACACTGATGGATTTCTGCCATGGATTTCACAGAGGTGTGAACGCGCGCATTATCCTGATGAAACAAGACCTTCCTTCTCTATAAACCTGGACGTTTTTCTTTTATTTTTTCTCTTAAACGACGCAGAAGGTTGCAATAGTAATCGGAGTTTATTGTTTCACCTTTTTTTAAATAATCCACCAAAATTATACCCTTTGCATCCCAAAAAACTGATGCCATGACTTTGCCGGCCGATAAAACGACCTTTGCCTTCTTTGGGGTGGGTGATCCTGCTCTTTTCCATTGTTTCGATTGTTCTTTCGTCTCAGGTGTATTGTGGTGAACCCAGGTTTCATCCATGGTTATAAATCTTTCAATGAATTCCTGGGGATCAGCCTCATATAACTCTAAACAGTCCCTGGAAGTTGTGAGTCGGTTGCGTTTTTGTTCCACTGAAAGCAGCCGCGGTACCCAACGCGCAGACACCTTAGAAAATCCAAGTTCAGTAGTAATTATATGATGTGTTCGTTCAGAAGAGATGCCTACAGTCTTAGCTATCTCCTCGACAGTAATCTTCGATCAGATAAAATTAAGTCACAGATTTTTTCTTTGTTTTCATCAGTGGAAGCTGTCGAGGGGCGACCACTACGAGGCTCATCTTGAATGGACTCCCGACCCCGTTTGAACTCTGCTACCCAGTTTTTAACAGTCGCATACGAAGGAGCGGACTCACCTAAAGTAGCTGTCATGTCTTCATGTATAGCTTTTCGAGTTAAACCTTTCAAATTCAAGTATTTGATCACTGCACGAAGTTCAATTTTATCCATTTTCAAGAATAGCTGTGACTTGACGTACGATATCACGTGTAAACGAACAATGACTTATTGTAAATAAACGAAACTTTGCATACTTGTTACTAACAAATGTAGCTATAAATTGAGGGTAGTTATAAAATATACCAATGACTCAAACTACGTTAGGCTAAGAACTTTTCAAATGACCCTCGTAACATAATCATAGTCATTCTCTGCCAAACAACAAGTGGGCTTAGCAGAATAAAATATAAAATCTTTACGTAGTTTTCTACAAAGGTAGCTAAGTTGTACATATTTTTAAAGAAGTAATTTAAAGTACTACCGCTGTTCTAGGACACGGTACAGTTACGACGAGAATACAGGAATAAAAACCCGCTTCAAATGTTATATTCAAGAAACCAATTTTTCTCAATTACCTGCCACCACCCCGGGAAGGAAGTTTCCCAAAACGAGGAACAAACATTCATCCATTCGCGAACTCGCAAATGAGTTTTATTTCTCGAATTGGTCGCATTCTCGTCGCGGTGAGGAAAGTGCCTCGCCCGGGGACCGAACAGTATTCTTTTGCTGAGTAATTCACTTTATCGTGTGACGTCAGGGAACCACAATGGGGTTGAATTGTTAAGTAAAAGGTGCGAATGATAGACTTTAGTAAATAAATGAATAGGTTTAGTAACTTCTGAGACCATGTTCTTGAAAATTATGTGATAACTAGCTGTGCTCGCGACTTCGTCCGCGTGGAATAGTTATTTTTTCCCCTTTTTTTTACATTTTCCATTATTTCTTCGCTCCTAATAGTTGCAGCGTGATGTTATATATAGCCTAAAGCCTTCCTCGGTAAATGGTCTATTCAACACAAAAATAATTTTTCAATTCAGACCATTAGTTCCTGAGATTAGCGCGTTCAAACTAACAAACAAACAAACTCTTCAGCTTTATAATATTAGTTAAGATATAATTTTAGCCACAGGCTGATGACGGACAGCAGTATCGCCGAAGCGAAAAGCTACGCTCAGCGATCGCCAAACCGTCTTCCCAGTGGCGGTTATGTGTATATCCTCCAGATGTTGGCATTGAGAAGGAACTGGGGAGGCCTATGACCAGCAGTGGACTGCGATGGGCTGATAATGATGATAAATTTTAGCCACATTGGTAAATTTTCAAGGAGACTAGCCAAGTTCCGGCAGACACCCCCACTTATCGTCTGGTACCATAGTACAAGGGAAAATCTTAGGTTGAGCCCAGTCTTAGGTTAGATGGGAGCTACATGCACCTTATATTTTGTGGCTATAAATGCATCTTCTGCCTTTCTATTTTCTTTACGTACCGAGAGATTCGAATGCGTTGACAGCCGGCAGCAAGCAAATGGCAGGTCTTAAATATAAAAGGCATACCTCCTATAACGAGGTCCTACCAGGAGCACATAGAAAACTGTCAGAAAGAGGACTATTTATAGTTCTGTTGTGCCGCTCATTCCCTGAGTGCTGACGTAAGGGCCGGGTAGGGAACGTCATTAAAATTTCAAGTCGCAACGTGGTCGCGGTTGCTCTGCATCGATGAGTGCGTAATTACTCTTAATTTGCCGACTGTACTGTGTACTTTGATGTTATTTTGGTGTTCCCGTTCGCTCTCGTCACTATACCGCTAATTAAACCGGAAAAATATCAAGTGTTGGTGAATTAATTGGCTGTATAATGGTCTGTGATTATGGGTAGGGTTTTTGGAGTGTTTAGGCGTAATTTTCGACGTGTCCACTGTCCACACAATATAACGTGACATTTGCACTTTCAGAGAAGCGTTACCAATCAGTATTTTACTTTGACGGATAATAAGTATGTAAATAAATCAAGTGATCCTTGCCATAGATCCCTATATACATACATCCATTTTTCATTGGCTTTTCGCTCAAAAATACCCTGTAGGCAAACTAACTTAAATTCAAAGTGTGATTTTCATTTAAAATTTCATGTAAATATCTTTTAAACTAAGCGAACAGTATAAAAAGTCTTCATTTGTGGTAGTACAACTTTCGTTAACCACAAACAAACTAATATAGTATTACTCTAAGGAGTACTTATACATACAGTGATATCATACTGTATCGTAGGTATACATACATAAGGTGCATACCTATTTCTAAATACCCGAGTTATAATGTAAACTCGATGTCAATAGTCATTCGATATTAGCAGAAATAAAGAGGCTGATTGCCATTATTTAAAAAAAACCTAATTCATATTTTGCGATATGAGGAGGAACCGTTTCACGGATACCAATCAACGTTTTATATGTGCTAGTAGCTTTTGCGAGGCATTTTCCCATTTCCATCACCTCCGGGCGTAAAGTTAATTCAGATTTATCTTTCAGATTTTATGTTGGGTGATTTTATCTCACATTCGATCGGTTTTTTTTCTTGTATGCTGTTACATATGTACCTATAACAACTAGTGAGGGAGTATTTTTTGAAATTGAACCCTTAAGACAGCCAATTTGTACAGAACTTTATGATGGAACGTAATATTTTTCCGTTTTATGTAAACTACAGCATTTTCTCTCTCAGTATTTTTCAGGTAAAGATGTTATTACATTAACATAATTAATGTTGGTAATTTGACGTTGAAAGACTCGCTAATGTAAAACAACAAATTTAACAAGGAGAGATTACATAAAGAAAGAAAGAAAGAAAGAAAGAAAATCAGTTTATTTGGTGCCACACATCACAAATTATGAAACATACATATTATTAAATTACAGTGACAAATATTAAAAAAAAAGAAAAAAAACACAAACAAAACAAAAATAAATAAAAAGAAGAAGATGTTTGGACTCGCGATGGTAAACTGTTTGCCCGCAAAGATCAGGGAACACCACGCCACCGTCTACGATCGGAAGCTGACATTACTAAAGTTTTTGGTTAGCGATGATGTTCGTCCTTCTTTGTTTCTGTACCGAGCTTTTCATTTGTAATTTATTTTTGTTTTTATTTAACTCACTGTGTGCTTTTTTCGCCTTAACGGGAGCTTTTGTTATGGTGATATGTACTCTTTTATCACGATTTTTGCGTAGCTTCATTTGCTCGTGTTTGCATTGGTGCATGAATGTTTTGTCTTTAATGCGTAAACTATGTATATTTTGCAGTACAATACTTAGCCGAGACTGCATGTACAGTGGAATATGGCAATATTATTATTATAATTTTTTTTCTGTCGGTTTTTTTTTTTTTTTTTTTTTTTCTGTCGGTTTGATTTTGTACTATATACAGACATTAACGAAACACTTAAATATTTCTAAAGTACACATAATACTCTCTTTTACACCTTTCACGTATATACTGTGTATTACACCCGAATACAATTTAACACATTCACAACCTGCTGATTCAATTCTATTTAATAATATTGATTGGCGTCATGTAACATTACTGTGTTCTGTTTTAACACATTGCAAACATATCATCATTGCATATGCATTTGTTTTTCAATTTGTCAAATTTAAAAATAAACTCTCTGTAGGCCTACTGAATCCTGGATCTCTTGGTACAAACCATGACGAATTCATAGTTGCTATGGATCGTCATAAGGTCGATATAATGGCTATCAATGAGACATGGCTCAGGCCGGGTGAAGAGGGGCGGGCACCTTCTCCCCCTGGATATCGGTTGCTTCATATCCCACGACCAGCTTCAATCCGCTCTCGGGGCGGTGGCGTCGGCTTTTATATAAAACAAGGAGTCAATGTTCGACTCATTGACCATCCTCATACGCCGACGGTCGAACAGATGTGGCTAAGTCTCAAGTTAAATGGCGTTAAGCTGGTAATCGGCACGGCTTACCGTCCACCGTGGCTTAGTGTTGATACATTTATTGATGGTATAAGCGATTCGGTGTCTTCGTTTAGTAAGTTTGATAAATTACTCTTATTGGGGGATTTTAATGTAAACATGCTCAATATTAATGATATCCATACAAAAAAACTAGTAGACTTTCTCAATTGTATGAACCTCACGCAATATGTGGACAAGCCGACTCACTTTACTGACCACAGCGAAACTTTAATTGACGTAGTTTGTTCAGATACACGTATTACACATTTGCTGATTGACCATATACCAGACCTAAGTAGCCATGCCTTTCTTACTTTCAATTTAAATATCAGGAAAAACAAACCACCTCCAAGGTGGATTGTGTACAGACCCTTTAAAGATATAGATTATATACAATTTAATAAAGATGTCTGTTCGATTCCGTGGGATGATATTGAAAGCGAAGATATAGATACTATGTTACAAAGATTCAACGATAATATTTTACAACTATTTGATGAACATGCTCCAGTCAAGCGCGCTTATATTAAATCCCATTCATATCCATGGATAACATACAATATAAAAAAAATGATTAAGTTGCGAGATAATGCTCATATTAGGTTTAAATCGACCCGACTAGAAAAGCATAAAGTTTATTATAAAGAATTAAAAGGTATCGTAAAAACTGCCATAAATGCTGAGAAATCGGCATTCTTCAATCAGCATATTAACGCTCACATAAAAGCTCCTCGTTTGTTGTGGAAAAATATAAAAAAGTATATCGCAGATTTTAAAAAGAAGAATTTTGAGCTCCCTTCCAATTTATGCGATCCAGAAGCTATTAGTGATCATTTTTTGAATGTACCAGGTAATAATGATGTTGATGCGATGGTGATTAATGATCTTAATAGTTGTCAATTTACCTCTGCTGTATTTTCCTTACAACCTGTAACTGAGGAAGCTGTCGGGAACATAATTAAAACTATTAAAACTAACGCACAGGGTATTGATGGAATTACGTTAGATATGATATTGCTCACATTGCCACATACATTAAAAATAATTACGTCATTAGTAAATAGATCCATATTGACCGGTGTGTTTCCCCATAAGTGGAAAACCGCGATTGTTAGACCAGTTCCAAAGGTACAGCACCCTGTTGAGTTCAAAGACTTGCGCCCTATTAGTATCCTTCCATGTTTGTCCAAAGTTGTTGAAAGAGCAGTTTGTACTCAAATGACCGAGCATCTAGAAAAGTGTAATATACTTCCCGAGAAGCAATCTGGTTTTAGAAAATGTCGTAGCACAGCCACAGCCCTAATAGATGTAGTAGATGATATACTTACAGCACAAGATATTGGCAAAGGCACAATCTTGGTGCTGTTAGACTACTCCCGTGCGTTCGACACAATCAATTCCAGTATTTTATTATCTAAACTCCGTTATTATGGGTTTGATTCTGCAACTCTGAAGTGGTTCACTAGTTATTTGTCTGAACGATCACAATATGTTGAAATTCGAAAGGAAAATGGGTCTACAGCTTGTTCAAAAACGTCAAAATTAACCAGAGGGGTACCACAGGGATCCATATTGGGGCCGATACTTTTTATTCTATATACCGCAGATATTATAAAAAAGCTAGAAAATTGCCGTTATCATTTATATGCTGATGATCTTCAGCTTTATGTATCTTTTAAACCTGAAGCAACCGCTGCAACCATGGATAAATTGAATGAAGTTCTGGACCGAGTTAACCAATGGAGCAACAGTCACAACTTAGTATTAAACCCTACGAAGTCTAAGTACATTATATTTGGATCACAAAATATAATAAATAAAATACACGCTCAGAAACCACGCGTTTCAATCACAGGTAATCCTTTAGATAACGTAACACAAGCTCGTAATCTGGGCATCCTAATGGATGAAAGGTTACATTTCGAAGGACATGTGCTAGAAATTATGCGCAATTGTTTCTACAGGTTGAAGGTACTTTACAATTTACGGGACTATGTGAACGTGGACGCGCGAGTTCGATTATGTGAATCCCTTATACTTTCAAAACTGAATTATGCTGACACTGTTTTCGGTGGATGTTTATTAAAGCGCACTAAGAAGTTGATGCAACGTATACAAAATGCTTGTGCCCGATATTGTTTTCCGGTACCTCGACGATCACATATCACTCCATTCTTGAACCAAAACAATTTATTAAATATGTCTGCTAGATACACCCTCCACTTAGGATCATTGCTTTTTGAAGTTATCAATAAGAAAGAACCTTCTTACCTCTTCGGAAAACTGAGATTTGCGCAGTGCAAAATGAGAATTGCTCCACGTTTGATGTTTCCTCAGTACAATACGGCTGCGTTTCGTGGCAGTTTTCGCTATGCTGCCACAAAATGCTGGAACAACCTTCCGCCACCAATCAGAATCCTAAAATCTGTTGCTTCTTTTAAGAGAAATCTTAAAAGATATCTTGTTAATGAACAAAAAGTTTAATAGCCATTCTGTCTCTCCTGTGTTCTCATTCCCATCTGTCACATTTCGTACACTCAATGCTCCACCCACTAATTCTCCAACTCTCACACATTCATGCACACAATGTATATAAATTATTAAATGTTAAATGTTGCCTACTGTTGCGCTCTGCGTTTGTTGTTAATATGTAATAAGTGTTTTTGTTTGTATAATAAGTGTTTTTGTTTGTTTCTATAATTATAATTTTACGTTTTTTGTTTAAATTTTGCGTTGGCCGGTGTTGCGACGTATTCGTGGTTTCCACTGAAAACCAGCGTTATGGCAAATAAATATTTGCCATGACATTATAGCTGAGTGGACACCATTTTGGCCACATCCTACATAGTAGCTAGAGTTTATTATTATTATTATTTTTTTATTATTATTATTTTTAGTTACAGTGTTACATTGTGTAATTGTGGCCAAATAAAGCTTTTCTTATTCTTATTCTTATTCTTAAGATCACAACAAAACGGTTATATGACACGGCAAATACAAGTGGGCGCAATAACGAAACATCATAACAATCACAGACAACAATACAGAAAAAAAAATAACATAATTATCAGCGCATATTTTATGTGCAATTAGAACTGGTGTTCTAGGTGAGATAGGTTGGTACCTATCTCCACAGTTTTACATAGAAGTTAGGCGGTTCAATCGTTATACTTGTAACACACTAACTTATAATATATGTTTCAAACTAAAGCACTTCAAAAGCAAAAAGTATAAGAATTACTTCTGAAACGCTTTAGTAAAACGCTTGTATGTTATTGTTGCAAGATTGATTATGATTAGCTTAACCAATGGCTCATATCAACTTGTCATCAGTTTACCTAGGACTCGGGTAAACTGATGACACGTTGATATTAAGTATTTGCTTCGAGAAATCAAGAGAAAGAATATTTCGAATGTTTGTGTGCAATTTCATACCAAGAATTTACGCAGTGGACATAATATGAAAATACAATATGTTCAACATAGTTTACAAAAGGTAAAAATAAACGTAAACAAAGAAAGCAGGGAACACTGGATCATCCGGCGTTTCCTTCAAGCCAACGGATTTACATGGCAACATCGCGGCTAACGGCATAGAATATTCCGATCGTAAAAAGCGATGGCGCATTTGGGCGCTCAACGAAATGGTTCAGTACCCAATATTTTTATAGATTTTCTTATAAATTACGTTCGTGTTTGTGATGTTGCGAATTGCGTATGGATTCTAACAGGATTTTATCCCACTGTGCAGTACATATTTCAAGTTCTAGTTGCGCTCACAACAAACTTTATAGTTAACTAGAGCCACCATATTAGTTTGTAGTATACACTAAGTAATAAATCATTTCTATATCTTAGGAGAGGCTAGCCAGCAAAATTACTGAGTACATAGGCTAGTTGTCGACTTTACTATGTGTACCTACATACCTACCTACGTACCTAGATTTTACAACTGCCTGAATAGTAGTACTATGCTTGGTTACCAATATATTATTAGGTGCTGCAGCGACTATACCTACTCAACACTCAATCTTCAAATGACCTATCTTGACTCTTACCATCAGACGCATTATCTTGCTCGTTCCATTACGTATTAAATATGTAAAAAAGACTGCTATCTCCTGAGGTTTAAACTTCAAAATTTTTTACCGCCTTTGACGAAAACTTTATACATAACGTTTCGCAAACTTTGTCCCGACAGACGCACAAGTTACTCATTCTCTATTTCCCTGTTGTGAGTAAGCCAATCCTAATATCGGTTGTAGTACCATTTAATAAGTTACACCTTCGCAAAAGCTAATTTTTGGAAGGCAACTAAAAATTTTAGCCAATCGTATTTAATCTGCATTTGCGCGCGAGACATGCTCGTTTGCTATTGGTTAATGCGTGCACGCCATATTCCCTCCCTGTTGTCTTGCAGCATGGAAGATAGCAAAGATAGCAGTGTCAGAGTCTTGCAGAGATGATACTCTGTTTTTGTTCACTTTAAATCTTAATTAGAACGCAATATAATCTATATTTCATCGGCGTTGTTATTCATTTAGCTTTTCTTCTGCGTAGACGAAGTTCGCCGATGTTTCTTAAAAAAATGGTTCAACAGTACTTCGCATCTTTTAAATGGAGATTTCGTTGTTGATCCGATCTCGACATTACTTATTCACCCCTCATACATACATACGCTGGAAACGCGAGTGGCTTCACTCTAGAGACAAGAAACGATTTTTAAACAAAATGGATTCAGCTCGGTAGTCTGAATAATGCTGATTAACAGACTGGTCCCATAGGAGCTCCAGCCACAGATTACCTTGCCTTTTTATTCATGCTCGCCGGTGATACCAATGTTCAAGTTCTTAACTATGACTATTATAGTTTCAACAGTCCCTTGAAAGGATTCGTGGTTTATTCTTGCGCTTCTGTTCCTTGCGGATTTAAAATATGTCCTTAGTATAGAAACACCTGTTAGAATATTATGCAGGAACGATCTTTTCTTTATGCGGTTATCATGGGGTCACTGACATTTGCATAAAATACGTATGTTATCAGTATTGAGTCGACGATCAATACAATGACAGTACTATGTTTGATGTTGTTTGAAACTGTTTTACTTAAATCTTGATACTCGTAGTGAAACTCGTCTTGAATAAATAAAGCAAAATGCTTAATAAATATATTCAAGAATCCGAACCTGTTCTACCAATTTATTAACTTTCGTCACAATTTCTTTGATTTTTCTAAAAGTGTGTACAAGAAAATGTATATTTACAATAATGGACCTTATAAATAATAAATAATCTCTCGAATCGCCTCTATATTTTCCACAAAAACCTCAGTGTAAATAGTATCACAATATTAATCTTTTGCTTGAAGAGTTGGTTAAACCGAATTATCAACTTAAGCTCCAATTTAATAAGCAGTTGTCCGGAAATGGTCTCGGGAGGGCGAAGTTCGACGGTCAAAGAAACTGGTGCAAAGCGTTCGCTTAATAAAGTTACTTGCTTCTTTTATTCCCGACTGTGCAAGTGGAAATTGCAGATAATGTTACGCTAGACATGCAGCGATCTTAGTTAAGCAAATGTTAAAGTTTAATTGTTATGATTAAGATTGTTAATTTGTAGTAAAAAACGATCAGCAGTTTTTGGGGCGCCTAGGGTGTGGTATGTTATGTCCATAAATGGCGATTTCCGTTTCTTTAACATCATACGAGGCGCTTCCTCGTTTTCCACCTTTAGCAAATAAAAATAAAGCTAACTGACGATTTAGTTACCTACTTAGGTTACCCCATGATTTTTACGGAAAAGAAAGTGAGTGCGGGAAAAAGAAATGTAACCAGAAAAATATAGACAATACGTGTGTAAATACACAATTTGGCTCTTTCTGTCTATCTTTCTTTAGGACGAACAATATATTCCACAGGATTAAAATTCGCATTATCCTCATTTTCTATGCCAGAGACAGTGTCGGGCTAAAGAAAGTGTTTACCGGACGACAGATTTACATACAAAATATCTTTACACGCAGTTTTGATAAGCATATCTAAGGTAGATTTAACCCACAATTATTCTAGCTAATATTTTTTGTCTCTTGATTTACATTCCATTTTTATCCTAAGTAAAGACAATATTTCCAAATGTTTATTTGCATGACCCAGACTCAGTATAACTTGTGACGTAAATGAACTTGGGACCCTTGGAATTACCACTGAAATTAAATACACACACTGCGCGAAAGTTAATTTAGTAATTGAGTTGTTTCTGTCCTTATCTCGCTGTTTATTCTATAACTATTATTATATTACACAGATCCAAAGTTCTATAATAAAATTAGATAGATAAATTCTACACACATTTGGAATTTCGGCATTACCCTTTTCAATTATGCATGTTTGGGGTAACATACTTAATTGAACAGAGCCGAAATTTATTTAGAGGTCAGTTTATTTTGTTTTCAAAGAATTAAAGCAGCTTGAAATTTAGTAGGTACATCCACGGTACGTTTTGTGCGCAATTTTCTGCTACGCGCTATCTTTCAAAAAGCGAGCTTATACATTTCTCAAGGGCCGGTAACTCAAGGGCCGGTAAATACGAGGAAGGCACACAGGGTGCCTTCCTCGTATTTAAGGGCTGAAGTGATCACTTATGGGACGGGCTCGTTTGCCCCCTGTCATAAAAAAAAATCATTTTCATGCACAGCTCACTAAGTTGGCAAACCATACGTTTATTATGCGAAATGAAATCATTCGATTAATAAAGGTTCATCACGATTGTTTACGATGAATACTACCAATTCGGAGAAATCGTAAGCAACATTTCCACATTCCCAATTGGATGGAGCTCAAACAAACAATCCCGCCTCGATCCGAAGTGTCGTGGCTTACGTGAACATAATATTACGTTACTGATTAATACAGTTATAATGTATTGGACTCGCCCGCCACTTCGAATGAAGAGGACTTACTTATTGAGCTACGTTTATAATATTTAGGTAATGTAGCTGCATGAATTCCAATGTTCAGGCAAATATTTCGATGGCGATTAAACTTTCATCATTCATGTAGCAACTAAACTCTTTTACCCTTCTAAAATGTATTTAAGTAAAGCTTAAAATACTCATTATCACCATCCTGGTCAGATGTAGCTCTTAGCTCCCTCCAGTGACGCTGCTGCCCATTATCGGTCTGTGGTATTTAGCTACGCCTTAAATCGTGGTGGTTATACCGCCAACAGTCGGCTACCAGAGCCCCGTTTGTTATACAGCAGGATGCACCTATATTATTATGAAACATGTAGGTATATGTACGTTACGTACGTACGTTAATTAGGTTTGTATTAAATAGGACGCGGGTATTTATTATTTAAGGCCGACATTAGCTACGCGGCAGAAAGGCACGAAATATTCTAGTGCTCCTGGCATTTCACTTGATTTTACCGGAGCTATATTTTTTATTGCAATTTCTTTTCTTTTCCAGCCTCTTTGGTAGGACGTAATAATAGATTGACGTGGTAACAGGGCCCTGTTTCATAAGACTTTACACTAAGTTGCAATTTTAAAATGTGCATAAGATTATCAAATAAAAATGTTATACATTTATCAAGACAAGCGTTAAAACGTGCAGAAATCTTGTAGTAAGTATGTTCTGTCCAAATAATATAGTTACCTATGTTCATACATATTAAACTTAAAAATTAAATGAAATGAAACTCATGTTTTATTAACATTATCATAAATTTCAAGACAGCTTGAATGACCAAGTAGGTACCACATGAAAATTGTAGGTGTTGAATGTTGTATTTTATTGAAGTATTTTATCTAAGAACATCAAAGATGGAACATCTTTGATGCTCTTGGATAAAATACTTCCTAATTATTATTTTTTGCAGACAGCGCTTTTTCTAATCTTATTGTGACTCATGTTGGAAGTTAACATTTATTTTTATATCCAAAAGTATCACTCCTAAATCTGTAAAGAAATTTATATTATTATTTTATCATTTAAAATAAAATAGTTTATTTCTGCAAATAGATTCACTAGTAATACTTTTGCACGTCAAACTTTTTTCCTAATACCATTTGGTCAATAAGTACCTCCATAACTATTACCATGTAATTTATGCCTAGGTACCTGGTAAATTTCCTTGTAATACAACGTAGGCAAATACATGTAAAATGTAATACACTCATATTTATTATTTTACGTGCAATACTGTACTTTCCAAGATAATGTCGGAGGCTTGAATTTTACATGGCGGTGTTGTGTTCGGCGTAAAATACGGTTTCATCGCGGGCCACCGTAAACCCGACCACTTACCTAACAATACTTGTAGTTTGTAAGTGAGTTATGAGGTTTAAAAAGTTGTGAAAGGAAAAATGTTATATCTCTTACAACTGAACGTTACATTTTTCCTATTTAGTTTCGTATTCATTCATTTTGTAATCTACTCGAGTTGATATGACATCATATAAAATAAAATGTAACATTTATATTGGTTTTGTAGAGAAATACTAGTACATAATAGTCATATTATGTTTATTGTCATCAGATTTTTGGGTCGAAGTCAATATTTCGAACTGGTGGTAGATGTTAATTTTAGCGATTTGACAAATCGGTTCTCTATATCCAGTAGGACAGAAATTACGTATCCCATCATACCATTCATCATCAATTAAGACTTTCGCTGTCTAGAGATTAGACACATTAGAATATATAATTATTGTTTACCGGTCACAGATGACCAACAGCATTCAGCGCGTTAAAGGTTTTATTTGTCTTGAGTGACAATGATGACTCTATTCTATTAAATACACCATATTTTTAAATTAAAATTACACAAAACGAAAATATCTCCGAAAATTAAATAAGATTTAGTAACAAATCAAAATATGTACCAGTAAGGCCACTGTCATGAACCAAATCTCATACAGATCAAGTGACTTTAATAAAAACAGAAAAACAAAAGCAGATCTAGGTACCTACATTTCAAAGAACTGCAGGCAAATCTAAATCGTGTTATGTCAGAGACTATAGTAAAGTATTTCGATGTCAAGGCGTTACGGCATCAAGGTAATATGGCATCTGTAACCTAGATGCCTGCTTACCGGCATGTCACCTGCTGTCTCTCACGGTATCTAAACTTAGCGAGGGAATTTAAAGCGGAATTCTCAAATGTTTAGGAAAATGTGACTGTGATGTTGAGGGAGGTAATGCTAATACTACATAACAAATTCACCTAGTGGTCCAGAAGCTACAGATCTTCTTTATTTTTATGTACAGAACAGGTTGTATGACGTTGAACATTTTAGGAATAATGGACAAATAGACATTCTTACATTTCAGGAAAAAGCATTACAGATGATGATGAAAATTGAAAACTGTTGATAACGATGTAAGGAAGTACATCATGTACTATAATAAATGTCGCGTGTTAGTCAATTTACTTAATATAAGTTTAAATTAATTATCTACTAATTAGAATGTTTTTTATTTGTTTGATCATGTCTTGTTAGTAACTTTATCAGTATTGACGGTAGCAATACGTGATCTGATATATTGTGTTGATAGCGGCCTCGCATTTATAGATAAATATTATTCAAATCAATATTATTACTTAGGTACCTGATTTTATACTAAATTTGTTATTTTTTACTAGGATATAGCTTAAATTAAAGGACTATATATGTAACCTAATTAATCAATACGATTAGTCATTCATCAACTATAATATCCTATCAAATGGTATTATGTTAATAAGTCATCCAAAATTCGAAGGTCAATTTAGATAATATACATTGTGTTAATACTCATAGATATAAGACATGTATAGTATACGTTCAATGACTAAATAAAACAATAGCTGTAAACAGAAAGCGTCTGTCATCTCATTAGCATCTGTTTTCCTCGCATAACAAAACAAGCAAGCCAAAACGTTTTTATTGCCTTATCCGTACCTACCTACCGTTATCGTCATCACAGCACATCGAGTACAATATCTGCCGTGACAAACTCGAGATAACCAGCCTCTGATAACACCAGTGCTAGCAGACTTTTCCGATTGTGCACACGCATTTTACCGTAAAAAATGAAAATCTACGACGAACGTTTTTAACCCGAAATACTAGGAAAAGATGTAACTTTGTCCGCGGTCGACATTTCAAAGTCCGCGTCTTTTGTTTCATTTGAAATGTTTTAGTGCAAAATGGGTAAAGTGATACAGACTTTGAACGCTTATTTACTAGATACAACAAAATGCTGCATGAATGTGGACAGATTGAAACAATTTTGTTTGTGTCGACGAGACGAAGGCGATCATGAGGTAATCTAAAAAATTGTTTTCTACGATGTCTCCGCAATATTTCAACTATTCTATTTCATTCGCCTGTCCTTTGTTTTTATTACCAAACAGTTCAACTTAGATTATTTAAATAGTCATTTGTTTTACAAGGACACTGACTCGGTAAAGAAAATTCACTATCCTGAATGTCGATAACTCGTTATAACATGTTTTGCGATTATGAAGTAATCGAAAACGTTTTTATTATGCCGTGTGACGAATAGGTGTAATTTAATACAATCGATCATACACATCCGATTTTGTCGCACGATTGTGGCACACCATTGTTTTCACGATGTCGTTGTTCCATTAAAAATGTTTCGTAACCGTTTGCGTCAATAACAATGTAACATTTCAATATATAACATGTATTATCAAAGATTCGTGCTCAGAACAAAGTTGTAGAGAAATGCTTGAATAAGGATGTTGTGCTGATAGATTCATCAATAAGTTGCAGCGAACATCTAGATATCACCCAGGTGATAATCTATTTATCGATAAACAGCACTCTCACATACTTTATACTCATATCGTCTGCACAGTCGATAACTCTTATTTCTTTTGAGATAAGATGAACACATGAAGTGCATGATCTCAATTCAATTTTATCGCATTCCTGAAACGTATGCTTTTTATTTTTATTTCGCCGAAGTCTTGTCAAAGTTTTCAGAAGACGCGGTGATATTAATTTCCTCCGCTTTTAATGAGGCTTGACAACTTCTCCCCAGAAATTGGAGGAAAATAAATGTTCCCGAAGGAGCCTTAATTATTACAAGTTTTTAACAGCAACGTAAATAATTTGCTGGGCGATTTTACACTCCAAGTTTGGAAGTTATTCATGAAGTCATTTAAGTCTATCAATAATATTCCCACGTTTTTATGTAACTTTTCACCTTGGTCGCCCAATTATCTGAAATAGAAGACATAATTACCTTTGAATTCTCATATCTATTTCAAGTCAATGCCAGGTCTAGTCAGTTATGTTTTATTCTTCATTAATCTGTGATTTTTTTTAAAATCTTCGTTTTATGTTGTAATAAAAAGTCGTAGGTGCATAAAACAGCATGAATAAATTCCTCTATGATCAAAGATACCTTATCGTAAGAGTATCATTATTCAAAAACACAATTTTGTTACTAGGTATTAAAACTAAAATAAAAATGAAATACAATATCATTGATGGACAAATAGGTAACATCCCTTTCTGCTCTTACATTTTCAACAGTACGATCTGAGAACCAATGAAATATTTATTTTAAAATTTCATCGGACCGCTCATATACTGGCGTTATCGTCGCAATACATACTAAAAAGCACTTGAAGAATATTAAACGCGTAAAGTGACGTTTTTATAAGTCGTAAAGAGATATCAAGTGAAGTGGTAAGTATTTTGGGTTCGCTACCTCTGGCTATGGCGGCGGCTGCCATCCGACCATCCATACGACCTTCATTCTTAAATAAGTACATATTATGTATATCCAAATCTCACCAGTTGTTCACCACTTTGATGAGACGCAAATGCTATATGACTTGCGTTGTGAGATTTTTGTTTGCATGATTATAACACACACTGTGGTTAGAACACATTGTGCTTTCCGTAAGTTTTTTGTACTTAAACATTATTCCAAATTCCGTAACATCCAACATAAATTTTATTGTCAAGGAATGATATTAGTAGATTGAAATTATACTTTCAAATTTCAGAAACGTTGAGATATTCATACTGAACAGTACTTTGATCATCACTTCTGAATAAACAGTTTTTGTTTTGTAATTTTTTGTCTAAGGATAATAATGTAACTTAGACATTTTGTATACTTTTATGAAACTGGATCTTAAAAAAACCCATAAAATAAATTTTAAACAAAAACGTATCACAACTATTACGAGTATAACTGGATGTAAGGCTGTTATAAAAGCGACTGCTATTTTTGCTGTTTTACTTACTTGGCAAAACGAACGGGATTTTTCCTGTGTATTTTCCTACAGTTGTGTCTGCTATGTCGGACATTTGAATTTATAAACCGTCTGAAGTATTTATTGCTTGCAGTTCATAACAAGTGTATAATGCAAGTCGTGTAAATCTAACTAAATACATATAATAAAATTGATATGGACGCTAGAATATTAGAAATAAAAATAATTAACAAACAACTTATGTTATTTCTTAAATCAATAATTTCATCTGCAACTTTTCTCCCAAGCCAATAAATATTTTGAAATAAAATATTAAGCTAATAAATCGTCTAAGTTACAAAGTTAGGAAATGTATGCTACCAATCAGTTGAATAACGTTATAACATCTTGTTTTATTAGACATGCGTTGCTTAAGTGCAGTTTTAAGATTTGGAAATGTTCACTCGCCGCTTTGACCACGCCGGTTATTCGGTTCATCTGCGTTGCAATCATGTGTGTGTAATTTGTCCATATATGTATAATAATAACTTATTATCTTTAAGTGACATAAACTTACTTTTGTTCACCAAGCCATTTGTTTTTGAAAGTAAAACAAAGTGTTTAATTTATAATGTCCATGTCTCTAGATTTGTGATGTTGACCCACTGTGGATTCTAAGCTCAGGTATAGCTTAGTAAAAGTGTCAAAAACATAATATTGTGATGGCAGTGAGTGTTTGTGCATTGTCGGATAAACCGTTAGCCGCCCGACTGTATCGTGATCTATAGATCATGGTGTCGTCATCGCCGCGCGCGCAGGCTCGCTCGCAACATGACGTCGACCCAGAAAGAATAAAGGCCTACTCTGTGAGTATACTCGTAGCTCCGTTGTGTAATACCGCGTTTGGTAATCTAACTGTACTTAAGGTTTCTTTGTGATTGAGTAGAAAGTATTCATCTTTATTATTTGGAAGGTACCTACATTGTGGAAATGATAAAGTAACCATTTGTAAAATACATTGTGAAAATCGATTTGTTTTTTACGTTCAAGAGTGACTTGTATAAGTCTTAGTGATTAAAAGGAAAAGCGTAGCCATTAAGCATACTTATTTACGTGAATTACTATGAGTCGATTCTGTAACGTTTACTTATACGTGAATTTTATAAGTAAGTACGTAATACTTTGATCTTTTTGTAAAAGCACATTATTTTAAAATTCCGTTTAATTAAATATGTGATAAACAAACAAACCATTTTATATATATTTTCTAAATATTGCTGACAATAGACCTTCATCCGCTGATTCTTATTTCAATGTTGTTAGAGCTTACATTGCAAAACATTAAAATAAGCAATGACCACAACCATTTAGCGCAATTCACATAACAGTGCTAAGCCACAAATCATTGAAACAAACAGTGGCTAGTAAACAAAACCATATTGTAAAATGTTCGTGATTACACGCATTGGGGCCATACCACCAACGTTATTCAATGCTACAAACTGCCCAATTATATCATTGTCCACTTACAATTTCCCCTTGGATTATACAGTAGTACCTATGTCTGTTTTCTCTGACAGCTCGTAAACATGTGATGTGCACGCAATATTCCATATTTTATTTTATTGCACACGGAAGTTCTACCGAATTGACCATAAAATGTATACTGCAATTGAAACATGTCAATGGATGCTTGCAAAGGTTTAGTGTTGTAGAGATTATTATCTCAAATGTAAAGAGTATAACAAGAGTAGATGTTTGTCATGGGACGCACGCACGCAGTGTCTTCAGGGTAATAAGTATAATACATAGGTATCCTTAAGTTCAGCTCAGTCACCACGCTTGGCCGTAGTTCTAGTACCTCACAAAAAATATAAGGCATTACAATGTTACGGTCTCCGGTAGGTAATACAGAAACCTACTAACATGATGATGATGCATTTCATATGGGAAACACGATTCATATTTAAATTACGTAGCTCAGTTTTAAAACATTTCCTTTTGTATAAATCTGAATATAGAATATTGGTTGAGTCTCGAATATATCCCTCTGTTCTTCTTTGATTTAATGTCAGGAGCACTTTGCAAGATATTCCCTTAGATTCAAACTTATTTCTCTTTAAATGGCATAACAAGTTATAAAATGTTTGGTTTTCAAATCTAGTTCAAAAGAATAAGGTTCAGATTACAATGTAAATGAAGTTGCCATCGCCTCATAAAGTTTTAAACGCCATTTTAGTGGCCCGCAGAGGGAGTGGTACGATACTTCAACTACAGTGCCGCGTACTAAATCTTAGTTGCGCAAAGATTTTAGCGTTTACATAATAGTCTCACCCAATGAGTTCTAAGTGGATAGTTGTTCAGCATTAACTAATCTTAGCATAAGCAAAATTGTTACGGTCAAATGCGGTTCATCTTTGTTGCACTCAGTAAGGGTCAATGCAAAGGTTAAGCTTAAAACAGTATAAAGGTTATCCTGTTCTGTCACTGTTATTATAATGTTGATGATTACTTAACTCTGAAACAGGCGAAAGATCCCATTCTTATGCTGAGCAAGCGGGTTGGCGATCAGAGCGCGTAGCTCCTCGCTCCAGTGACGCTGCTGCCCGTCATCGGCTTGTGGTATTTAGCTACGCCTTCAATTGTGATAGTTATACCGCCACCAGTCGGTTGCCAGAGCCTCAATACTCAATACTCAATCATTTATTGCATCTATAATGTAGGTACATAAATATTACAAGATGTTATAGGTAAGTTGGATCATTATAGACCCTGAAAGGGTACCGCAATTGAAGAGAGGACGCTCATAAGCTTTACTACTCCAATTAATGTGTAAAATTTTTGTATTAATATTAGTACATAATATATGCATATATATTATTTCCTAGGTATATTATTTCTTTTGTTTATTTATTATTTTCCTTCTTACTATATTTTGTCGTTTAGATACTCATTTAAACTATAATAGCTTTTATTTATTAAAAATTGTTTCAATTGTGTAGTAAATTGTTTAATGTTAGTCTGTAGTTTAATATTCTCAGGTAATTTATTAAATATTTTGATGGATAGTACATAGGGGCTATTTGCGTATAGGGCCATTCGAGACGCGGGTAAATTCAGTCTGTTGTTGTGCCGCAGTTTGTAAGGTGCTGGGTTATCTTTACGTCTTGTGTAAAAATCTGGATACTTTTTAACAAATTTACAAGTTTCGAATATGAATAAACAAGGTAGAGTTAGAATTTGGTATTTTTGGAAATAAGGTTTACAGCTTTCTGTTTGTTCTATGTTTGCAATTATTCTGATGAGTTTTTTTTGTAGAATAAATATTATATTTAAATCTGTACTATTTCCCCATAAGGAGATTCCATAGCTGAACCATGCGTGCGCGTATGCATAATATGTAACTATCGCAGTTTTTTCATCTATAGTTTTTTTTATTTCTCTTAGGGCGTAGGCAAAACTTGATATCTTTTTACAAATTTTTTTGATATGGGACTTCCAGTTAAGGTGAGTATCTATTACTAAGCCAAGGAGAGTATATTCTTTTACTAGTTCTAATTTTATATTATTAAAGCTGAAATTAATTTTAACTGGTTTTTTTTTGATGTGGGTAGAAAGCTAATAACTTGGTTTTGGAATAGTTTATTTCCAAGTTATGCTCATTCATCCACTGTGTAGTCCTTTCCAAGGCGTCACTAAGCCTCCCATCGATCTCGCTATTATGTTGAACTGATGTTAAAATAGAGACATCGTCTGCGAATAAGACGCAAGGGTGACCTATAGTTTCTGCCAAGTCATTGATATAGACGAGAAACATGAGGCATCCCAAAACGCTTCCTTGTGGGATTGAAGCATTTAGAAGCTTTTTACTTGACCTAATGTTAAGTATTTTGTTAATTCCAGCATCAAAATATTCTATTTCCACAACTTGTTCCCTATCTTTTAAATAAGACGCAAACCATTTATGACATATTCCGCGTATTCCTATCCCGTATAGTTTATTTAGTAGTATATTATATTGTACAGTGTCATATGCCTTAGTCATGTCTAATAGGATTCCTACAGCATATTTTTTATGATTAACTAAATTATAAGCTTCTTGTATATATTTATAGACTGCCAGAATAGTAGATCTATTTCTCCTAAACCCATTTTGACTTTCATTAAATACTCCATATTTCTCGCAAAAGTTGTATACACGATCGAACATGGCTTTTTCAAATATTTTTGATGCTGTAGGTAATAATGATATGGGGCGATAGTTGCTCGTATCTGCTTTAGAGTTCTTTTTATGAATTGGTTTTATTATAGATTTTTTTAGTAGATCGGGAAAGATTCCTTCTGCAAAAGACTGGTTAATAAGAAGACAAATTGGATCAGATAGTTCAATGGCGCAATGTCTGAATAAGGATGGAGGTAGTTCATCTATCCCATGGCTCTTTTTATTTTTTAGATTTTTAATTATTTTATAGACCTCTTTTTTACTAACTTGACTTAAAAATAATGAATTTTCAGTAGGGTGTAAGACGGGACGGCCACTAACTTGTTGATTAGAAATTTCACCTATTGATGCGAAGAAATTATTAAATGTATCGGCAATTTCTTGTGGTTCAGTTATTAATTTATTATTCACTTTTAACTTTATATTGTATTTTTCTTTTACTTTATTTTTATTAGTACGTTCGTGTATAATGCTCCACATAGTTTTAACTTTATTATTTGACCTTAACATTTTATTTTTGTATTCTAACTTTTTTGCTGTATTAATTGTTTTTCTCAGGATTTTTCCATATTGTTTGTAATGTTCCTTTAGTATCGGACTGTCAGACTTTGATGAAATTATCTTTAGCATTCTCTTGTGTTTATTTGGCCTCGTTTGTTATTTGGCCATATGCATTCCCTTTTTTTTCCATCAATCGTGGGTACATTACCAGACGGATCATTGTCCGGACAGCATGCAGGCCGTAACTTATCCGGATACCCAACGACGCTATCCTAGTATGCAAATTTTACGACAGAGACCATCGTTGTGTGCAAAAATCGCCATAGTTACGGAAAGATACGCCATTTCCATTCCTGTTTATACCATTGTACGCGACTACATCTTTTCTGCGAATTTATTTGAATAGAATAGGTAATAAGTATGATGTAATAAAGTGACTGATTAGGAGGTTAAGTTGCATTTGTACAGAAGAGTTAAGAAAAAAAATACCAATAATATTTTTCCAATGAAGTGCGGATATGAAATGTGTGATTTGAGCAATATCATTTGATTTTTGTTAGCTCCATCGTAGCCCCTTTTCTGTGGAAATGCATCCTAGTTTATGAAGTCATATAGGAGTAAATATCCTAGTTGCCGAGCGTTCATTGCGTACCTACCTACATAATAATGTACCTAAAATACAAGTTGGCGGGATACCTTATTCAGAACTCAAACGCCAGAAAGATTTCTTAGACCTTCAACTTCTTAACACAATATTTTTTATCTATTTTTAAGATATCATATCTTCTTAGAATAGGTCCCTAATTGCTCTAGTCTAGTGTAGGTTTAAGCCCCAAGGTGTTGACTTATAATATGAGTTGTTAATGATGTATTTACATTTTTACAAAACGTTGACTTTATAATTAATTTGTTTTATTTTAATAATAGTTATTATATCCGACGAGAATACATGGAACATTCGTTAAAATCGTTTTAAACTCATATTCTCTCCTTATAATAAAATGTTAAATTCACACAAAAGGCGAAATATCAACTGCCATTAATGTTTATTTTAATGAATGGCTTTTTTCATCGCGTATTTCGAATCGGGAAATGTGGTACGTAAGCAGTGCTTTTAGGTACGTCACAGGTTTTTTTACTTCTTTGCCTCAATTATTTTATAGCACCACAATTTTATTAATATCGTGATTATTGTACCTTACAGTTTTCAATTGCAATATTAACGTGCAAAGTAACGCTATACAGTAGATTTTTGTAGTCTTTACAAAGAATTACCTACCTGTTGTTATGCGTGACGAATGTCGCTGAAATAATTTCGTTGTATACTTTTGCATGGAAAATCGAAAGGTTCAGGGTTAGATTTTTAGGAAAAAACTACTCGGGTTTTTTTTATACTGCACTGCATGGATGCCTCGCGGTGCCTGATGGAATCCGAAAGAGGCCCAAGGCGCGGGATACTGATAAGTTACCAAATCTGTCACTTGTCAGTTACCACAGCTATGGCTTGTTAGATATAGATGGTCTGAGTGTTATGGGACACGTGGTATATCTTGGGATATTTATTTATTATTTGACCTTACAAGTAAAATAATCAGATCAACACAATATATTGTAAAACATACATACTATTTAATTAATTAACATTGTTTGTCAGCTTTGCATTAACAATAATTATATGCACGATTTATAGTGTCTTTATATATCGTCCAATCGACATAATAAATCCATATAAGTGTTTCCATTCGACAAATTCATATTGAATGCGTAATCCATTATTTAATGAACCTACTCGAGTCACCCCCACTACAGCTACATGTTTGGATAATATCTTTTGTAATTGTGTAGTTATGGATAAAAACTTAATACATTTTATAAACTCGGACCATAGTGGACAGAGGGCGGTTTTCGAACACCAACATGTGCCCCTTTCATTAAGCATTACTTGCAGGCCTATCACTGCTGCTCGTATAGAGAAGTTTAAGGATTCAGTTTGCAGTAGACTAAGTTTGTTAAACAATTGTGACATTGGAAGTGATCAGCAATATGAGAAGCTGTTTAATATAATTGAGAAAGAATATAATGGGATTTTCACAAAAAAATCTTTTAAAATCGATAGTACTAAATTAAAATTCAGTGACTGGGCAACTTTGGGTATTTATAAAAGTAGAAGGAAATTGTTCGAACTGTACGATACTAAAGCCCATTCCAACGAACCTTCAATAGTAGAATATGTCCGAAATTACTCTAGGATATTTAAGAAAGTATGTGCGTACGCTAAATCTAGGTATTTGAAAGGAAAAATTATGTCTGCTCCTAACAAAAGCAAAGCTACCTGGAAAATTATAAATAAAGAGACTTGTAAAAATAAAATTAAAGAACACAAGTTATCTCTTAAAGTAAATGACAAAATTTTTGATTCCAATGCAGACGTGGCTAATGCGTTCCAATCTTTCTTCTCAAAAATTCCAGTATCTGCGACGAGTAGCTTAAACTCCAGTCCCCATCTTGCTGAAACCCTTATAAAAACGCATGTAGATGAGTGTAAAGTTCCTTTTTATTTTTCTTATGTTAGTATAGAGGATATTTTAAAAAACTTCAAAAGCTTAAATATGAAAAGGACAGAAGATCTGTGGGGAATCTCTACAGAGGTTTTAAAAAATATAATTCATTTTGTTGCACCTCATTTAGCGATAATTTTCAATAGATGCATTGATGGAGGTCAGTTTCCTAACCTGATGAAACTGAGTAAGGTCATTCCTTTATATAAATCAGGTGATAAAAGCGACCCCTCCAACTATAGACCCATATCAATACTACCTGCACTAAGTAAAATTTTTGAAAAAATTATCTTTACTCAATTATTATCGCATTTTAATGACAACGAATTATTACATAAAAACCAATGTGGATTTACCAAAGGCAAATCCACTACTGACGCAGGAGTAGAACTCATCAAACACGTTTTTGATGCTTGGGAAAATAAGCAAGATGCCATAGGAGTTTTTTGCGACTTGTCGAAGGCGTTTGATTGTGTTGATCACCAAACACTGCTGATGAAGTTACGGCACTATGGTGTTGCAGATGAATCGCTTTGTCTACTACAGTCATACTTAAGTGACAGAATTCAAAAGGTTAATGTCAATGGCACAGATTCTTCTGGTGCCCCTTTGTTGATGGGTGTGCCCCAGGGCTCAATATTGGGACCGTTGCTTTTTATCATTTATATAAACGATCTTCCGCACTTCACAAATAATATATGTGAGACAGTATTGTTTGCTGACGATACTTCCCTCATTTTTAAGGTAAATAGAAAGAAAACCAACTTTGATGATGTAAATTGTGCTCTCGCTAAAATAGTACACTGGTTTACAAACAATAACCTGCTGCTTAATGCCAGGAAAACCAAGTGTGTTAAATTTACAATGCCAAATGTCAAACAGGTTAACACTAATATTATCATGAACAATGAAGTTATTGAATTAATTAACTCTACAGTATTTCTTGGCATCAATGTAGACTCGAAGTTGCAATGGGGTCCTCATATTGCTGTCCTGGCTGGAAGGCTTAGTTCAGCTGCATATGCGGTACGGAAAATCCGGCTTTTGACTGACGTTGAAACGGCAAGGGTTGTTTATTTCAGTTATTTCCATAGCATTATGTCATACGGTATTCTATTATGGGGGTCAGCTGCTGACATACAAACAATCTTTGTACTGCAGAAGCGGGCCATCCGCGCTATATATGGGTTAAAGACACGCGAATCACTTAGAGAACTTTTTAAAGAAATTAACATAATGACGGTAGCATCACAGTATATCTTTGACTGTGTTGTTTATGTACGTAAACATTTAAATCAATTCAATAAAAATTCAGATAATCATAATTTAAACACTAGAAATAAGCACAAGCTTGCCGTTCCACGTCTGAGGCTGAGTAAGGTGAGTGGGTCGTTTGTAGGATTGGGTATCAAAATGTTCAACAGGTTACCGGAACATATTGTTGAACTGCCCATTCACAAATTCAAATCATACATGAAGTCCTTACTTATAAAAGGGGGCTATTATAGAGTAGAAGATTTCCTCAACGACGACATCTCTTGGACTGCTGCTTCGTAGTAAACTTTGCATTGTATAGACTCAACTTTTATTTTGCATTGTTTAACTTTAAAATATTAAAAAATGTTGTAATACCTAAACATGTAACAATTGGCGATTTAAAAAGAGTAACTACCGAGTTTCTTGCCGTTTCTTCTCGGTAGAAATCTACTTTCCGAACACGGCGGTAGCTTCTTTTAAATTGCTTTTATTCACATTCTTACTTTACTTTTTGTATTTCTACATTATTTTTTACTTGACGATTCATAAGTGCTTATTTTAAGTCTATGTGAATAAAGGTATTTTGACTTGACTTTGACTTTGAATTATGGAGATTTATTTGGTATAAGCTAATGATTGTACATACGTAAATCGGTCGACCAATTTTGTTAATCAGCAGGACCCAAATTTATATACCAGTAAAAGTATATAACTCTATTTTAAATCGGGATATGGGATAACGAAATTAATTCGATTACATACCTGTTATAGTAATTTTCGTTTCTGCTATAAACTTTTGCAGAAGGGTAACTAATGAGACTATAAATTAGTCTATTCCTATTTGTTTGGACTTAGTTCTAAAAGGTCTTCGAATTTTGACAATGAACTTTTTCCGTCGTTTATTCCTCGATCCTTAACTTCTTTATCATCATCAGCATGATGCTATGTTCAGCAGTGGACTGTGAGATGCCTCTCACAGTCCACAGCCTAGCTGGACATGGAACTCCCCAGTTGTTTGCTACTTTGATCGATCTAAGGCTTGCCGCATTCTTTATAAATTTATAGATAAATAATCATTGCGTCTTAAATTAAGATGTGTCAAGAAAACATTTTTTTTTAATAAGAACGTTCATGACCTCACTCCGCCTGATAGTAATCGGTCGTGAGGTCCAAATGTTAGGTCGACAGGCACACCATAGACCAACCCACCGCGCCTGTCACCTTCACTCTGAAGGCCCACTGAGATGCCATTTCACGCCCCGCCTAAAGAACCCAGGAAAGTAAGAGGAAGGAAACACATGAGCTGAAATGGTTTTACAATCTAATAGTTCAGTCCAAGTGCACTGGAATACTTACTTACTCGAAAAACAAGCAATAGATTGGTCTGTATTCGGACGCATCGCTTAATATACTCCAGTGACTACAAAACAAATTAACACAGATATCTGCCTTGAGGCTTGAAATACAGGCCTTAGGCAAAGTGAACTAAAGTTTAATCAAAATTCGAATAGGCTTTTGTGTTATGCTATCCAAGTGGACAATCGTATCTCTATGTGATAAAAGAATAAGTAAACAGAAGTTATAAGAGTACTTTATTTAGATTCCACTGTTCTCTAAAAAGACCTGTACCAGTTGATTGCGCTATTGACCTAAATGAGACGCATGGCTTCAAAGCCCAATTATTACTGCCTATTGAATGAAATCCCGTGCACTTCATGACTTGTTCATTTTAGAAGTAGGACCTGGGACCTGATATCTCCGATTTTAGGCCTAAAGATGGAATTTTTTTTAAACTGCTACAGAAAGTATTCATCTTTCGGACTGATTGAGTTCTACCAAATTTATAGGCGTAAATCGTTTTGAACAAGGACCTTAAGAATAACTCATGTACTCAAACAAGAACCTTAAGAATAACGAATAATACTTATATCTAAAGCTGATTGGATTCCTACAATCGATTCTTAGAAAGTTATAACAAATTGGGAAAAGAGCTACTGAGCTCAAGAAGTGCAGTGTGCAGCTCAGGATCCCTTTTCTTTAACCTAAATAAACTTTTAGTTTTGACTCTGATATTTTCGTTCGTTTACAAATTGGATAAATTCAGAAAACAGAAACAAAATGAAGACATTATAACAACCATATTCAGCTGCTGACCACTGATTCTTAAGATTAGTAAATATTGCACATATGATAAAAAAAGCTCTGATTAAATTATTACCAAGTTCCTGGAACCTAAAAGACTCGATGCGAGCACCGCAATGACCGAGACAACATTTGATCTCAGCAGATAATAATAATAATATTCAAGTGGGTAGCCTGTGGGAAATTATCTGTCAAATTATGATTCCAAAAGCCGACCGCTCTGCAATATTCCCTATACCCGGTTCAGCTTTATTAGATTAGGTCGCTTCGTTTATGTCGTGTCCAATGCAGAAACGCGACAGGATCGTCTGGAGTAATACGGTTTGTTCTTTATCCTCTCAGAATGGGAATAGAAATAACAATGATGATGAATCGGGGAATTTTTCATGCGGTTTCGTTTTGCGAGATGTTTTTGAGGCTGACATTCTGTGATCAACTTACCTACTGATAGTGCGGAATGTAACCTTAATTTTTACTTTGTTGCTTATGAACTTTATTTAGTAGATGAACCTCTTTTTGTAACTGGCTGTTTACACTTTTTTTATTTAAGAAGAAAATTCCGATTGTCACTTTTTTATTCGTGGTTACAAAATTGGCGCTAAATGTCTGTTGTTGATTTTAAATAATTTTAAGTGCAAACGACGAAACAATATGTGGACTGTAAACTACAAAATTTTTTACATGTTAGTCATGAAGAATCTAATGTGTCTTGCACTTCAAACTTTAATCGAGTCGTAACTAAATAAATACAGAAAGAGACAGACTAATTTCAGATCCTCAGTGTAAGTTCTACGTTACATGCAGTCTCGTAAGAAATATAACACACATCAAACTTAAACAACCTCCTTTTGTGGTGGAAAAAAGGCAATGACCCGAAGTTACGGCGTGCACTAATTAAAAGTATGATCAAGTGATGGGTTTACGATTCTTAACACAGGCTCTAGCGGACATAAAATAAAATTTTACGATAACTTTACTGCTACTAAATCTCATTTCATGTCAAACACATTCACCATAATAAAACACGGAAACTTCGCTAAAAGTTTATGAAATTTTATGATTACGAAATTTAAATCGCTAGTATAGAAGTTTCAGGATTTTGATTATAGATTCTATAATGAAACTGTGCGACTAACGTAATTAGACATCACAGACCAAGAAAATACCTGAATGTGGTAATATCACACAATATGTTTTGTAAAATAAGAGAATAATTATAATACAGCGCCAGCTTTTTATTTTGAATGTGATACTCAAACAACACAACTTATTAAGCTACATCAACCCCCCTGTCGCTTCCCAACGAAGGCGTCATGATCCAGTAGATCGGCGTTTTAGCAGGTTCGCAACTAAATTCTCACACAGGTTCTTTTGCTTTCTTGGTGGTTTTCTTTATAATAACATTAATAAACTACTTGATATATACTCCCTGATTAAAATTAGATGCAAGAGGAAGACTTCAGAATGGCTTCTAACTCTTAATTACGATGAGACTGAAGGGCTGCTGGGTGTATCTTATTAGTAGATATGGACTAAGTAATCTTAATCATTATTATTTTTGCTGTCTTACAATTTCCAATGTTTAATGTGATGTGATTATGTTTTCAGTGATGTTAAATGTTAGTTTAATTGGCTTGTGAAATAAATTTAATTTTGAATTGTACCGACAGTATTCTGCCATTCTCTGTAAGTGATAGATAAGGGGGGGCCTGATGACCTGAAACACAAGCCTTGGCTTAGATTAGGCATCAGTCTCCCACAATAATTATTTGTTATGTCTTACATTTTCATTTTTTTTTTAATATTTATTGTTATATTTATTGTGGTGAGAAATAAATGAATTATTAATACAAGTTGTAAACCTACAGCCAAAAGTTAACTACGTTCTTGTTTAACTTGTAAATCGACGCCATCTTAACTAATATTATAAAGCTGAAGAGTTTGTTTGTTTGTATGTTTGTTTGTTTGTTTGTTTGTTTGAACGCGCTAATCTCAGGAACTACTGGTCCGAATTGAAGAATTCTTTTTGTGTTGAATAGACCATTTATCGAGGAAGGCTTTAGGCTATATAACATCACGTTGCAACTATTAGGAGCGAAGAAATAATGGAAAATGTAAAAAAATCGGGGAAAAAATAACTATTCCACGCGGACGAAGTCGCGAGCACAGCTAGTATTTAAATAAGGCGCAAACGAATTTAAAACATCTTATGTGATAACATTGCTTATTCAACATGAATCAATATTTGCAAAAATACCGTGTGTTCGAATTGCAAATTAGATAAATTTCTGAGACCAAGAGAAAATATGCAGTATCTTTATCGTGGATGAAATTGCTAGTCCAATTTCCTTTCTGCTCACAAAGGATGTATTATTTTAACAAACAAAATGCTGGCGAATATCTTAGAGATAGGAAACTTAGGTACCTATATATTTTTCTTGGGCAGCTTCACAAGTAGTATTGTGAGATTATACATAGTAAGTGGGGCATTGGTTGTATTTTCTTATTTTACCATTGAAACATTTTCGAGTTGCTTAATCGCTTCGTGAAGTCAAATATTGGAGTTTGAAATGAAGTTTTCAAGTATGCTACTGTGTTAATCTTCTTTAGGAAACTTTAAGCTTGAATATTTAATATGTTTACTAAGTCCGGCACGCTACATATTGGGTTATAGTGACATCGTTTACATTTTCTGTTTAAATAGGGTATGTTTATTTAGTACTTAGTAGGTATTTGGTGCTCGCATGCTACCTATGTTATGAAAACATCTTTTGTTTTTAAAATGTTGGGAAAATAGCGAAAAAGCGGAGCAAGCATCTAAATTTCGTTCCGTTCCGTTTTATAAATTTTTAATTTAAGAAAATCCACTCTCAGGTTCAGAAACTGGAAGCTAAAATTACATTTTTTCGAAAATAAGATGGGAGCTGTGTGAATTCATGAATTTTGAATACGACTTTTTATCTGGACTATGTACGATAGAAATGAAGGTTTTTAGTGCACACAATATAGACGGCACCTTGCCGGTACCATCCTCCATTTTAGTTGTTGACGCGCTGCAAGACAGCTGCGTTCTGATTGGCCGCGACGACGTCGGCAGCAGATGATTGGTTGGAGATGCCCAATAGTGGCTCTTGCTTCGCTTTGACTGGCTGCGACGAAGTCGGCACGATCACACAAACCTTAACATTGAAGAAATTAACCAACGTTCCATTTTCTGTTCTCCCGTAGGAGCAACTACGAAGACGCAAAGAGGCGGAGGACCGGATCGCCGCCCAGAATGAGTTCCTGCGTACGTCGCTCCGCGGCTCCAACAAGCTGCAGGCGCTGGAGTCCACGCCGCCCTCCTCGGCCGCCTTCGTCAACGACGCCTACGAGGATGATGTCAGCGAGGACTCTGTGCAACTATACGCCCTTGTTGGTGAGTACCTACATAAATCTTTGCTTTCCTCCGGGGCTCTCCTTAATGTTGAAAACGACTGCGTTTTTATACACTTTCACATTCACTGGAATGTGCAAGGGTATCAGCTACTTATATATATTATACTTATTCACCCCTTTTTATAGGATTCCCTTGATTTACCAGTCACAGTGTATATTTTTTATAGTAGCACAGCATATTGTCCTTCAGTGGTTTGATGGAAAGCAAGAAACACATAAGTTGCTGCGACAACGTAACCAAACAATCACTTCTTAATTGCAACCACAATTCTGGCATGTACCTAATATTATTATGACTATACACCGACAGATCTCGAAACGCAACCGAAGTCACTTCATGAGTGTTAAAACCTTTCCAATTACGTCATTTGCAGATTAACTGTGACGTAGGTGCAAGAGAATACATTAAATACGTACGCGCGTGATCGGGTAAATATTAGTTTTGTGTAGACCGCATCCATCCCCTGCGAAAATTGGTTAAAAGTAATTTCATACTCCGCCGCGGTAATCTCGCGTTCGGCGGTTCGGCGGCTGCTCGGTGCCTGCTCACGTCGCTTGACTTAAAGCGAAATTTGTATGTCACAATGTTATGTACATTATGTACTTATACAGTTTCGAAATATTTTGATGATTTTTAAAGCCCTGAAAAATTTACGAAACGAACTTTTCCAAATGGCTTGAGCGAAAGAAAGAAAGCTATGTTAGTGCAAGGCAGAAATCTTTTTGAGGCCAACTGATCCTATACATTGTCTGGCACATTTATTTTTGGATAAAAAAAGTCTTTGGGATTATTTTTATGACTAGTTTTACCACTTAGTATACCTACTCGTAAAGTCCTTAAAACCTATCAGTATTATGAAAATCTGGCTAATGAGCAAGTAGGTACTAAGTACTAACACATAGGTAAGATGTGTTGATTTATCGTGTTTGATTTTGATACAGATTGTGATATGGTATTTCAGCCTAAACAAAGACATATGTGAAATCGGACTGAGATACTAGATAGCATAAAGTAAGTAACCAAGACTAATTTTGAATAAACACAACAAAAACGAAAAAACTGAGCATTAACATTAAAGTCGCAATTGTAGAAAATAGTGTAATTTTTCACGAATAGTCTGTTAAGTAAGTAATTATCAATTCTTGTTTAAGGGCTCTTTTACATAACTAAAGGTTTTAAAGTGATTCCTAAATCGGTGTTAGTGAAAATAGAGACAGAATTAAAAGAAAGAAACCGAACTTGGTAACGCTTCTATTATTCTGTAACACATCTACCTATATCGAATGAGATTGTGTACTTATACAGCCCTTCATTACCTTGGTATACCTCCTGTGGGCACTAACATTTTCATCTTATACCTAATGCAAATGCATCGCATCATTCAGCCACAGGCGATATTATAATAAGACACTTTAATAACTTATTTTACGTAACCCGTGATGGCTTTACACAAGAGTTGGTTACTCATTATATATCACGCAAATAGGTCTATGTTTTTATCACTTTCTCGATGAAGGAAAACAGCCTCGAATACTTTTGCTACAAACAGGATTGAATTGCATGTTTCGTAACCAGACAATGATAATAATCATCCATTGCAATTTTCAGCCACGTTCTTTGAAATCAGTATTTAGCAGCGTCATATCCAAGTGAATACTTAGGGACCCGTAAGTCAACACCTCTGGTGTTGCGGTTTGTTAGGTACCTACTATCAGGTGATCTTCAGACTAGCTTACCTCTGTCATAAAAAAGATATGTGACCATTCCCGTCCCGTTTAAGAGACATACTACGACTAAGTACGCAAGATTATTAGAAAAGGGAAACTTAGCAGTGGTTTCTACGTACCTAAACATGTATTTAGAGCACTAGGAATCTTCTATGGCATTAATATCTAGACTTGCTATGAAATAAGTAGGTACATAGGTACGTAGGTACTTATTTATGTAGTAGTCGATGTATGTATTTGAAAGTAGTAGAATCGATATCGTTTGGATATGCGATATCAATATGCGTTCAACAACGTTCTCTAAAGCTATTATTGAACATAAATCTAGGTACCAACGTATCGATTAATCTAATTTGTGTACATAATAAATGAGCTTGCCTTGCGAATTTCTCAACACATAGGTACACATATATTTCGAAACGGTTAATTGGACTTTCTCATAAGACTAACTAATTGGCACGAAAGCTCTATCGAATTTTGTGGTTGCGAATATGGAAAATTGTCAGGTGGTGCAAATCTGAAAATGCAAAACCGTGTTTAAGAATTTCCTTGGAAAATTGCAGTTTTTGCTGAAATTAATTCTGCGTTAACATTGTATTATCTTTTGTTTGGCCTTTTGTTCGTTTAATAAACCAATATTAACAGTGTTTATCGGTATGTGTGTCCTGACCTGAGTGACCGTATAAATACTTTGTGGTCTGGTTTTTAGATAATAGGTCTTATACATTATGTACTTCGTACTGCAAATGTGTAATGCAAGTTAATTTTCAAAACCCAAACCATAGTGAGAAAAAGCAAAAGAGTGACCCAAGTCTCTGCGACAATGAATAAGTAACCAAAGCACAATCACAAACACTGGCAGTTTGTGAACTGAGAAAATTATTTCTACTACAAATTGTCCGTGTCGTTTCCGGATCTTGATACGACCACCTTATCACTCTACCCAATCTCATCCCGTGGGTGTCGTAGAAGACGACTAAGGGTATATCAGGAAACCGCAGAGTTTACCTGGGTACAAATAAAACCTATTGCGGTCACTAAACTGCCTATCAATCGGGCAGTCAAGCGAGTTTACATGGGACGGCCGAGCGGACGACGTCCGGTTGGGCGTCCCAGGTACCGTTGAAAAGACGAAGTTACCTACTTGGGCTACAGATCGGCAACTGGTCCGAGCTGGCTCAAGATAGGGTAAAATGGCGTCTTGTATGTAAGTAAGTATTCTTTTCGCTGCGGTGTTTACGCCATATACAAAAGTAAATTATTTCCTGTAATTGTAAGTGTTTCAGTTTAACTTTCCTATTATTCTTTTCCTCATCCATTTTACTTAGAAAACGGCTCTTCAAATGTATATAATTACTAACTTCCTCCTGCTAGTAATTATTATAAATCTTGAAATTACCGTTCTTAATCTTTCCTTGTTATTGTAGCTTACTTAACTCCTTGTACTATAGATAGCGCTCTCGCATAGGTGTTTTAAGGTGCTACCAGAACAATTGATTAATTGTCGATCTATGGAAGAATCAATTTGGTTACATCCTTATGTCGCCGGATACGGTGTATCCCTAACGTCACACTATGAGTAGTCTTATACATAGAGTTTTGGTAAAATAAATAAATGTCGAGACAATAATATTGATCTGATCCCAAAGTAAGTAACTTATGAACTTAGTCTGTGTTATAGAAATCAGAATCAACGACAGTAAAACAAATATTAAACTTAAATACAATATTAAACCCAGATGCAGAACAAATACACACATGAATGCATGAATGTTTGTTGCTTCGTGGTTTGTACGGCGGAACTCACTACGCTTGATTCACTCTCAAATAAGCCACCAAGTGAGTTAGAAGTAATGTTCAGCAACTCCCTATTTCTAATGCTTGTCTCAGTCCCAAATAAAATATAGCTGACTAAGTTTGAAGGGCCGAGTGACGAAGATGAAACGTTTACCCGTAAGTGCCGATCGTTGCTCGTAACTAACACTTTGTCAACAGATATTATGCCTTCCTACCCAGTAGTATACCCTCCTATGTCATCACAGGCTTCCCTGTACTATGCTGAACCCAGCATAAGCATACAACTATAAATTGGCGGTGAAAACGCGAGGTCAGGTTAGTTCCAGTTCACTCGTCAGTAGTTGAGGCGAGGGCTGTTCTAATCTTTGCCAATTGTGTGATAAAATAGCTGAAGGATATTTCGCTATTTAGATAAATCATTGAGTCAAATCACACGACGATTTAGTGAGGTGGTTTAACGTTTGAACTAGCCCGAACCATTGGGCATTTAGAGTTCTCATCTTGCCCATATTCCCATTCCTATCTTTCTATAGACTTTTGAATGGGCTGTGCAGTCTGTCTGCGTAAGTGCAATCTGTAGGTTGTAGATTTCATGGACTGTATTTCATGAAGCAATAAAAAAACTTTCCTTCATTAATAAAAGGTTTGATGAAAGAAAGTTGTAGGTACTTTCCTATTACTATAATAGTAATATACTCGTAGTTCTCAGTTCTTCTTTATCTTCTTTATCTTTATGGTCATTAATGTGTACCTATCTATGTAAAAGAGTTCAGAAATCGTCAATTTGCTGTACTAACAATAATAAGCATATAGGGTAGGTATCTAAATATTTTAAAGTACATATATTATGTGTACTTAACATAAACAAATATAAAATATGCGTTTAGCATTACGCTGGATTTCTAAGAAGAAGAAAATTCGTGTCAAAAAGAATAAATGTCAAAGTACATCTTGCAACACTGATGTTTATAGTTTGTGCATGCCTGCTCTGCTATTCGTACCTATTTCCATACCATAGAGCAGTACTTTACTATTTTTTTAATATAAAAAAGTTGGCAATCTAGGATATAGCTCGCCTGATGGTAAATGGTTATCACAGCCCTGTTCTACGAGAAAAAACCTAAACTGAACCAAATATAACTTTTTCATCGAGCACTTTAACCGTCTGTTAGCAGAGTCGATTTATTTAATTACCTTAAATAGATTTTTGCATAATTGACAGGTCAGCGCTTATAGAGTTCCCAGCCCTAGAGCGATATCACACGGTTTAATATTAGACTGCAACTAGAGCGGGGTGAATGCCTTCATTAGCTGAAATGAACTTTTAAATCTACCTTAGCGCTCATGAGACTATACCCCTTTCGCACCTGACTTATACGATCGTGAGTTCAAATTTTCAAAAAATCTGAGGGCGCGTGTAATCTGTTCCGCCGCGCGCGCCCGGGTCCACATGATAGTGTGTCTAACAAAAAACCAGGCAGAAGCAGTTTCGCGGCATTCACAGGTCCGTATGTCCGCCGGTCTGCTCAAAACGAAGGTGTGTCTCGGTCCCCGTAGTAAGCGCCGTAAGTATTTGTATTACTTTTATGGTTTTAATGTTTATTTTTATTAAATAATTGTTTCTATTTAATCTTTATTAATATAATAATCGAATAATATAAGGTAATTAAAAATATTTTACATTTACGTCGACCTGGCTCGTGTCGAAATATGGAACTCACTAGCGTGAGCTCTCGGGCTTATTTGTACCAACTCACGAAAATGAGTTGCGTATATTTACCTTGACTCATGGAGTAAATGTAAGTGTTTTTTTATTTTTCAGGTGTCTTATTGAATGATTAGCAAGTTCTTAATATTCTCACAAAAGGAGAATGCTCAGATATCGACATTGATGAGGCTGGCGAGGAATTTTGTGCTGCACCCGCTGTGAGGGAAGATGAAACGCTTGAATGGAGTAGACAATAAATTTTTATACTTTTTTTGTAAATTAATACATCATTATTGCTTACAGCGATAAGGCCGCCTATATTGTCTAATAAATTTCTACTGACTGTACCTAAATTTAAGAAAATTATGTGGTTTATGTACAATAAAGAATATTATTTTTCGACTTATCTATATCATACATAGCAAATACCCAGATCAATTAAACGGACGTGTTCATGCACGTAAATGTTTGTACTGCGCGGGGATCGAACTGACGACCCTTGGTTCAGAAGGTAAAGGTCACTACCAAATGAGTCATCAGGCCAATCGAGACACCTCGATCGTAGGAACATACAAACCTGCAAATAGTCCGTTTCAGGAAAAGAGATATGATGGGCACATGCCCTTGCCCATTTTCGACAGATGAAGGTGTTTCAAAATTAATTATCCGATAGATAGCATTAATTAAGCCTGCGGTCCAGCTATCATGTGATTGGTCAGTTGCTATGTAAATATCAGTGCCATGTTTTGACATGGACCAATTACGTTATGCCTGCGACCCGAATAGATATGTGCCTATGTGGTGGTATCTGGTGGGTTTCTTTTTTCAGAAAACCCTCATTGAAGGGTCCTCGAGTTTGTAGTTTAAAGAGCTGCAAATCGCCTGCTAAAATTAGCGAAGCGAAGCGCAACCTAGCTTTTCTCGAAACATTTAGTCGTTTTTTAGAACTCTCTCATAACTTCTTACTATATTTTAAGAGACCTATATTGATAAGGACTGAAAGAAATGTTTCTTTGTTATGTTAATTCAAAGTTAACTTTAAAAAATACTCGAAATAATTACAAAATAAGTAAAGACTGGCAATAAGTATGACCAAATAAGTAGAAAAAGGCTAATTTTATGGTGAAATGGTGTAATATGACTGAATTTGTTTGATTTTGGTAAATTCATTGTTTTATTACAAAACTATATTTTAACCTAGCCAATAATAAAGTATAATAATGAGAAAAACATAATAAAACACTGATAAAATTAACCGAACTCACGATCGTGCGTAGGGAGAAGTAAGACCTGGAACTCACGATCGTGCGGTATGCTTTTCTAAAATACTACATAGGATGGATTTTTTTCACTATTTTCCCCCTAATCTGAAGGCCCTAGGTATTATTATTTTTAACAAATATAGCCAAAAGGAGGGAAAAAAAATCTCAGGTGCGAAAGGGATACGAGAGTGTTGTACCGGAGCTGGGGTCTAGTGCTCTACGTGACAGTAAAGTGAAATTACTCTGATTCTTACCTCCACATTTGAGCGCCGAGAAAGTGCTTAAAAATACTTATTCGCTCTAATCTCGTCTTAGGGATTTTCATTTTGTCTTTATCGTTTTTTTATATAGTCATCATCATCAGCCTGAAGACGTCCACTGTTGGAAATAGGACTCCCCGAATGACAATTATTTTTTGTCACCAAGCTTGGCAGGCGGTGATCACAGTAGGTTTAATGTGTACTCAGAAGAACTCTGCTGCCCGTATCTTGTTTCTTTGCTGTCCTCTGAAAATAAAACAACCCACTAGAAATCCGTTACAATGGACTGTAACTTGCATTTTATAAAATCGATGGTTGTAGATTAGTCTTTACCAGCCCATTATGCCTGACCACAATAAACTCAAGAGTTACCCACATGAAACTTAACATTTTATATCTAAGCTTTTTGGAAATGTAGGTATAAGGTTAATTTCAAATATTTTTTTAATTGTTAATTAAATGTAGAATCATTATGGTAATCTGAAAGTTTGACGTAAAAAAGTTAACTGATGCTAATCCACAATTTATCAGATTTCTAAATTAAGATCTGACCTAATTGAAGCATCATATTCGGAGCGCTTCTGATTGGAAGTTCAAGAAAATATTTGTAGAGATTTATTTCCAGTGATATGCTCCGCATCGGTCGATTTGGTAGTGGGTTTGATCAATTTATCTGAAAGATAGTTATGTATTTGACCGAATTCTATTTCACTTCGCTATTCACAGTTGAATGCCCTCATTCCTTTTTGCGCTAAGCTCTTTCATCCATTGTCTTGAAGCGAAAGATTTTTCTATTTTAATTTTAACTTTGTATCCGTACCTAATTGAAACTAATTTTTAGTTCAAATTGAGGACATTTTGTTCCTATTGCCACGACATCACAGACGTTCTTTTACATTAAATAAGAACTACTTACATAAACTCGTATTCGCATTCGAAAAGTAAACAACAGCTCTTAGAAATCTTACGAAGAATCATTTTTAAATGTTTTCTCATTAAGTCTGTTATTACTAAGTATCTCATCATTATCATCACCCTCGCCCTGCAAAAGTCCACTGCTGGACATAGCTCTCCCCCAATAACAATAATAGGCCTTAGTCTATTTATACCCAATACCCAGTAGTTTATTTGTATTCAGGTAAATGCTTCTGCCCGTTTCCGTTATAAGAAATATTTGGATGATGATCGTAGAGTAAACGTCTTCTATTTCCATCACCCAATTTGTAATCTAACTTCGATGAAGCCCGCATACAATCATCTCAAACTTCAGTCAAGCAATTTTTCCATTTCGCTCTCCACATTAACCTACCCACATCAACAACCAACTAAACAATTTTGACAGTCACCTGAAAAACTTAAAGTTTTATTGTGTTAGCGTCCCGCCTGGAACTTTGATAGCTTGTTTAAAGGAATTCGGCTGTGGCCGAGATGCCTCGCTAGGCTGAACTAAAGTAAACTGTATTTCGTGGCCTGCATCTATGTGGCTACGCGAACAAGAAATATGCTTTTAACTTTGTGACCGAGTTTTCGGAGCACTGTTTTACTCTTAAAGGTGTTGTTGTTGGGGAAATAAGCGACAATGACGAGCCTAACGACCTGCCATCTAGCTTGTATAAGACTTTGGTCGAGTTTCAGGATGAGTAGGTATATAGCCTGAACAATCCTACTGTGATAGATTTGGTAAATTGTCCATTGCCGTAGCGACGAGCCTCTCCTTCGCTTTCCATTAGGACTTATCCTATGTACGTCGATCTCCGAAAGAAAAGGAGATAAAACACTGGTCAAAATATGATAACCGTGTAAAAATCTAATCTATAGATAAATAAAAAGTAGTTTTTGGGTTATCACGCAGCTAAGACGAGAAATGGGAACTAGTGAGTGAGTGAGGTAGGGTCACGCTACGAACGATTTCTCGTCCTAACTCCATGCCTCTATACCTAGTAGGCGAGGTTTAAAATACATAATCTATTTATACTTTACCATTTCTAAGTACTTCATCATCTATTCCAGATTATCAAGAAGTATGCGCAGCGCTCACGAGGGTGCAAAAAGCGCTCGGAGCGAGCGGGGAGAGTGCGCTGGCGGCGCGGGTCGCGAGCGCGGCGGGAACGCTGCTGTGCCCCGCGCTACGGACTGCGCTCGCCACCCGCACTGCAGTGCTCACGGCCGCGCGGCACAAGCGCAGCGGCCTCTCCACGCCGCACACGCACCGAGCCACAGACCGGCTGAAGGACGTAAGTGACTAGCGCGGCGTCCACGCGCTGTGCCCCGCGCTACGGACTGCGCTCGCCACCCGCACGGCAGTGCTCACGGCCGCGCGGCACAAGCGCAGCGGCCTCTCCACGCCGCACACGCACCGAGCCACGGACCGGCTGAAGGACGTAAGTGACTAGCGCGGCGTCAACGCGCTGTGTCCCGCGCTACGGACTGAGCTCGCCACTCTCGCCTTGAAAGTTTGAAGATTAGTGCCATAGCTTAGCCGTGGCAGGGCTTGGACGGCTGCCTCCTGTATGGAAGTCCTTTACCACTTTAAGCCTCGTACACTGAAGAGCCGACGCTCGATGAAGATCTCTCGTCATCGTCCTGCAAACTGCTGGACTCCCCCAATGACATTTGTCTTTTCATGGGAATTTGCATTAGTCCATCACTTTTGGCAGGCGGGTCGGTGATCGCGGTAGGTTTTATTTGTACCCAGGTAAACGCTGCTGTCTATTTTCTGATATTATCGTGGTTATCTTCTTCGACATCCACGGGATCCAGAAGACCTCTAAGAAGACACAGTTTGTAACCTTCATAATTTCCACAGTGCATGGACGTATTGGACGTGCAGACGACGGCGGGCGGCGAGAAGTCGGCGCTGGCTGCCGAGCTGCTGTCCATCCTGGGCGGGCTGGAGCTGGAGAGCCTCATCCAGGCGCATGACCAGGCCGCCGCGCTGCTCGACCCCGCGTCCTTCACCAGGGTCAAGAGGCATAAGGTCAGTCGGACAAATCAGCCTATAGCACAGAGTAATTGCACTGACAGGCTCGGTGGCTCAATTGATAGTGACCTCTGCCTTCTGAGCCAAAGGTCGTGGGTTCGATCCCCGCACATTACAAACATTTGTGTGCATGAACATGTCTGTTTGTATTGGTCTGGGTGTTTTCTATGTATAATATGTATTTATTTACAAAAAAAAAGTATCTAAGTAAGTTTATCAGTTGTCTAGTACCCATGGTACAAGCTTCGGCTTAGTTTGGGGCTAGATGGCTCTGTGTGGCCCAGCGTGGCATGTCTTGGGTTATTTATTTATTTTATTTTATTTATTTTGGTGCGACAAACAGACGAATGAGCCTATGGTAGCCTACTGCCGAAAATGGAAAGACTTGGCTATAGGTCTCTCGGCGCTTAGCCAATGATAAATGATTTCACTTAGTACATGAGGAGTCGGGCGAACCGAATTTCCTAAGCAGTGCCAAAGAGCCAGAAGAAGAGATGCCTTCCACATTCAATCCACTCCCGTATCCTCGTCTCGTTTTCGTAGGTCTTCGGCCCACCAAGCTTATTAACATCATCACCATCTGCCTGAAGTCGTCCACTGCTGGACGTAGGCCTCCCCCAACGATATTTATCATTTGGGGGGATTTTCCTTAGTCACCATGCTTGGCAGGCAGGTTGATAACGGCAGTACCTATGATTTATCTGCACCCTGGTTAACGCTACTACCCGTATCCTGATATTCCCTTAGCAGTCTGGTTAAGACACGCAAGGGATGGGATGGGGTGATCCTAACCTACCAATAAGTATTGAATAGACTTATGATAAAGATCGTATAAGTTTAAAACAGTACATTGAAAACACTTTACCTTTTTCAGCCCAATATCGAAACGATCATATCTACATTGCTATCATAGAAGGCCATGTTATCTCCTCAATCCGATTCACAATAACCGCGCCGCTATTAAATCGATAAAGTATTGACTGATATTCATTACAATCAATCAGCTGTAAATAGCTTGGAATTCCATTGATGATTAATCCATACTTCCTTTTGTATCTACTGAGTCATATCATAATTAGCACAAAGGTACTAGTGTTAATTATAAATTAGTAACAATGGCATTCAGGTCATGATGTTAGATCATGTATACTTTCTCTAGAATCAAAAGTTCCTATTGTCCGTTAAAGTCTATACCGATAATTTTTGTCTAGCACCTATGTGGTGATCTAAAACCATCTATCATATTCAGGTTTATCCTTCTATTTAATTTACGTCTGCGTAATGAGAAGAAAAAAATATACAAAGATAGAGAATTGGGCACTACAGAAAATAATAAAATGTAATAAATAAAAACCTACCTCTCATGGCGTAGTAAATAACAAAATTAAAAAAATGTATACTAGCTAATGAAATATTCATCATAATCGTTGTCAAAGTTTAGGAATACATCTTAAGTATTTAAGTAACACTTAAATGTCATAGGCCACCTCGTAACTTCTAACCCGGATTTTATTATCTTGACTCTAGCTTAATCGTCTTATCCTGAAATCCACCAGGCTTATTTAGGACTAACGCACACGATGAGATAATTTTATATAGAGGTGATTTTATTGTGAGATTTTTGTAAATGTGACCTTTAACGATAACGAATGGCGTGAAAAGAAAATCTTACAGGCTATGAAACCGATTACCGATTGAGGTGGTTCGAATGCTTCTTTAAACTATAGTCCAGTTACGGAGAAAAAGTTTCAATATGGGTCACACACATTCACTACCAGCCAAACTTTGGGCAAAACAGAAACATCTATGTAGGTAGTGTGTTGCGAGATGTCGTCGCGTTATTTATTCAAGGTTGAATCGATTAGAAATTCTTTCTACATACATAACCAGGTACATGCTCAGGTAGGTATATACCTCTACATGGATAATTTCATAAAAATATGCTACCAGAAGTATCAATTCTACTAATTTTTCGACAAAAATAACCCCTTTTAACTCGTCATGTGTGCCAGACCTAAATGCTTTCTCCGAGCGCATTCGTTTGGGTTTAGCACAAAATTATCATAACATTTGCATAACATTAACATTGCGAAGATATGTTTCGGCTAATAGATAAAGTGCTATTTCTCAGCCAAAGTCTCGGATATCGTAATCTAGTTTCTTAGCGAGGCTAGACTTTGGGCACGCGACCTCGTTTGCACATCGGATGTACCTACTTCCTTTTAAGTCGCAATTAAGTCTGAAATTGGACTGGATTTGATTGCGGGTCTGGTAGTAGTGCCAATTTCGCTAAGTATCACTCTAACGACTATGAGAAGATCGTAATCGAAGTTCTTGGTATCCTATAGATACAGACATTTTTGTACAAAGTATTTTTTTAAGAAGTTTGTATTGGTCTGGGTGTTTTCTATGTATAATATGTATTTATTTACAAAAAACAATCAGTTGTCTAGTACCATAGTACAAGCTTCGGCTTAGTTGGGGGCTAGGTGGCGCTGTGTGGCCCAGCGTGGCATGTCTTAGGTTTTTTTTTTAAGTGAATAGATAGACCTTGACCCATAACTCGCCTAATGTTATGAGTCAAACTCTATTTTTTGCTGTGTTAAGTTACGTTAGAGCCTACGAAAGAGCTCGCTCACCCAACAAAAACTGATTCTCTCTCATTGAAAATCTGAAATTGTTCAAGACTGGATAAATGTTATAAAGTAAATAAATATCCTTTGTTACAGACTGGAAATAACTATAATCACAAAGGAGAGAACGATAAAGCTTTAACTGCGCATTCGCCGGACGACCCCAGCGAAAACATCAAGATTATTAAAATTGAAAAGACTAACGAACCACTTGGTGAGTAAATGTTCATCATCATCATCATCATCCTATCGCAGTCCACTGCTGAACATAAACCTTTCTATCTGTTCGCCACTTTCGTCAACCATGTGGCGATTTTACGCGTAATTAATTATACGTAAACGATATTCAATTGTTTATTTAGTAACCGTCGTAGGTACCTTTACTCCCACAAGTAGATAATTGAGTGTGACACATCGGGGAATAACCCGACCGATGTATCGATTGGGAAAGGGTTATTGCCACGGAAGGAATGAATACATGATGAATTTTTAATTGGATTTTACATACCAGATAATGTTATTTATTGTCACTAACTAGCCCCGGTGGAATGAATTATCTCTAAGACATATATCAACGCGAATATAATAACTTTTTGTAGACCTGTACAATACTTTAGGTACATTATTTCGATTCATCTCGTAGGGTTTAGCCCTCGTTTGCAACTTAACCGCAAAAACAACAAATTAGAAATCTCTTAAATTTATCAGGGTTTCTTTACTAAATTACTATGTGTTATACATACAAACCCTCTTCTTGAATCACTCTATCTACTACAAAAATATTATATAGGTATGTAGTTTTAAAATTTTAAGTATACGGAGACAGCAGCGCTAAGCAACTTTGTTTTTTACTATGTAGTCATGCTATCCTAGGAGTAAAATAAGCTTAAGCTTTCAAAACAGGTTGTTTAAGCAAATCTTCTCAAGTTTTTGAACAGATGCTTCTCCTTTTATAATAAGGAAAGACAATTCGACTAATATGGACTTGGACTATTAAGCATTTTGTTATATTTTTTATTACAGGTGCTACAGTAAGAAATGAGGGAGAAGCTGTTGTAATCGGTAGGATAGTAAGAGGAGGCATTGCGGAGAAGTCGGGTCTTCTGCACGAAGGAGACGAGGTAAGATAAGAGTAAAATGTTTAACATGTTAGTAAATAAATTGTTTAATTTAAGATATTTCAACAAAGCTATGAATTATTGGCAAAATATTGAAAGACAATGTGTTAAAATGCCCGACTTACTTGAATAAAGTTCCTTGTTTAACTAATATGAAGCAGTGTAGATATCCTTCACGAACAGATAAAATCATAAACATCAAACACTTTGTTCGCACATCACATAGATTATTTTGGATATTGAGAGGTTAAGAAAAGTGTTCATGTTTTGAGTATAGCCACAGATTATTAAATAGTTATGGTATAGCCGCATTAATGGACTTTTTTTTTATTTTAAAAATGACCAGAATAGGCCTGTTGCCTTAAAAATGTAATTAGTCCGTCTTTTACACTGTTAAAAAATAAAAGACACGTATTTTTTCATTTGTAATTTAGACCAAGATATAGCCCGTTAAAATTACGCGTGACGTCAAAGAGTCGGAGCTTTTTCGCCACTGAGTGACGTCAAAGATCCCCCCACTCCTACATTTTGATTCCTTGTATCTTTGTTATTTTTTGTTTAAATGAAAGATGAAAAAATACGTGTCCAATATATTTTTATAATCTAAAATACGGACTAAATAAAATGTTATTATTTTGAGCCTGGAAACATCTTTAAAGTTGTCAAAAAGTTAACTTTATTTCGTATCTTTTGGGGGTATTCGAAGTATTAAAATGTACCAACGCTGGAATCATCCCTATTGACCCGTAGTTGTCAAAAAATTGACTTTCCTTCGTATCTTTTGTCTTCGTAAACTTCGAAGTATTAAAATGTACGTCCCCCTTCTCCAGTTGCTCGAAGTGAACGGGCTCGCGATGCGCGGCAAGTCCGTGCACGAGGTGTGCCAGGTGCTGGGCGCGCTGTCGGGCACGCTCAGCGTCGTGCTCGCGCCGCGCACGCGCGCGCCCCGCCCGCCGCACCCGCACCGCGTGCTGCACGTGCGCGCGCACTTCGACTACGACCCCGAGGACGACGTGTACATACCCTGCCGCGAGCTCGGTACGTACCGCACGAGACTACGACCCCGAGGACGACGTGTACATACCCTGCCGCGAGCTCGGTACGTACCGCACGAGACTACGACCCCGAGGACGACGTGTACATACCCTGCCGCGAGCTCGGTACGTACCGCACGAGACTACGACCCCGAGGACGACGTGTACATACCCTGCCGCGAGCTCGGTACGTACCGCACGAGACTACGACCCCGAGGACGACGTGTACATACCCTGCCGCGAGCTCGGTACGTACCGCACGAGACTACGACCCCGAGGACGACGTGTACATACCCTGCCGCGAGCTCGGTACGTACCGCACGAGACTACGACCCCGAGGACGACGTGTACATACCCTGCCGCGAGCTCGGTACGTACCGCACGAGACTACGACCCCGAGGACGACGTGTACATACCCTGCCGCGAGCTCGGTACGTACCGCACGAGACTACGACCCCGAGGACGACGTGTACATACCCTGCCGCGAGCTCGGTACGTACCGCACGAGACTACGACCCCGAGGACGACGTGTACATACCCTGCCGCGAGCTCGGTACGTACCGCACGAGACTACGACCCCGAGGACGACGTGTACATACCCTGCCGCGAGCTCGGTACGTACCGCACGAGACTACGACCCCGAGGACGACGTGTACATACCCTGCCGCGAGCTCGGTATGTACCGCACGAGACTACGACCCCGAGGACGACGTGTACTGTACATACTCTACCGCGAGCTCGGTATATTCGAGACTCCACTTTTTTACTACTAAGGTGGTAAATAACACATAAAAAATAATACGAGCGCTCTGTCTGGATAACCATTGGAATGTTTCATAGTTTAGTTAAGCAATAAAGTAAAAATATTCACGGTCTGTTTTTCGTTTCAGGAATAAGCTTCCAGAAGGGCGACGTGTTGCACGTGATAAGCAGGGAGGACCCCAACTGGTGGCAGGCCTTCCGGGAAGGAGAAGAGGACCAATCACTAGCCGGCCTTATACCGAGCCAGGCGTTCCAACACCAGTGAGTGTTATACATAGTCATAGTCATCATCATTGTCATTTGACGGGATTTTCCATAGTTAACACGCTTGGCAGGCGGGATTGTGACCCAAGTAAACCCTGCTGCCCGTTTCCTGATGTTCCCTAACTCATCTTATACATTACACACGGCATAGCTATACACCATACCTTGTATACCTATATAATCTTTCCATCTCGCTTGCAGAGATTCTCGTGACGTACAAATTTCGCCAATGTCAAGTGTTTAGAGGGACCCGTCAATATGTACTTGGTCGACGTTCTGTGGCTTTACGTTTCTGCCGTGATCACTAATAAATAAATACCAATATATTATAGTAGCCAATTTGATATCTCATCAAAGGACCACTAGTGGATATTTGCGGATGTTTGTTGTGATACTTTGATGCCGCTCTTTGCTTAATTTACAAAAATGTCACTCGTGTCTATAAGGAACAGTGTAAGACCAATAATACTCCCCTGTGGTACATCTACAACTATTTTAAAATTACTAACTTATAATACGAACTTACAACTATGTACTTACTTTTACTAATTTAAAATACGAACCTATACTCGACTCCAGGGATCATATAGTAATTTTTCTTCCATTTCCAGACGAGAGTCTATGAAGCTAACCCTAGCAGGCGAGGTAGCGGCACGGGATAAGCCTCGGAAAGGTGGCACGCTACTCTGTGCGAAGAAACCACCGCGGAAGAAGAAGGGGAAGAAGGCCACCAGTGAAGCTGGCTACCCACTTTACTCTACCTCAGGAGGTGATGGTAAGTGACTTCTTTTTTGCGGGAGAAATGGGGGAAACGGCGGGGTATATGGGTCTCACGCCGCCCTCGAGAAATGGAAGGGTATGAAATGCCATGGGGCGGCGTCAGGAGTCTTAGGAAATTCGTGCTGATGGCTGACCTCTATACATTGATGTTCCCATAAGAAGTCATTTTACTTCCTACGAACCAGGTCATTATGAGCTCCCTACGATTGATGTTCCTATAAAAAAAGTCGCAGTACTTCCTACACATTATTTGAACTCCAAGAGTTCCAAGATCAAATGTACCGCCTTGGTTTATAGTATTCGAGTAGGTACTTAAAAACCTATTAAGCCAACCACTTGTCAGATTCGCTGTATGTTTACACAGCACGTAGGTCTAAAGTTGCAGTTTTAACGCCGTCTATTGATAGTCATCAGAGCTTACGAAGTAACATCTTGAGGTGATGTAAAGATAGATATAGTATCACATAACGTAAAAAAGAGGCCACAATCATAAGTTCCGATTATTAAACAATAATAAATGATTATTAAATATCAATAAACATTGATGACGACAGCTATATTTTATTCTTTTTTTTTTTATATTCTCTTCTAACTGCCATCAGTCGAGTCGACTATAATCAGTTTGGCTGTTACAGTAGTGGCTTTGTCTTGGTTTTGGAGGCCTCTGCCCCTACCAACCATGCTTTTGTCTCTTACACAATGCGCTTTCTTTTGAGACGCATAGCGTCTAGCTGCTTGTGTAGTAATTCAACAGCTAGAGGATTTGGGTGGTTCGCCAACCTTCCCACATATCGTTTTGTGAATTTTTCGATTTCCTGTTTTACAGTAAGTATGTTCAGGTAATCATGTACTTCGTCGTTTTTTGTGAACCAAGGCGCCTCAGCAATCGTGCGCAAGATGGCATTCTGTGCTCTTTGTAGGCACATTATATTACTGTCACAGGCAGTTCCCCATAGTTGGATGCCATAGCTCCATATAGGCTTGATTATGGCGTTATACAGGAGTAGCTTGTTGTCCACTGATAGTACTGAGTTACGTCCCATCAGCCAATGCAGATTCTTGAACTTGTAGTTAATTTCATTGCGCTTGTTCCGTATATGAGTCTTCCAGGTGAGCCGTCTATCAAGGTGGAATCCCAAGTAGGTATTTAATATTTTATTCTAACGAGCCAAATGATCTTCTTGCAGAGTTCGAACAAGAAGAAATCTTAACGTACGAAGAGGTGGCGTTGTATTATCCACGGGCATCGCACAAGAGGCCCATAGTGCTGATCGGTCCGCCCAACATCGGCCGCCACGAACTACGCCAGAGACTCATGGAAGATGGCTCCAGGTTCGCTGCTGCAGTGCCACGTAAGTACTCCTTAAGGAACCCTCATATCCCTTTCCATACGGAACATTCGTCCATATAATTTTATATGTATGTTGTTTTCCATATAGTTTTTTATAGGTATATACTAGCTGTGCCGGCGGCGTCCCACGCGTGAATATCGGGTTTAAAAATAACGGACTTCCATAAAATGGTACCTACATTACGTTAAAATCCGTCTAGTAGTTTTTTTTTCTATAACGAACATACAGACAGACAAAAATTTTACTGATGACATAATATTCCATGTACAGAATTGACTTCTCTACAGATTTATTATAAGTATAGATAGATTAGCTCGTTCAAATCACTGCACCCTGCTTGAAGTCAAGCAGAAACTATTAAAAGTTCATTATCATCAACAACCCACATCCACTCCTCCAATGCAAATTATCATTTGGGGGGATTGGCCATAGTAACCATGTTTTGGTGACCGCAGAATGTTTTATTTGAACCCAGTTAAACGCTTCTGCCCGTTTCCTGATATTCCCTTAGTCATCTTCTACGACACCCGCGGGATGAGATGGGGTGGCCTTATCCTAGACTCGCAAACCGTACCGACTTCTACACGTGTACTAACTATCTATTCCTTATTTGTACAGATACGTCTCGGCCACGCAAAGACCACGAGGTGCCTGGCCAGGACTACCACTTCATCTCCCGCACGCAATTCGAGGCTGACATCCTCAACAGGAAGTTTGTTGAGCACGGAGAGTACGAGAAGGCTTATTACGGTAAGGCTTTTTATGTTTAAAGCTATACACCAAGTTTCTCAAGTTAGTCAAAATAACTTGATGGATATCATCATCATTAGCAGCCAGCACGTCCACCGCTGGATATAGGCCTCCCCTAATGATAAATTCCATTTGGGGGTTACCTTAGTCACCACGGTCGGCAGGCGGGCTGGTGACCCCAGTTTTTAGTTGTAACCAGGTAAACGTTGCTGCCTATTTCGTCTTCTACGACAAACATGTGATGAGATGGGGTGGTTCCATCCTAAATGGAAACCACTTGTCCTCAAAATTTGCCCGAATAGCTTGATGGATGATATAATGATCGATAATGCATTCAGTTCGTGCCTTCTTCATAACGAATCTTTGCTCGAATTGAGCTGCCCGTCGGGGAAGGACCTCCATCCTATAGAATACCGCAGCTAAATAACCTCCGGGTCGTGTTTCTGCCGGTGAGTAGGGTTTCCGGAGCTCGTGGGGGGTTAAGGTTGGGCCGGCATGGCAGTGGTAACTGACAGGTAACTGACCAGTTACTTGCCAGTCGTCACAGCGACTTGGGCTTCTCTTTCGCTTTCCATCAGGCGCGTAGGCGTAGGGAAGCCATTATGTCGAGCTACTATAAAAAAAATACCTGTGTGATTTTGTTGAGTCGAAAACAGCCTGATGTCAACTAACTGACTGTCTAAAATCTATCTAAAATGAAAACGACCAACGGAAATGATTTTAACTCATTAATAGATTTTCCTTCTCCCATATTTTAGGAACATCACTGGAAGCGATACGCGAGGTGGTGAACTCAGGCAAGATCTGCGTTCTGAATCTGCATCCGCAGTCGCTGAAGATCCTCAGAAACTCGGACCTTAAACCTTACACCGTGTTCGTGGCGCCGCCCAGCCTGGAGAAGCTTCGCCAGAAGAAGATCAGGAATGGGGAAGCGTTTAAGGTTCGTGTCTCCTTTTTTAGGGTTCCGTACCTCAAAAGGAAAAAACGGAACCTTTATAGGATCACTTTGTTGTCTGTCTGTCCGTCCGTCCGTCCGTCCGTCTGTCAAGACCCTTTTTCTCAGGAACGCGTGGAGGTATGAAGCTGAAATTTATATCAATTACTCAGGTCTACTGTCCCTTGAAGCTGTGAAAAAATCAAACTTCTAAGCCAACGCAATCAAAAGATACAGCCTTTTATGCCGCAAATTTTCGACACTTGCAAGGGAATCAAAACCTACAGGATGCTTCCCGTGAACTCAGAATCTTGAAATTTGGTACGAAGCAACGTCTTATAGCAAGATAAAGGAAAAATTACGAAAACCATAAATTTTTAGTTACATCACATAATATATTTTTTTTTAATAATTTTAAACTTACTACCCATTTCCTCATAAACGCGTAGAGGTATTTAATTGAAATTCATACCAAATACTCAGGTCTATAATATCTTTAAGCTGTAACAAAATCAAACTTCTATGTCAACGCAATCAAAAGAAACAGCAATTTAAGCTGCATATTTTGAAACTCGCAAGTACTCGCAAGGGAATCAAAACCTAAAGGGTACTTCCAGTCCACCTAGAATCTTGAAATTTGGCATGAAGCAACGTTTTATAGCACACATAAAGGAAAAATTCCGAAAACCTTAAATTTTTAGTTACATTACAAAATATATATTTTTTAATAAATATAAACTTAGTACTTTTTTCCTCATGAACGCGTAGAGCTATCAAGTTGAAATTCATATCAAATACTTAGATCTAATTGCCTTTAACCCGTGAAAAAAAAAATTCTTAGTCAACGCAAAAACTTTGTAAACCTTGCAGGTTTGTACGGAACCCTCGGTGCGCGACTCCGACTCGCACTTGGCCGGTTTTTTTTCTTATACCACAGGTGGTAAACCAGCCTACAGCCCGCCTGATGTTGAGCGTTTACCGGTATGGACGCCTGCAACACCGGGGTATTATCACACGCGCGTTGCCGACCCTTTAAAACCTTTTCACAGCCTTTTTGAAGAACCCCATACTGTAGTCTCGGGTGAGATCCTCGGCAGGGAGCTCAATCCATAGCCTGAGTGTGCGACGTGCATTGCAAGAAGTTTCTATTGAAACGGACACTTAGTCTGTATGTGGCTGTAATCTTTGCAGTCTACTCAATTCCTGAACTGAAGTAGAATTAACAACAAGTGTTCTACTTTATTGTCGTCTAATAGAAACCCCCTTAATCGCTCACTTCAAGTCTTGAAACCTTGCTTTTGACATTACAGCATTATGAAGTCTCCGGTATAGCATTAATAGGGAATATGCATGAAAAATAGTTTCAGGTATTTACTAATTTATCGTAAAATAGATCAAAATCTACTACGAACAGTGAAAACAAAATCAAAATTGGTTGAAAAATGGGCGAGATACAGATAAAGATAAAGATAAAGATAAAGATAATTTATTTGCTCGAAACATGTGTACATAGATGGAAGGTCAATAATACAAGTTTCAACATGTCGTACCTTTACGGTGTACAAATTATATAAAACTTTGACTAGGTACTTATAATAATTAATTCATGCAAAATTTTTGTCACATAAATAGTCCGTCAATTTATAATAACATTTCTTAATTAGTATTTTTTTCACTTTACATTTAAACTCACTTAATTCTAATTCACAATACAGTACAATACAGTCATTGAAAGTGAATATATCCGTCTCTCTCTCGCGAAACAGATTTTTCTATGGAGTTAGTACGGCGCTTACGGTACGTGACGTCAACTACCGCATCGGATCTCTCTGTCTAATCAATAACTTTAACGCTTTATAACTCGCTTAATAGAAAAGATAGTTTAAAAATTCTTCGATATTTATGTATCTGGAAGACAAAAGATCTCAATAAATCCATAAAAAAAGTCATGCATATTCCCTATTACAGTCTTCTACTTCTATCTACCTAACTGGCAGAATTCAAAAGTTTTTATTAATTGAAATGCCTCTTAAGGCACACTTTTACATATGGGAGTACCCCAGGGTTCTATATTAGGACCGTTACTTTATTTTACATGTATAATTGACTGACAATATCTTGTTTCCAGGAGGAGGAATTGAAAGAGATAATAGCGACAGCGAGAGACATGGAACTACGATGGGGCCACCTGTTCGACATGATTATCATAAATAATGACACCCAACGTGCCTACCAGCAGCTACTGAACGAGATCAACAGCCTGGAGCGGGAGCCGCAGTGGGTGCCGGCGCACTGGCTCAAGCACACCTAGCGGGGCGCCTCTGCCGCTGTGCGTGTCGCCGCTACCGCGTGTGCGTCCGCTACCGCGTGTGCGCCCGCTACCGCGTGTGTGTCAGGTACCGCATATGCGTTCGGTACCACTTGGGCACCCGCTACCGCGCATGCGTCCGCTACCGCGTGTGCGTCCGCTACCGCGTATGCGTCCGCTACCACGTGTGCGTCCGCTCCCGCGCGTGCGTCCCGCGCCCCGCGCTCTCTCCTCGCTACGGACACGCGCCTCCACAAACTACTCCTCCTATTCGAAGTCGTCACGCAGACGATTCTACATCTGCTCTTCTACTTCTTGAAAGTCTGCGACAGACGCAGAGGCTCGCGGATGCAGATCGACGACGCTTTAGTCGATAGAGATGTCGAGAACCGCTCCGATGCGGACGGAACGTTAGCGAATATAGAATTTAGAAATGTGTTCCCTTTGAACTGTTTAGTTGGGTTTTACGAGGACGTCGAACGGAGGCGTAGGAGGTACGTCGCGTGAGAGTCGGTTTGTCTGTCGGTAATTTCGTTACTGTGGCGGTGAGGACAGACCAAAGCTATTATGAATAGTTTCGTATTGAGTGTGTTTTATATTTGGACAATTTTACCTGAAGTTTGGGCTACAGTTTGATAGTGTAGGGCCCTGTTACGCTGAAAATTTCATTTGAAAACCCTTTCGGCAAAATGAGAGAAGCCATTGATAAAATGTTGTAATGTGGTACGGGAATGTATGCGATCGTATACTTTAGACAATAGTTTGTTGGCCGTTGTGTCGGCCAAACTTCAGGTACCATTATACAATAATTTTATTTTCAAATGATTTTTGTAAATTAATCTACCTACATTTAACATGTGGGGTGCAGAGTTACTTATGAATCATGAGTACCTAAGTAGAGATGGTATTTCGATAATGCCAGAATGAGAGAAAATAAGATTAAATATTTATTAATTTATGTATAAACTGTAGACCAGAAATGTTTTTACGGTAATAGAGGATCATCTCTTAGGTCATTCATGAATTCGAAACGATCGAATATTTTCTGGCAATAACGACGATTGTCTGAAATTAGGGTTAATGTTTACCTACATACCTATTTAGTAATGAATATGAGTAAAACAATAATTCGTAAATGGCTTGGAAATACAATAATATAGCTGGATTTCTTTCTAAATCTGACCTATTTACATTGTATACTGCCTTATTCTTCAATGTTATTATTATACATTTTTAACATATACATCGTTTTATTCGTTAAAATTAGAAATGAGGTTCATAATTCACATTAGGCGTTTTTACTTAGATCCCACAATCACCTTTATTGCTAATTTTAACGAATTTTAGAAATAGGTATTGTAAAGGAAACGCAGAGGGTCAGTTAAAGTTCACTTTTCTAGTTTAGAAATTTCAAGTAACATTTTACACATTTCCTTCAAATATTTAAATAGATTCCTTCAAATTATAGTCAATGTCTTAAAATTTCTACCTATTTCCGAATTTTTAAATCGAGCCCGTTTCTCAGGACCTGATCAGTAGACCCATGCGTCGGACTAGCTACGGGTTGGGGTTTAGGCCGGCAAGTTGCCATCATTCGATAAACAACTAGTTGTAGGAACGTTCACTAAAATTGCAATGCTAATTTATATTCTGATGATCTCAAAAACCTAACGGTTTAGAAAGTCATGGCAATTTAAAATAACATTAAAACTTAGAACACGTTCCGAAACTGGCCTTAAAAAACATTTAACTAAATCGCCGGCGTAAATTCGGACTCTGCGTAGTTTTAGATATCACCACGCTTCCAGTAGGCTATCCAAACCAATACGAATTTTGCAAAACGTTTAGGAACTTTTAATAAATATCTAAGTCGTAAATTTCCATCGCCTTATGAATTTGTTTCCTTTCGTCCTAATGCTTCTGGTTACAGGTAAAACGCTTTCAATGGTCCACTAAATAAAAAAAGAAAATTTTAAAGCCGCGATACGTGTAAGGGGCATTAAATATTAAATTAGAGCTGTTAAATAGGAGTTGTTGAAAAGTAAATCTACAATAAGCTCTACCAACAATAAATAATGCAAAGGAATTTATAGTTTGCAATTTGGATAGATAGAAAATATGAAATACGATCAATAAACAATAAATTAAATATTTCTCTATTGCCAAATTTATACGGTAGTTTTTAAAAAGATAGGGTTTTTTGAAAAATCTTCAGTAGTCTTGTGGGATTCTAAGGAGTGACCCTGAGGTAGGAAATTGATAGTAACCGATAACCAGGATGGATCACTGCTATTGTAGTGAGTAGTGAAGCAATATTTTATAACCGTATAATCAATTTTACCTTGTACAACGACATATCTAATTTTGATAAAATAAAATCAAGTTTTCGGCCAATCGAATGTATTCCTTTTGGTAAATATACCAGTATTTAATGTAACTTAATAGATACAATAATTTATACCTATAATGAATAGTCACGAATTTGGTGTGCTTGATTTTTTATTATGAGAATTTGGTCGGTTTTCGTAACATTGGAACTTTTTTCTTCGTAACTTGTTGAGTAACTCGACAACACTGATATAGCTGCCACAATCAACATTCCGTTAGTAGGTAGGTACCTATATTCTACGATCATAATACGACTTTATTTTGCATAATAAGATAGAGCGATTGCCTAACTTATGTCTTAGTAAGTATGATTTGTTTGGACTCATCTGGATATCCAAGTTTTCTTATTGTGCCACCAGAGCAGTGCAAGAACCAAGGGGATTCAGGTGTACGCAACTGGGTCATATCTTGTACACAGTATTATATTTAGGGCCTTTACTTTTTCTATCCATACGATTTCAGAATCTTTACATATTTTATAATAAATTATAGTTCACAAATGGGTAAAAAATACAAATTATTATGTTAAAAACAACATACCTATCTACCTAATGATTTGTATTTTTTATTCATCAGTTTTTATTTGGAAGAAAATAAAATGAATGATTTCGATCGATAAGAAATAATAAATTTGGTAATATGCAGGCATACTCGTATACTATGACTGTCATGATCATCCTCAATAGACTCACTGAGTTGAGTAATAATTTTAATTAAGCTAGTCAATAAGATGTATTAATTTCACTTGCATGAAATTTATAGTATAGCGACGTATATACAGGCAGTTGTATCACTGATGTTGTCGAGTTACATTCGCGGCCAAGGTTTGGATTGGCTGCGCAATATTGTTTTAAGATGAACACATATATTCTAAATATCCTGGGGATAAGTATAATAATAATTTTGTTTACATTATTTGTATATCTGTGTAGATAGAATTGTGCATTCCAAATAATTTAGTGCCAAATACATAAGGCCACGAAAAATAGTGGATTCAATATTCTTTTTATATTAATCACAATTTTTAAATAAATATGTTATTTTGTATGTATGTTGTAGGTATGTTATACCATTACCATTGTCATGTTATGTGTACTGATTTTTGAGATATCGTGTCATAATGTTTTAAATTGATCGAGGATATTGCATTAGTTGCGTAAGTCTATAATATTTGAGTATAAATCAATAGCCTGTGAGGTGCTAAAATTTGTAAACAGATTTATTGTTTTATCATATTCTGTGTGTTTTTTCGTTATTTGTTGCATTGTGTGTGCGTGAATTGTGTTTGTGCGATACTTCTAATCTATCGTACTTAGCTCTTGGATCACTTTTCGGTAGGCAAACAGTTTTCACGCACATAATATGTGAATATGTGGATTTGTCAACTTCACAGTATTGATATTGTCTAATTTATAAATAGTCCTGTATATAATTTATTAACAACTGAATAAATAATGAAAGAGTATAAATAACATGTTAATAGAAAGAACAATTTAATGTAAATAATAGAGTACCTATTAAATTTAATATCAGATAAAGTTGGTTTTATTCATTATAAATAAATTAAAATGTCCTAAATAGGCAGGTATTCACACAAGGTCGGGGCGTAGGTACTTAATACACAGTTAAAATAAATAGGCACTCATCTCTCAAAAAATCTGTCTATTTTCTTCTTCTGTAGGTAGGATACAAAAGGAGAACCTGACGGACATATACGTTATTCTCAACGAGTCACACCGGACTAATCAACATAGAGCTTAATCGAGAAGTGTTCAAAACTTGTGCATAGGGGTACATTTTATAACGTAGGGGAGCACTAAGAAAGGATTTTTGGAAATTCACAAAAAGCGGTAAGGTATGGATGACCTCACCAAGTCGACAGGCACAATAGGACAAATCCACCGCGCCTGTCGCCCTCACCGTGAAGGCCCACTGAGATGCCGTTTCACGTCCCGATTAAAGAAGCCAGGATTGTAAGAGGGAAGAAACACATGAACTGGAAGTGCATTCCATGATTTAATGGCACGGGGCAGGACGAACTAAACCTCTTGGTGCGCGCCGCTATCGTCTGAATGGTATGCGGATGACAATTCGAGCAAAGATTCGCTATGCCTTAGGTACCTCTCTTGCAACTCTTCGGAGCATTCCCCACCGTAGAGACGGTAGAGAACACCTTGGCTCTTAAAACAGGTACCTATCCCTTAACTTGCCTGATCTACCAACATTTAGTAATAATCCGATGAATTTGACACGGGTCTCCAATGGCATAATTTTTACGCCACTACTGGGTGGTAGGTATTCTTACGACCCATACCGTAGGGCGCAATAACGGTTTACTATCCCATGATGAAAGGCAGGAAAGAAATATTATTTTACATTAGGTCTCCATTATATTCATCAATGTAATAATAGGTACACGACCGAAGTCAAGAACAAATAGGTACGTAAGTTCAATTTATAATCGGCGCCAACAGATGGCGCTGTGCCTTTTTAAATCGCGCATGCATTACGTTTTTCCGATCCTGTATAAGTCGTAGAGCACTTCATTCGCCACGGACAGACGGACCGTAGGGTTCCGTTTTTGACATACTATTTTTGGATGCGCTCAACACATCGGGTGCATATTATTATTTAATATATTAATATTAATTAATTAATTAATATATTGTCTTCATTTGGACATCACGGGAAAGTGTTACCCTCCCGGTCCTTTGGCAGGCTTACGTGGGGGCACAGGCCCAACACGTAGAGGCCCCTTGAGACAATTTAATATGTAAGTGAGATGGATGGGATACACACACAGGCCGGGCATTACTTCTGAGTGCCCCAAGATGATGCGCTCAATAGTAATACCCGCGCGTAGTAGTAGTGCAGCACTATTGCGTAAAGATGGGTAACTAAAATTGGGGCTATTGAATGAGGTTCTTGTGGGCAGGATATCTGGGCTATGGGTGAGATAACGGTCGCCTGCCATTTCAATATCTCAAACATTAAAATCTAAGCAGGTGGTGACTCGCCGGAGTCGCCGGCCACTAGGTGCAATGGGCCCCCAAAATTAGCCACAAAGCACCACAAAAAATAAGGTGACTAGTAGAAAATGCCTATGTGCTTAAGTATATTCGGCGCCGGGGTGCCGGACTCAAGACGGCCCTGCCCACGGAATATTTAATATTCCGTGGCCCTGCCTATGTGGCAATATGTCTGCCTTTTGTACATTTTTTTTATGTCCACTAAAGATTAAATAAATAAGTAGGTATGGCTTAAATTCACGATTTTCAGCTCGTCTCTGCTCCGCCTCAATGGATCGCAGCCTAATTTTTGCATCAGAAGTTAAACTCTGATTATAACTACTGTGAATTCAAAGGTCATTGATCGCACTGTACGCGGATGGCGAGATCAACGAGTTAATAGAATCGGATTTAATTTTAGACATGTACCTAGTCAAGAGTCTATTTATCAAAACTCATTTTTTCAATAAAATATCAAACACATTATGTTTACGCAAACTTAGTACCTTTTTTTTTTTTTTTTTGTTTCACCGGGTAAAAATGCAAATTTACGCATACCTGCTGCTCGGGGAAGCAGCAGGTTATGTGGGACTCACTCCGCCTCTAGATGGAAGCGAGACGGAGAATACCCACAAAAAAATCCCCGGTCGTCACCGCCAATGCGCCTTGGGTGATGATGACGTGGGACAGGCAGAGCCACAACCACCACGCCACCATCAGCGTCGTCTGCTAGGCAGATCCGGCCGGCTCCCCCACTTGGGGCAGCCTAGGGATTCGGCCTAAAAAGGCCGTCTCCCTCCTCCAAGGACGGGATCCGTGCAAGGCAAGGGAGATGTCCCCACACCAACCCTCGCTGGACCCCGTCGGGCGTGCAGTCGCCACCGCACGGTGGATTTTTATTGTGGTTTTCGCCACTTGGGCCAACCAGTAAAGGCAAGCCCCCTGGCCCCCGCCGAAACAGAGGTAACAGGTGGTTTGGTCTGTGGTTTGCTCCACTCGGGCCAACCGGTTAAGGTAGACCCCCTGGCCCCCGCCGAGAACGGCAGGGGTAACAGGTTGCGCGGTCGGTTGGTCAACGACCCGTCCGACGGTCACGAGAACCGTGCCGCCGAACCCGCCGCGCCGCGGCTGAAATGCGCTGCCCACCAGGTCGCGTCCGGGAAAACGGCCAATGGCCAACATCCACTGTCACGTCCGAGTGATACCGACTACCGAGGCGGGAACAAGTCCCCCTCGCCGGCCACAAGGGCCCCCCAGTGCGCACAAGTGCGCAGCCAGGACAGCGTCTGCAGACCCGACAGACGCCGTCAACCGGCTCCTCCATGTGGGTAAGTCGGCAAGGGTCGCAGAAGACAGGGAGGACGGCAACGAAACACCGCGAGATCCCCCGAAGGGCACTCCTCTTCCTCTGCGACCATCGCCGACAAACCACGGCTGCCAAACAGCTCGACAGGTGCCAAGCACCAACATGTATCCCTTTATTATGCAATCATCACTACGCCGCCGTAGCGGCCCAACCATGCTGCGCGCCCGAGGGACGAGGGAGACGAGCAAGCTCGTCTCCCTCGTTGAGAATTAGCCGTCGGGTGGCAATCTCATAAGAGATTACCACCCGCCGTTGCCCAGGGTGCGCCAGGACCCACTACTACCAATCCCCCGAAGGAGATTAGTAGCAGTTTGCCACTCGAGGAGGCTTCTCTTTGTTGCACCCCACGCAAACTTAGTACCTATATCGACCCATACAATTTTGGAAACCCTTTTTAGGCAAATCACCTTTTATGCCTCTTTAAGATTCTAGGAGCCGCGGCGCTGCAGTGGCTAACGACAACATTGATTTAGGCTCTACATCAATAAGTCATAGCATTTTAAATCTTTAAATAATTAATAAGACACACACTATAAAAATGAAATGTTAATTTTCAATCAGACATCAAGGCCAAAGATGAAATTACGTTTCCGAACGAGTATAAACATAATGACGTTAAGCCATTTGACGTTTCGCTATTTTGACATTTCATCTTCGAGAGGGAAAGCCAGCCAGGAAGGGACAATATTAGGGATTCGGTCGCCAACGTTAGCTTTTCAAATAATTTTTCTATCACGTTTAGTTTAGACAATAAGTGAACAAAGATGCCGTCGATGAAAGTGGAAGGTGATAGTGATGGGGACGGGGATATGTCTGGGGGAGATACTGAAAGGTCGGGTGGTTCGTCCCGAGGGCCTGACAGGGACTCCAGCGCTGAAGAAGCTGATGAGCCTGACTCCGATGACTCCTCAGAAATGGACGAAAGCGAATGCGAGAGGCGCAGGAATGAGTGTCTCGACAATCTAGGTAAAAATCTTTTTCGTTTTTGAGGTTATGTTTACAAACATTTTAGTTTATGTGTCAAGTACTTTATTATTTTCCCTGTTATCAGTGATTGCCTAAAGCTAACTGTTAATTGTATTTGCAAGGGTCTTAAAAAGGATTTAATTCAGTGGTTAAACATTAATTTCATGGAATTTTAGAAAAGTAGGTTACCTGCCTATTTTTGTAATTGTACCAATTCATATGTTACACCTATTTATGAGTAAAAGGTAGATACGATTTTTGAGTAGAAGTTATGTGTTTGGTTTTAAGTACTAAAAGCTAAGCCCTACTAAAAAGCACATTGATTTTATTATTGAACATATCTTATTTATAAAAAATACCATGCACCAATAAGATTGGTATTTAAGTTGCATGGTATATAATAGAATACAGATTCTTCATTTGGTACACATAAAAAAAAATTACAAAACATAAAACTATAAACATAAAAAAACAAGGAAATTATGTTAAATCTATGAACTTATGTAAAAATGTGCCTACATTATTAAAACAAGTGCACCAAAATGGTCTCCACTCAGTATAAGGCTGCAATGGAAGTGATATCACTTAATAATACAGTGTGAACTCTTTATAACGAATTTCAACCACACATTTTCTTCCATTTTAAAAAGTTTTCATTATACAGAGGGAATTAATTAATAGGGTTTGTTTTGTAGTAAGCTAACCAAATTGTACCAATTTCTGGCAAGTTTTTCATTAAAACGAATTACATTATAAAGAGTTCATACTGTACTTATTGGGCTGCAATATCCCAAAGTTGATTTGTATTCTACTATATTGTTGTACAGTGCCAATTTGATTCTCATTCTCTGCTTATTATGTGATGGCTATTGAATAATTTGGCCTTTTAGAAAATATAATAAAAAATTTGATTGCTAAAAGGATTGACAATGTTTCCTGTGGAGCCCGGCTCACCTCCAATCTACCATTTTGCCCAATGACAGCCACAACTGATATTGTCAAAAATTAATAGATCTCGTGATATAAAATATCTCTAAAACTCTCCCCAAAACTTCAGTACTTTTTTAATCAAATCTATACTTATAATAAATCTGTAGAGAGGTCAATTCTGTACATGAAATATATTTTCAAAATAACTATCAGGGGGTGATTAGTGATCGATACTGATGCCAAAAATGCAATCAGTAAAATTTTTGTCTGTCTGTCTGTCTGTCTGTCTGTCTGTCTGTCTGTCTGTCTGTCTGTATGTTCCTTATAGAAACAAAAACTACTCGACGGATTTTAACGAAACTTGGTACAATTATTCTTCATACTTCTGGGCAGGTTATAGTATACTTTTCATTACGCTACGATCAATAGGAGCAGAGTAGTGAAGGGAAATGTTGGGAAAACGGGAGAAGTTACTCCATTTTTTAAACTTCCGTCGCGTGTGCAGCCTTAATGGTTAAAGTTACATAGAAATTATGTATGACAGAAATATTTTACATAAAATTGACTAAAAAATATCCCGCAACAGCATATGTCTATCTTTTATGGTTGACTCACAATAACACGTGTAACTCCTGATAGCTTAGCAGTTCGGAGCATTCTGATTATATTTGTTTACTCTTACGTATAAAATACTCTCATTCATCCCTAATTTAAAAAAGTTATCATTATAACCTATTCAATAAAAAAAGAATCATAGAAATCGGTATAGAAACACCAAACTTATACATGAAATAAGCTATCGCGCCGTCGCACGTGAATACTGAATCATGCTATAAGGATTATTTTTGTGTAACGGTTGCCGCGCTCGACACGGGTCGCGGCGGCGGTAGGGTATAAAAAGGCGGGAGGTCCGTGTTTAGCTTACCTAGGGGTGAGAGCCTTCCGCTCCCCCAACAGTTCGGTGATGATGACAAGGCCGTCCTGGCCATCATCGTAGTCATTTAGAAAATAAAAAAATAATAAATAAAAGAGCTAGCTTCATTCAATATTTGGCTGTTGATGCGTTCAGAGCGATCGACCTTATTGACAGACAATAATTGATATTGAGAAACCATGCTTATCAGCGCGACTTTTAGTGTTTAAATAGTTTATTTGAATTTCTTTTGTTGTTATATTGTAAAATATTCGTTCAAATTAAAAATTATTAAGCGTAGGTACTTTTATTAATTAAAGTAGTTATAAGTATTTATTTTTAAGTGAAGTAGGTATAGGTAGATAGTTTTGCACAGGCGTTTCAGCTTTATTTTCATTTCTTTTTTGTTGTGAGTTGTATATATCGCACCCTCCGGCGAATAAAGCGGTTATTGCAGAATTGCTATTTTTCAGGAGAAGCAAAAAACCGAAATCGGTGAATATCTCTGAAACTATAACTTTCAAATAAATGCTTTTAACTTTAATTGAAAGTAGATTTTTGATTGTACATAATATTTAAAAACTAAATTAATTGAATGGGAAATTCATAGATAAAACCTCAAAAATATGTAATACCGCATAACAATATGTAATATTGTTTTTATCGTATGGTGACATTACCACTTTCTTCTCGGCAGCCTTCTATCAAAACTGCCCGCGCAACGAGGCATAGCGACAGTATTCGTTAGTTTTTGGTGTCTATTCTATTGTGAGTAATAACTTCTTACCACTTTATTCGTGTGAAATTAAAAATAGGTTTATATCGTAAGCGTTGAATACTATTATATTCGCGGATCATTCTACGTAAACCATTACTGTAACAAGTGAATGCAACAACATTAAAAATATAGTTGTTATTGCTACATTTGTGTTTTTTTAATTTTATTATTAAATAAACATAAAAAAAATATGAATTACAACTAAATTAACTCTCATTAAGTCTAATTCCTATCAAAATCAGGTTTTTAAGCTATGATTAGACCACAGCACATCGAAATACTTTACGGGGTTTGGGTCATTTTGGAGTCGTTTTAAATTTTGGTGGCCACTGACGGAAGTTATAATGTTCGAAAGAGGAATTCTATCGGATTTTAACGAAACTTGGTACAAATATTCTTCATACTCCTGGGCAGGTTATTGTATACTTTTCATCACGCTACAATCAATAGGAGCAAAGCAGTAAAGGGAAATGTTGGGAAAACGGGGGAAATTTTTACCTGTATGTTTGAATGCACATCACGCCAAAACTACTGCATAGAAATAAATGCGGTTTTTACCAATGTATTGCTAGAGGTGTAACTTAAATTTTAAGTACCATTTTATGAAGTCTATTATTTTTAAAACGCGATATCCACGCGTGCGACGCCGCTGGCACAGCTAGTGAAAAATAAATGTTTTAAAATTACTTGATAGCCCATTATTTGTAGATACAATTGGGCATCATACTTTTGTGTGTTTGCCCTAAGTGGCGACCAACTGGAGACTCCTATGTAGAGGATTCGGTCCCGGGATCCCGAAAACCGGGATCCCGGGATCCCGGTCATATTTTAGTCCCGAAATTTTCGGGATTAAATTTAAAGAGATCCCGGGATTTTCGGGATTGATATATTTTTAATAAAAGTTAGTAAAAATGTGCGTAAAACGAAACGCACTTACTTTCATTCATGCTTTCATTTGACGTTTTGACGGCCAGCTCATTTCCACGGCTGATTTCATTTGATTTTGCTAATGACCGGTACCGGATTATGTGTAAAAGTATCTAAAAATTCCTCATCACGTCGTGATAAGTATTGATATTTTTTTTGTTAGTTAATGAATTCATTATAAAATAAACATGCATTAAAGGTTTTGGAGTTTATCGAATTATCATCCGCCATCGCCTTTTCTTCTTTGATTACTTGTCTGATGTTACTTACATCAGAAAATAAGCATAATGTACCTTGTCCGTTCGGCCGCTAGTGCTAATAAATTATCGTACATCGTCCATTGAGCTAGTCTGTTTCCATTGTTTGGTTACAAAGTTGATATTGAACCTAATGTAAAGTGCTGTAGATAGATCATTTTAAATAATAGTCAGTATTGGACAGTGTGGTACAGGCATACAGTGACCAATGCGGGATTCCGCGCCTTTTCTAGTTCTTGCCGCGACAACGGTCACTTCTTTCACGCCCTCCCTCCCTTATCCACTTCAATGGCACGACGACGACATCGCAAACGTCCTACAGCGGCATCCCAATCCTCCCCCACCAGCTCGCTGTTTGAGGGGAGTTCACCAACATCCGTGCACTCCATGCAAACCTCAACGCCGTCCACCAACACCTCGAGACGGCGAGGCCTGCGATGCTGTTTCTGACGGAAATTCAGATTGGCTGCCCTGCCGATTCGGCATACCTGCACTACCGGTTATGTGCTGGAAGAGTCCTTCCACGCCAAGGCCTTTGTTCAGTTTTTTGAAAATTTGACTAAAGATTTAAAATAAAAATTTGATTTTGAGGTTTTACTGTCTTTTTGTTACCACTTTCTATTACCAATATAATCCCGGGACTGTCCCGAAATCCCGGGATCAGAAAAATCGACCGGGATCGAATCCTCTACTCCTATGTCCAGCAGTGGACTGCAATGATGAAATGGGATATAAGCCTGAATTTTCTGGGATTTTATAAGATTTCATATAAGAATGTAGGTCTGTATTATTTGTAAAATGACACATGGCCTTTTTGAAAAAGAAGACAATATATAATTTGACAGAAGGTTCCAAAGCCCTATTAATGCGAATTAGTATGAAATATATATCTGACAGTAGTTTTTCCATTGTGTTGGAATTGTGCTTTTTAAGGATTAAAAAAATATAAATGCAAATGGATCTCATTTTCTTATATGTATCTGGAATAAAAAAAAAAGAACACCAAGGTTTTCTGTGTATTTAACAGGATATGTATCACAAATAATACTATTTTACAAGGTTACAAGTCTTATAAATGGCCTTATTTCTGCTTTTCAGCTAATTTGGAACAACAGTTTACGGTTCTCCGCGAACAGCTGTACTGCGAGCGGGTGAAGCATGTGGAATATCAGCTGGCTGAGGTGCGCGGTGGCAGATCTCAGGAGTATCAGGGCCCATTGAGGAGGCTGCAAGAGAATATGAGAATCAGGTATTGTTTACATAAAAGTTTTTTGCTACTTATTGTAGAAGATAACATAAGGACTATATGGCACAGTAGGGATGTTTTGGGGGTCAAAATAATGACATAATATTTGAACTAAATAAATGTATTGGACATATATTTCCTTTTTTCATTCAAATAATAAAAAGCAAAGATACAAGGCTCCGTCCCGTAAAAATGCCTCATTGAGTGACGTCACGCCTAATTTCAACAGGCTATAACTGCGATCGCCTACCCGCCTGCACAGTGTGGTGATTATGGGTATATCCTCCAGATGTTTGCTCTTAGTGGCGAACAACTGGAGAGGCCTTTGTCCAGCAGTGGACTGTAATAGGCTGATGATGATGATGATGATAACTTTGTAATTTTTAGTCTAATTTACAAATAAAAAAATACGTGTCTTTTATTTTTTAATAAGCTAAAAGATGGACTAATTCATTTTTTTTAGCCAAATAAGCCTATCGATTTGTATTATGATCCGTTGTTCTCAGACATTAACATAGTTATATTTATATCATACGGAGCCGAAATGTGGACACTTACGTTACAGCTGGTCCACAAACTATATGTACATATGTAGTGAACATCCTTTTGAACATATAACCATGAGCCAATAGGTCTGATTCTCCTGTGGAGTTTTGGAGGCCTGTGGGAATCCCTCTAGTGTATAAACAGTATTTGTAATATTTAATTATGGTCGCAACACACCATTGGAAGGTTGTCTGGAAGAGATAGCTTAAAGCGATAAGAGCGCCTAAATTGTAATTTGTATTTAGTTTGAAGTCTATTTTTTCGTGTTTCGTTAAACCGAACGATGGTTTTCAGTGATGTATATGTCACCGGAGAGTAGCAAGAAGTAGCGTAAGTTGATCAATTTCCTAGGTAGTTGATTAACTTCCGGAAAATAATAAACGGCAGTTGAAATGTATTATTTAACGTATGTATTTTAGTAAATTGATCAATTTACGGGGCTTTGCCGTAAAATCATCCGACGAAGGTGAGGTGAAGGTGTGGTGGTTCAATGGCTCACGTGGCGTTATCCCGGCAACCAATCAGGGAACACTGTATTAAGTTACGGGTAATAGTGCACCGTTAAATAGTACATTGAGCAACGATTGGCCCATTTGAGGACGATTTTACTTGTGTCAAAATCGTAAATTATTAAATGACTGTCAGACTACCGTAAATTGATCAACCAACTGAAATCCATTGCGTTAAATAATACATTTCAACTACCGTTTGTTATATTCCGAAAGTTAATCAACTAACTAGGAAATTGATCAACTTACGATTCTTGCTATTTTCCGGTAACATATCCTACTTATAGTTAACCAGTTCTTTTAACCCGGAAAAATGTTTTGCGCATCTTCACCGTTCGGGGTAGCGACAGGGTATGTGGGACTCATACCCTGTCTCGGGATGGAAAGGAGGCAGGGAATACCCACTAAAAATCGGGACCTCCGTCCGGCGCTATGCAGGTGGTGTCCGGAACCCCGTGAACTAAAATTGCCTTAACACCATGAGCGCGGCCCGCCCTATATGGCAGGCACCACAAGCCCCCATTATCGGGAAGCAACGGGAGCGGCCCGAAGGCCAGGCCCAGTCGTGCCCGGGGCCTCCGTGTGCCTCGGGTGTCCAGAGTGAACACAACAATAAGTTGAGATGCTATCCGGCGCTATCGACAGAAACCTCGCTTTTGTAAAACAATGCCCGACAGCCGCGAGGCTTGTACAGTAGTCGCTTCACTCTGCGAGACGGTGATCTTGCAGAAGGAAGAGGCGGAGCGGGAGCGGGAAAATGATCCAAACGCTCCCGCAATACATAGGAGTAGAAAGGGGCGTAACAGACGGCAGTACATCCGCCAATCGTTCCCTGATGGGGCCCACCGGATGGCAGGTGCGGGGCCGCCTCCATCGGCATTGCACGGGGCTCCGTCATTGTCTGACGGGGCCCCGGGAAAGAAATTGGCCTCTGTCTTTTCAAGTCACGTAGCCTATTTTCTTATCACAATCATCAGCCTATGTTTTTTATCAGCCATTATTTTGTTTTGCCATTGTGGTGTAATGATCAATCTGCTTTAGCGACCAGACACTCCACGTAGATTGATGTTGTAGGCCTAGACTTGGAGGCTAACATGTACCGTAGACCCCTTATGTACCCCATAAGCAATAGGCTATTACGCCTAAAAATTGTAATTTGTCCGTCTTTTAGCTTAATCAAAAATAAAAGACAATATTTTTTTATTTAAAGATTAGACTAAAAATTACATAGTTATAGCCCGTAGAAATTACGCGTGACGTCACTCGGTGAGGCATTTTTACGGGAGCGAGTGACTCTGACACTCCTAACTTTTGATGCCTTGTATCTTTGCTATTTTTTATTTAAAAATACGTGTCCAATATATTTTTATGATCTAATAAAATACGGACTAAATATAATGTAATTATTTTGACCCCCGAAACATCCCTATTGGAGAGGCATGCCCAACTGTGGACGTTTAAAGGCAGATGATAAAACGTGAATTATTTATTACTAGCTGCTGCCCGCGGCTTTGCCCGCGTGAATATTTGTATAAAACATAGCCTATGTGTTATTCCAATGTATAAGCTATAATACTGTAAAGTTTCATTAAAATCCGTTCAGTAATTAATGCGTGAAAGAGGAACAAACATCCATCCATCTATCCATCCAAACAAACTTTCGCATTTATAATATTAAGTACGATATTAGTACGATGTTTACAATAGTTTTTCCATTGTCCCAGAATCGAGGTGGCTGGCGTTCTAAAGCAGCTACGTATCGAGAACATAAAGCACAAGTACGACGCCGAGGAGCAAGCGGCACATCAGCATTATAAGGTAAGTTTAGTACTTTAAACTCTTTAGATGTTTTCCTAGTATTGTCGAAAAGTTTCGACTGTCCCGGAACTATGTTTGCATTCTTGAATGACGCTTACTTAGGTTGTTAATCAACGTGTTGATCATCAACAAATGTTTCAATCAAAAAAACGTTTGTTGTTGTCAATCAACAAATGTTTTTTTATACGTGTACCACAAAGGTGGTAAATAAGACTACAGCCCGCCTCATGTTGATTGGTTACCGCAGCCTATGGACGCACGCTACACCCACGGACGGACCTCACTTTAAAAACCTCTTCACAACCTTTTTTAAGGACCCCATACCTACTACTCTTACTATTTGTATTTACGTATTTAGTATAGGGCTATTCACAATCGTCCTGGAAACCATAATTCCCTCAAAGAGTTCTCGCTTGATCATTCATTGATATTATAGTTCCGAAATGCTCTGAAAACGAACATTTCTTATACGGACTTGCAAGCTCTTGAACGACATCCCAGCCGGTGTTTGTTGATCCCCACGACATGACATGTCGTCCTTTGAACGTGATTTAAAAAGAGCACTTTCCTCACGTTTGCTTCTGACATTGCTGATGTCCAAAGGCGGTTACTGTTTAACATTATACAGCCGCTTGCTCGCCACCAACAGCAATAAAAAAAAGTTTCATAATCATTGACTCAAAACTAAGCACATTTTCAATAACGTAGCGTGCCTTGGCGGGCCCCGTATAAAAAAAAACTGTTTGGAGGCTAGGAAGGGTAAAAAAGAAATTGCTTTTTTTACTGTCATTTATGAAATAAAAATTTTTGATTAGGCCCGTTGGGTAATCCCGGGTAATAATCCCCCGTAGCCCCGGGGCCCCATATAATTGACTCAGCGGTAGCTACGCCTCTGCACATTTTAATGCGAATTCAAACCAAGGTGCCTTTTCCATTTCGCGGTACGACTACGAAAAATTGTCGTACCGCGAAACCTGGGGCCCTACTACAAAAAACGAAAACGATCGTTCGTTGAACGGATCGCGTATTTTTGCCCCATAAATTCCTCTCATTTGACCCTCCGCGGTTATGTCCTAAAATACGCCATCCGTTCAACGAACGATCGTTCTCGTTTTTTGTAGTAGGGCCCCTGAACTTTGAACGTTTGTGTGATTGCACAAGGATGTCACATAAACATCTATTTATAATCAGCCTGATATATGTGCGTAGATTTTCATTTGGCGAAAATTATTCTCGCACATTCAAAGTTCAAGGTTCTTTGTGAACTGAAACTATTTTCCGGGACAGGAATTTTACATAATATTGCATGTCGGGTATTAGGGTCCTAGAGACATTTGTCTAGAATAATACGAAGAAAGAAGATTCCAGGCACAAGGTAAGTGGTATTTTTATCCTTTAACTAGCTGTGCTCGCGACTTCGTCCGAGTGGCTTAGTTATTTTTTCCCCGTTTTTTTTTACATTTTCCATGATTTCTTCGCTCCTAATAGTTATAGCCTAAAGCCTTCCTCGATAAATGGTCTATTCAACACAAAAAGAATTTTTCAATTCGGACCAGTAGTTCCCGAGATTAGCGCGTTCAAACAAACAAACAAACTCTTCAGCTTTATAATATTAGTTAAGATACTTTTAAACAACGCAACTGAAGAATTATATATATTTATGTAATACAATATTAACTGTTGTACATAGGTAATTAACTGATTTTATATCTGTACAGGAAATAAAATTATTTGCGTGCAGGTAAATATTAAAATACCCTCGGTATATTAATTAATACTATATTACAATTTACACTATAATCTAAAATAATAAATATACAAATAATACATACAAGTAGTTACCGTTTCGTACTTATTTTATAAAAAAATACTAAAGGAATTAAAAAGATTATAATTTTGAAACCATTAATTACATTTTTCTGTCTTTGATTAAATGTACCGAGTAAATGGTTTCTATTCTATTATATTATGCTTTTGTATAGTGTATCAAATTATCTAAAAAGTAAGAATTAAGAATTTTAATAACTAAGCGTGAGCTTTTTTCATACAACATTTTTTACAATGTTACTATGAGCAGTAGATTATACTGCATAGAGTCTAATTGAAGTATTAAAAAACATAACATTTGTTATTCTTTTTAACATTTTCAAACAGGCAAAGGCAATTTTCACTCTCCGTAGATTCGTTTCGTAAAGATCCGCCATGCCCCGCTACACGAAGCGTAGCACTTTTTTGCGCCACTTTATCTGTAGTCTGTAGCAGCTGATAGCGTGCTAATGTGGCTACGTGAAGTTTTTGCGCGCCGCCGATAGATGGCGCCAGTTGTAACCGAGCGGTGAGAGTGCTACTTCGTAGCTTTGCGAACGGTAATGAATGCCACGGAGTAGAATAATAAATAACAATCGCCATTATTTTAGTTCATTATGATAAAACTTGGAAATTATTAGAGATTGGAATGATCGCGTTACGTTTCAGTACATCGGTTGTGTCTAAATGTTGAGGTTAATCATAAACATGTAATAGGTACCTAACTACAATAACATTTCAATCGTAATTTGAAATGTTCCTCAAGTAGGTTATTATTAGACTTATTTTTATCGAAACCCAACTTGTGGCTTATCTGTGTTTGACAATGCGTATTTGATACGCGCTCAATCCTACTAATACCTACCTATTAGGTATACCTACCTATTATAAACTTGATGGTTTGGATGGATAGATGGATGTTTATTACTCTCACGTGAAGACTATTGAACGGATTTCAATGAAACTTTACCGTAATATACCTATAGTTCAGAATCAGTATAGAAATTAAATTTCTAGCGTTTTGATTGGCTAGTGGCCTGTCAGTGACCTGTCAGTCACTATTTTCTTAACGCGAATGAACTATAGCTCTAGTACATAAAATTACTTATCATAATATTATTAAATTACTGAGCTATAATTTATCAGGTTATTATAATTTCATATACCTATTAGCGTTATTCATTTGGGCAACTACCTATATTAAGTAGATAGATTCTTGCCCACTGCCGCTGTTGTCCGTTTCCTGATCATCTCTTAGTCGTCTTCTACGACACCCACGGGATGAGATGGGGTGGTCCTATTCTGAATCCAGAAACCACAGGAACAAGACATACGAAGTATAAATTAGTTAAAATTACACCATTATTTAAATATATATAATTAAAAGGTGACTGACTGACTGACATAGTGATCTATCAAAGCACAGCCCAAACCACTGGACGGATCGGGCTGAAATTTAGCATGCAGGTATATAGATACCCTACATCTTCTACATATATAGATATAATTCAAAGGTGACTGACTGACTGACATAATGATCTATCAAAGCACAGCCCGAATCACTGGACGGATCGGGCTGAAATTTAGCATGCAGGTAGATGTTATGATGTAGCCATCCGCTAAGAAAGGTTTTTGATCAATTCTACCCCTAAGCGGATTAAATAGGGGATGAAACACGCGGACGAAGTCGCGGGCTCAGCTAGTAGGTAAACAGACAAATACGTCAAACTTAATATGCAGGTAAGACTCGAGAGTTGAAAAAGCAGTCAACTTGTTCAATAAGCGTTGTTATTCATAGTATTGTATCAATATTATATTCTTAACTAATACTTTGTTGTTGTATTTCACAATGTCTCCTCGTTTATTTTGGTAGGTACCTACAAAGTTTTGATTGAAATAGTCAGCGAGGCAGTCATTTGTCTCCAAAGCCCGTCGCTTCTCGAAGGCTTTCATAAACGTAACTTGGAAAACCTTAATTTTCCTAAATGTAGGTAAGCGGTAAAAATAATTGTACTTGCCATCCTTAAAAACTGGATATACAAAGTTAATATTTATTTAGGGCGCGCTTTAGGTCATAAAAGTTTAACTAAATAAAGAAAGTATCCGTTTGATTACTTTGTTTGTTTTGTGAAAATATTTTGCTTCAGGCTGTTTTTCAAAATATATTGCTAACGATACGGAGGTTAAGTGAAAAAACATTACCCTCCTCCTTTGGCAGTCGGGTACCAATATAAAAATTGTCCATCCCGGATCAGTAGTGCCGGCCGCTTGTTATCTGCGTCTGGCCAGAGAAGCCTACTTTGGCGCTACCCACGGCCCTGCTAGTTGCTGCCCACTGGTGACACAGGAGGGTTTATTGGGTATGCCCTCCCATTTTGGGAGATTCGAATCCCACACTTCACGCCGACCCCCCGAGCGAGGCGGCGTTAAGGTAACCCCAATACATTGTCCACTAGAAAGCAAAAAACATATTAAAATAAAGATTGTTATTAATATTTCGATAATATTTATTTATTTATTTATTCTTTATTGCACAAGGAAAGTACAAATGGCGGACTTAATGCCGTGTGGCATTCTCTACCAGTCAACCATTGGGCGAGCCAGAAAACTATAATATGGTGCGGTAATAGACATTAAAACAACTGCTAGAAATATGAGCACAAATATACAAGTAATACACATACATATATATATACAATATATTATACAATAATAAGTATTACGTACAAGATACATAGTTTAGTGTAAGTATAAAATATAAAATAAATATAATTACAATATATGTACATAACATAAATAAGATAAGTACATAATATACAATAATGGATACTACATACATTAAATAATAGATACATAAATATATTATAACAATACAGTCAGACGGAAACATCAACTAAAGGTCGTATAAACTACTGGTAGCTAGTGTTAACAAATTTAGACATCGCTTAAGAAAAGATCACGGATCAACTTCTTAAATACGAATTTACTAGAGGAGGACTGAATATCCCTTGGGAGAGAATTCCACAGCCTGATAGCTGCCAGGGTGTATGAGCTCGACATATAACCAGAGTTATGAGCGGGGGTGCGGAGTTTGAGAATATTGTTGGTGCGATGATGGCGAGAGCTAGCCTCACTCAGGAACGAAAATTTACATTTTAAATATTCTGGAGCTTTGGGATCCCTAAGGATACTAAAAAGAGAACAGAGCATTCTCAAATTCCGACGTTGACGAATTGGAAGCCATTTCAGGCGCGAACGATAATGGGAAATGTGGTCGTACTTACGAACCCCGAAAATGAAACGAATGCAATTGTTTAGGAGGCGGTCAATTTTATTTAAAAACTCTTGCGATATATTCGAGCAACATACATCCCCGTAGTCAATAACGGGCAGTACAAGTGCCTGCATTAGCAGGATTTTAATACTAACAGGCAGAAAATTCTTCAGCCTGTAAAGCGCACGAAGAGTGGCGGACACTTTCTTACTAATTTCTGCGGTCTGCTTGTCCCAGCAGAGAGCATCATCCATATATAGGCCAAGATTTTTGACATACGGAGAATAGGGTATTAGAATACCATTAAAATAAATGTTGTAATCCGTGTTAACATCGACTTTAGCAATTTGTCGCCGGTTTCCGAAAATGATGGCCTGGCATTTTGAAGGATTCACTGCTAAGCCGAACCTTACCGACCAATCCCGGATACATTGAAGGTCATTATTTAAGGCTTTGGTGATCTCTTTAAAGGAGTCGGCTGCACCATACCTATAGAGCTGGAGATCATCGGCATAGAGATGATAAGAACAAGTGAGGCATTTCGTGATAAAGTTAATAAAAATAGAGAACAAGAGCGGGGAAAGAATACCTCCTTGTGGAACACCACAGTCAAGATTACACCAAAGCGATGTCTCACATTCAGTTCGAACAGCCTGTTGCCGCCCCCGAAGGTAAGACGCGAACCATTCAAGAGAATGAGACGATACACGTTGCTGGGACAGAATGGCTAGCAATAGGTCATGGTTTACGGCGTTGAATGCGTTCGAGAAGTCGATTAGCACTAGGACTGTCAGCAAAGAGTTCTCCATGTTCAACCTGATGTCTTCGGTGACCTTAAGTAATGCTGTGGTGGTGCTATGAGCCGGCCTGAAACCGGATTGGAATTTACTGATAAGGTCATTAGAGAAAAAGAAACCGGATAACTGTTTATGAACGACAGCCTCTATAATCTTAGAGAGAAATGGAAGAATAGAAATGGGTCGAAAATGAGACAGAAGAGAGGGACTAGAAATTTTAGGAAGAGGACGCACATAAGCCTTTCGCCAGATATCTGGGAAGTCTCCGGAGTCTAAAGAGAAATTTATTATGTGAGTGATTAGAGGGACTAAGACATCAAGAATTGGAATGAGCATATTACGGCTAATCTCATCGCAGCCTACCGCCTTTGTGTTGATTGAGAGGCATATCTTACGGATTTCATCCTCAGTTGCAGGAGAGAATTCGAAAGGGTCGATTGTAGGAGACGGCATACTGGAGATCTCGTTTAATGTTTTTGCTTTAATGTCATTCTGGAGAGTAGGGATTTTGGAAAAATGTGAATTGAGATCATTTACAGAGAGGGGTGAAATGTCTGATGAGGATACTGTGGATCGACCAATGCCAAGAGAGTTGAGGAATTTCCAGGTACCAGCGGGAGGCGTGTTCAGAAGATTATCAAGGAAATAACGCCTTTTAGCAGATCTTACTATACGATTGCACTGATTCCTGGCCTTCTTGAACGACAGCCAGTTTTCATCATTACGATTACGCTTGTAGTAACGGAATGCCCGATCCCGTCTCGTCATAGCAAGTCGCACCAGCCTCGTTATCCACGGGGCAGGGGGGCGCCTCAGCCGGACAGGTCGCTGTGGAGCATGTTTGTCATACAGTGAGAGCAACAGGCGGTTAAAGTGAGAAATTTTGTCATTCACTGAAGACGACGCCCACACAGAGGACCAGTCTAGATCCGATGCATCCTGCCGCAGTTTATCGAGATCAACCTTAGCATAATTTCGAAGGTGACGAACTAAAGGGCGATGTTTTGGAGGTTTGATCTTATAAGAAGCGAATATTAAGTCGTGTCTAGAGAAGCCTGGTGCAAGAAGCTGTCCGTGTTTAAAAATAAGATCTGGAGAAGAGGTGATAATTAGGTCGAGCCACGAATCATCAGTATCCGAGTTGTGATGAGTGGGATTCAGCGGAAGTACGGAGAGATTGACAGATTCGATTACGGAGCGCAGTTTAGAAGACTGGGGGGTGCTATTTATAAGGTTGACATTGAAGTCGCCCATAATAAGTAGGTGTTCGTATTCGGACGCGTATTTATCAAGTAGGTTCTCAAAACTTTGAACAAAGTCCACCGTCGGAGGGCAATATACCACGCCAAGAAGTACTTTTGATCCCTTAACTTTAATTTCAAGAAAAAGAAATTCCATCTCTCGCGAGTATACGGAGCTAGATGAGGATAAAATAAAGCAAGGGATATCACTACGCAAATAGATCGCCACACCTCCACCCCTCCTTTCAGTGCGATCGTTACGATGCAGAATGTACCCAGGCAACCCGTAACTAGTTGACGCTAAGTTAGGCTTTAGCCAGGTCTCAGACACCAGGATCCCATGTACAATACCCTCAGAAAATGCATCAAGGAGATCAGTATGATGAGATGGGACGCTTTGAGCGTTAATATGACATATATTGAGGAATGTGTTATCACCCAGATTACACTTAATCCTCTCGCATAGTGTATCTGTGTCTGTAATTGAATGAAAAGAGTCAATAGATTCATTTAAAGAAAAATAGTGTTCATCGTCTGACATACTATAAAAATAATATACTATATAAATTTAAGATAAATAGGTACAGGTATAATTTTATAAATAAGGGAAAACAAATATACCGTTATAAGTTTTGGCACATCCTGCCGGCCAACCGTTTACATCAAATAAAAATGCGTATACTAATTAGGCGTTAAAAATCAATTCACAAAACAAAAACAAGATTCAAGCTAACTAAATTTTTACACTATTATAGAAAGATTCGGACAGAAAAATCAACAAACGTCGATCACTTTGGTTTGTCATTTTGGCTAAAATCCGAGACCCATAGCAGTAAACCATAGCGATGATTTTTTATACAAGACAGTTTGACATACGGTAAAATATTATACAGTTTGACATTGACAAATGACACCAAATAAAAGTTATTAAAAATTCCTACTCACAACGTAAACAAACGAGAAATATTAATCTTGTTGCGGGTATATCTTAGAAAAGACAGAGAAAAGTTTTGGGAGGTAACAAGAGTAACAAATAATTAGACTGTGAGGCAGCCGCAAACAGAGGACAAGGCTATATAACATAAACACAAAAAAAAAGTTACTTGTTTCGAACAGCACGCCTGACTCTGGGGGGATTTTGCGGCTTCGGTACTGGCACTGATGGTGAAGTCCGCACAGCCTCCATTCTTCGTACAGGTTGCAGTTCATCAGCAATCTTAGCATGCTCGGCCATCAGATCGTGGAGTTCAGCTGTCGTCAAGACCCGGCAACGACTCCCATTAGGCAGTTTGATGTTAATGTTGCCATCAAGCGTCCAGACGTTTCGCATGCCGAAATGTTTGCGTGCAGCCACAAAGATTGTCTGCCTATGCCGAGTGAGGAACTCGCTAAGCACTACACCCGTGCCCCGCAGGAGAGATTTATTCTTCCATACATCTGAACGTCTATTTAAATCCTTAAACTTGAGTAGGACAGACCGAGTATTACCTTCAGTGGCAGCTCCGAGCCTGTGACAAACTTTGATGCATGATGTGTCGAAGTCTTTAAGCTGCAACTTGCCCCGAAAGATATCAATAATTGTTTCTTGGATGTTCTCCTCCTTCGACTCTGGAACACCACTCACAACCAGGAACTTTCTTCTGAGCCTCATCTCGGCAATGTCAATGGATTTGTTGATCTCATCCATGTTCTGACGCAGAAGCTTGATGACATACCAAACAGAGCTCTTGAACGCTTGGAAATCCTTATGAAGGTCCTCAAGCTTGATTGGTGAAGATGACACTTTTGACTGATTTAGATGGGCTTCAAATTCGTCCATGCGCTTCATCAGGCTGGTCTCCAGAGACTCGGCGATACGCTCCAGGGTCGACATGGCAGGAATAGGTGAAGTGAATTTAGTGCTTTAGTGGAAACTAGTGCAGTGATAAGTGGCCAGCAGGTATGTGGTTTTCTAATTTACGAAATAGACATTGGCCAGTGCTCCCTTCAATCTAGGTTATGTATTGTACTATTACAAGTAACCTTAGACATAAATTTACTTCCTTTGTGCAGATTTTCTTAATTAAATTAAAATAAACAGAGGAGCAATGTGCTTTCACTTTTATAACTACCGCCCAAAAAAACCCAAAAAAATTTAATATGCGATCGATTAAAACGTATTTTACGTGTAGGTGAACTGTCGTTCGTCGTTTTTAGGGTTCCGTAGCCAAAATGGCAAAAACGGAACCCTTATAGATTCTGTAGTAGACACTAATCCACATATGAAATAACCATGAACAATAAAGTAATGAACAATGTGATGGTACCAATGATATCGGCTCGCTATCCTCACACGAACACGTCTTTACTCGGCGGCGGTGGGACACAGACTGACTGTCCTCCCACCCCGCACCTTGCGTGAAGTGTAGGAACGAGACGACAGTTGTCAGTGTCAGATGTCACTGTCAGATGTTTGACAGTGTGTGTAGCTGTGTGTGTCTGTTTGTATGTTCGTGCATGCTACATCTCTCCCTTATTTTTTTTTATTTTTTTTTCAGTTAATTATACTTATTTATATATTTGTAATCAACTTTATTTAGATATTGTATATATGTCCAAATCATTAGTATAAGTTATAATTTCAGTATATAATATTTGGCTTTGCGTCTGCTCCTAATATATTGTAGAATACCTCGTGTAAATCAGCTCCACCGAAATGATGAGTAAACATGCTCTTTTCTATACTCGCTACTTCCAAGTAGATGTGTACACCCCGCGCTTCTATCGCTCCCATCGGACCGCGACCGACCTTATATCACCTTCGCATTCGAATTTGTCAAGTATGAATACCGATTGTAGTTTACCTGTAGATAATAGGTATGATGACTAATTTTTGTTTTGGATCAATATTAATGCATCAACCAACCATAGAAACATTGGTGAAAGAATTACGTCGCTTGTATAAAAAGTCCCCGAGCTATGACAATTTCAAAATCACAAATATCAACTCGCCCAAAACGCTTTATGCAAACCGATATTGCGCGGTGTTTTGTATGCCTCGTTTAAGAAGCTTGTTCGATGGCCATTTCGAATAATGCGTTTATGTTATGGATTTCATATCAAAATATGTTTTAATTTAATGTACCTAAAACAGTGTTATTAATGATTTATGATTAATTTTACACTTCTGGAACCGATTCTCCCGATGAACCTTAAAGGCCTATTGCGCTCTCAATCCGCAAAACAACTTCGTTGTGATTTCTCAAATAAGCGCTACTTTAATGGTTCCTTCCGGCAACCATCAAATAACATGGAAAATCACCCATTGACGTCTCCCCTATTTGTGTGTTTTTTCTGTATTCGTTGCTGTAAATGTGTGTGTAAATGTGTACCTTTGCAAATATTATTTTTTCTCTATCTAATATCATATAGTGTTACGCAATTTAATGCATTTCATGAATTCCCGTGTTATTACTAACTGAACGGCCCGCAATTGAATTCTTTATTCCTTAAATCGCAATTCAATGCACTATTATTAATATTGGTAACGCAATTCAATGCATAGTCATCGCAATTCAATGCACTATTATTAATATTGGTAACGCAATTCAATGCATAGTCATCGCAATTCAATGCCACAACCTCTCAATTTAAAGCCATAACTCTATTATTCGCAATTCAATGCCATGTTAGTAGGGTTACCCGATAGAACTCGATTAAATCTGGGATAACTCCAGGACAACAGTGTCGAGCGGTAGCCCTAGTAAAATATTTGTACTCAAAGAGGAAATTGATATTTATTCTCAAACACATACTTTTATAAGATAGCTATGTACATACTCAGTAGGTAATTAACGCCAGTTATAATTTTAGGATAAATAAAATAATAAGATAAAACAGTCTCCCCCTACAAATAGATTCACCCGTAATACCTTTGCACGTGGCACTTTTTCCTGCTAGCACTGCGACATGTAGCCTGCTGAGAAGAAGTGCCGAAACAAACTCAACAGTTAGCTTTTTTTTTTTTTTTTTTTTTTTATATATATAGATACAATAAAAATAAAATTATGAATGCACGAACACAAATGCCTGCACCGCGCGGGAACCGAACCCACGACTCCTAGCCCAGAAGGCCGAGGCCACCACCAAACGAGCCCTCAACCCAGTCAATTTTGTTGAACATAATAAAATTATTGTTTTTTCACTTTGTCCTATGAATGAGTTACCAGTCATAAGAAGCCTGATATTGGAAACAGCAAGCCTGCCCTTACCTCCAGGATTGCACCGTCGAAGATCTGAGTTCTTTACTATATAAATTTATATTTTTACGTTCAACCATATATGCATTCAAATAAGTACTGTGATGCCACAGTCAGGACGCTAACTCCCTAAGTGATTCACGATAGCGATGGGCGTTATTAACCATAACCGGTTATATATGCAGTTACGAGCTCGAACAGTGATCACTCGTTTTCCACTACAACAAAAACTAGTGATATTCATAACGCCATTTAAACGATCGAAATAGGCATCAGTCTTCAATAACTCTTTTAATCACAACGCCATAAAGTTAAATCGAATTCACTCTTATGTTTAAGGCATAGCGTCGATGTTTGGCTACTTTCACTACTCACGCAAAATCACTGGTTTTACAATATTCGTAATGACAAGATGAAAACGACGTTTTACATTGACCAATGACCACCTTACACATAGCTTTGACAACGTAAAGGAGTAAAACTGAACAAATTTGTAATTGATTTGTTAATTCCAATCATAACATGTTGTTAAGCGAAACGAAGACGTATCGATACACGATACGTGTGCGTGAAGAAGAATTAAGTTATACTGCTACCTAACCAAACGATTTTACGTTACAATTATCACGTTTGCTTCAGAACGTTGTGAAAATAACTAGTTATAAAAATCACTAGTTAAGAAACCAGTTATTGGAAATCACATAACGCTTACGTTACGTTATCTCAAAAACCGATAACGACCCATCGCTAATTCACGAGATCAGTAAGTACCAGTTTTTTTTTTTTTTTTTTTTTTTTTAACTGTTTATGTAGCTGAACTAAGTCCCCCCACCAGTGCTCCTATATGAGGGGTCTATTGTAACTTAGAGTCCACAGCAATCCCTAAAAAGGTCGTAGAATCAACAAGCTCAATGTGTTCCCCATTTATATAAATATACTAGTACGAGTATTTATTTACTTGCTTCACATTAGACATCATGAATTTAATAGACTATAAAACTAATTATTAGAATTAAAGCAAATTATTTGTGTCAAACCAATACCTGCTAGAGATCATTATTTACTTCGTCAGATACTTGTCAGTTTCAATAATTAGAGAAGTGTCATCCGCCAACAATACCCTCTCACTCAAACCCTCAGCGAAATACGGAAGGTCATTTAAATATATATTGAAAACAGCAATGGTCCCAATATAGAGCCCTGGGGCACTCCCGTACGTAGTAGGGCGCCAGAAGATTCACTTCCGTCAATATAGGACTTCAAACTTAAAGCAACATTCGAGACACCATAATGCCGCAACTTCAGAAGTAAGATTTCATGATTAACGCAATCAAATGCCTATGATAAATTACAGAAAACACCCACTGTATCCTGCTTACTTTCCCAAGCATCGAATATATTATGTTTCATCACAGCCACTCCTGCATCAGTAGTGGACCTACCTTTTGTAAAACAAATTGCTTTTTAGGCAATAACTTATTTTTCTTAAAGTGAAATACTAATTGGTTAAAAATATTTTTTTCCAAAGATTTAACTAAGTGTAGGATCTTAGTAAGTATGTAAGTCGAATAATTATTTTTACACTGTCATGAGTCAAATGTTTAGTTATGCCAAACCGCCTTCACTCGCTCAGACAGTGAGCTAGGCTGCACAAAGCAAGAATGACCAGTTCTATATTTCGTAAAATTCATTTTAGATATTTATTCAATATAACATAATTCAAGAGATGAATTACAATTAACTATCAAGAATAATATAATAATTATTTTTCCCGGGATAATTGAATAGACAAATCGATGTGCGATATCCTGAAATTAAAGCAACGCTATCACTACGATACTGACCAGTATTTTGCTTTCAAAGGGTTATTGACTGATAGCGACTCCCTAAAAATGTTGATATTGTTGTCACCAGTGTGTTTACATTGTAATTAGTTAAATGCCTTGTTGTGCAGAGCCCCTTCCACTCGCCATCCTAGTGACCTAGACTTGCGGAACGCGGTTGGCCTTATTAGATGAATTACAGTTTTACATGCTCATAATAATTTTTTTTTTTTTTTTTTTTTTTTAGGGTGATTGAATTAGATTAGAACAAAATAAAGACAAAATTACAAAGAAATCGTCACTTGAGCAATTACGAATACTCAGGTTCTTTGGACACGTTACCCGTAATAACAATTCGATGAAGCGGTTGGTGATTCAGGGCAGAGTCGAAGGTAACAGACCACGGGGTCGATCGCCTACCCGCTGGACAGACACCATCAAGTCCGTCACCGGGACACCTGTAGTGGAATGTTCTCCTGCCACCTGCAGGGACCGGTGGACTGATCGCGAAAGCGGCAACCACAGTAGCAGGCGACTCCCCATGACCACGACCACTCTGTTAAGAGTGAACAACTGAGGAGAGGAACTAAATTTAGTCCAAATACTAAATAAATACGTTATTATAAATAAATACCCAGTTGTACCAAGCCATCTCTTCACCCGCTGCCAGTGCAAGTGATTACCACCAGCGGGATCTGACCAGATGCTTCGCCATACCAGTCCCCTCCACCAGCTTCCAGTGGCCCAGACCATACAAAAGGTCGCTAAGCGGAATTCTACCGAATGCTTAGTCATACTAGGTGAAACAGACTAGCCCAACACATACGGTGCCTCTGCAGTATTCAAATTTAAATAAATGTATTCATTCGTAAGGGTAAATATTTAAGAATTTAATAATTAATATAATCTAACTAACCTTGTTCTGGCTGCAACTCGAGAGGCTACAATTAACCTTGTTTCAGTTGAAGTTCCACCACTCAAAGGCCTTAAGCTTGTTTTGGCCTAAGCTTCACCAAGCTCACAGGCCTGCCTAAGCTTCATCAAGCGTGTCCTGGCTGAAGTATCACCAGACACAGGCTTCAATTAAAACTGAACAGACAAACATTGATTCCAGTATTATTATAAAAGACTATTTCCATTTCAACTAATATCGGTGACCTACCCCTAATCGCAGCACTCCTAGTGACCGAACTAATGACTTTGTAATTAACAATACCTACTAATCAATAACTCAAATTATCTTAACCAATGTGCGGCCATACATACACATGTAGTATATTTTCATGTAAATATAATTCTAATTCAAGCCCTTTGCCAGGTAAGCCTTGTATACTTTTGATGAATAGTATTTAACTGGTCAGACTTTCCCTTTGTTGACATATTTACATTGCTAGAGTTATCCTTTATTCTATAGATGAAATCAAGACCAAGAGCTTAGTAGTAAATGATTTCGGAATTCGGGAAAACTAAGTCTAATTATTGGGCACAGGTCAAGAGGCAAAATTCCGGAACAATCCAGGACCTTCAACCCATCTGTCTTTATATGCATGCGGTGTTTACCTTTAAATATTGTTACACTTAGTTCATAAGATAACATGTACTAGTATAGTATAGCTTTGGTGTATACAAACGCTGGTAAACCTATTAAATAAATAAATCTGGCAAGCCTACCTGATTATTACATACAATATCCAAGATGTGGCTTTGTTTACAACGATACTGCTGTTGCTACTGTTAAGATACCTACACGCGTAGCGTTATACGTTAAACTTAATCTCGGTTTATTTTTACCCATAACGTCATTAACTAACAGTAACAATCCCTACGCAAAAGTAGCAGCTGTGCGTTATGTGCCTGTCCTAATACCATACCTTTGGTTAACTAGGCAAGTTATATAATAAGTTTAAAGTTTATTACGCTCTGATAATGCGCGGAAATCGAGGTACTTGTATAATTAAATATGGTTTATTGTGAATTACCTACAACCTCGATTACTTTACTACCTTTGTTCCATTCCGCGATTATTGAACGGGTCAAATACCGAATAGTCTAATGTACTGAAAACAATATGATTTAGCTCCTTTTATTTTTGTATGTATGCTTAATTACATTGTCTAAGCAATTTTGCACATATCTTTTAGATTACTGCAGCATTATGCAAATCAAAATATGTACCCGTGTCGACGGTGCAACTGGTTTAACGCAAGCAGTAGGTAATCAAAACAAAGATACATTGTTCTTTTTCCACCATGGATAATTATTTCGTTAACTGATGGGTAGGTACGCAAAATTATTTATTATATTCTTTAGTGCAATTAAACGTTCATACAGTGATTGAAATAAAACAGTTTAAACGTATTTTTTTTTGCTTAAAGCTACGATACAATAATTAACTACCTATCCGAGCACTCGCTTGATTTTACTTTATTGACAGTTGAAATAAATAAAAATTGCTACGTATCTAAGAAATCTAGCATTGAATGTGTTTCTTCATTTACAAAACCAAACCCATTACTTTACCTTCTTTTTTTTTTTTTTTTAATTAAATACAATTTTCCTAACAGCTAAACAGTAAAATTACTTACAGTTTTTCCGTCGTCGCCAAAATGTAGTAGACACTAATCCACATATGAAATAACCATGAACAATAAAGTAATGAACAATGTGATGGTACCAATGATATCGGCTCGCTATCCTCACACGAACACGTCTTTACTCGGCGGCGGTGGGACACAGACTGACTGTCCTCCCACCCCGCACCTTGCGTGAAGTGTAGGAACGAGACGACAGTTGTCAGTGTCAGATGTCACTGTCAGATGTTTGACAGTGTGTGTAGCTGTGTGTGTCTGTTTGTATGTTCGTGCATGCTACAGATTCGTCATGTCTGTCTGTCTGTCTGTCTGTCTGTCTGTCTGTCTGTCTGTCCGTCCGTATGTCACAGCCAGTTTATTCCGAAACTATAAGAGCTACAGTATTGAAATTTGGTACGTAGATGTATTCTGTGAACCGCATTAAGATTTTAAAATAAAATCAGAAAAAAATCCAAAATTTTTGGGGTTCCCCATACATAGAACTGAAACTGAAAAATTTTTTTTTCATCGAACCTATACGTGTGGGGTATCTATGGATAGGTATTTGAAAATGATGTTGAGGTTACTAACATCATTTTTTTCTAAACTGAATAGTTTGCGCGAGAGACTCTTCCAAAGTGGTAAAATGAGTGTCCCCCCCCCGTAACTTCTAAAATATGGGCATGATAAAACTAAAAAAAATATATCATGTGTATCACTATAAAAACTACTAACGAAATTTAGTTTGAATGAAATCTAGCCAGTAGTTTTTTTTTAAACGTCATAAATCAAATTACCTAACTTTTTCATTTAATTAACTCCAATATAATAAAACGTAAAGAAAAACATTGATTTAGCTGTATAGTGGTACGGAACCCTACGTGCGAGAGTCCGACTCGCACTTGGCCGGTTTTTTTTTAAAGGCCACATCCACCCTTTGCTGTACCATAGGCCTCTTCTTCCACTTTGTTTGATCCCTCGCCAACCTTGTGTTGCTTCCAACCTATCTTTTCTTGCCACTGCCGCTATGTCGTCTGACCATCGGATGACTGGACTGCCAACACATCTGCCACTCGCAGAATGCCTGTTAAATTTCGTGTAGTTCGTATTTGTTCATTTCGTTATGCAATGAAAAGTTCAAATAATTCACTATAAATAGATATTCTTTATTGCACAACACACAATTGACTTAAAAGTAGTCCAAAACTAGACCAAAACATATCAAAGTACAATTTAGGAGACTCTATCGCTTTTAGTGATCTTTTCCAGACAGCCTATCGGTAGAAGATAACACACATAACCACACTATAATGATCATACTTAGTATTTTACAATAAATTCATTTGGTTTAGGTGTGGCTTAGTAATACATCGTATAATGTAAGAAAGGTTTAAGTATGACATTGCTTTCAAGAATTTCTCTTAAAATAGTTTTTCATTTACCTCTAGTAGGCTGACCTGGAAACGAATTAGTTAAAAGTTTCCACTCACAAAAACTGGGTTAGGATTTGAACTGCGCCTACAACTTCGAAATATGGCTGTATATTTACGTAATACGTTGGTGTTTAAGTAATCTCATTCTTCTTCTTCTTCTCGAGTCAATGGCAATCCACCTCAAACAAAACCAGTCCAAAACTTGGCGACCTGGATGCCATTGTCGCTCGCCCTGCAAAGATCATCTACCGTGCACGTAGTGGGACACAATCTCATTAGGATCTCTGTTAATTACTGTGAATAGTTGTCTGGTATACCTAATTGAAATTTTAAAAGAAACTGTAAATGTTGCTCGAATATGTAAGTGTAAAAGGCACTTATACACTAGGGGTCAAATGGAGCAACATGTTGCAGATCATGTTCCTCAAAAGCTATGACGTTTACTTTGACATGGGGCCAGGCGCGGATCCGCCGTTGTGGGCACGATTGGCATGCTCACGACCTTAATAGACTTGTGACGTGGATTTTTTTTTTATAGTGGCTCGACATAATGGCTTCCTTACGCCTGATGGAAAGCGAAAGAGAAGCCCAAGTCGCTGTGACAACGGGCAAGTAACTGGTCAGTTACCTGTCAGTTGCCACCGCCATGCCGGCCCAACCCCAACCCCCCACGAGCTCCGGAAACCCTACTCACTGGCAGAAACACGACTCAGAGGTCATTTGACTGCGGTATTCTATAGGGTGGAGGTCCTTCCCTGGACGGGCGGCTCAATTCAATTTTTACAGGCTGATGATACTTGCACTGACTTTAGTAGTTTGTACTAGTACTTTGAAGCAAAGGAAACCTTATTTTGATAGAGGGAAATACACTACGCATCTTAACACGTAGATCCTGTGCAAACGTGCACTTGTTGACGTTTCCTTAAAGGCTTTATTCTACTTTTATAATGTGGGTATTCCCTGCCTCCCTTCCATCTTGAGGCAGGGTGAGTCCCATATCACCAGGTGACGGGGATGCCTAAATGCATTTTCTGCCTTGCCTCTTTGAAGAAACATCTGGAGGCTTTACCCATATTCGCCACGCGGGTTAGCGATTGCAGGACGTAGCTTCTCGCTCCGGTGACGCTGCTGCCCGTCATCGGCTTGCATTACTTAGCTACGCTTTCAATCGTGATGGTTATACCTCTAACAACCGGTTGCCAGCGCCTCGTCCGTTATTCAGCAGGATGCACCACGGGCAGGTGAGGCTGGCTTGGAGGGAAAATATGTTGGCTCGCTCCCTTACATCCCCTCCATTCGGTTCTAATGCTTCTAATTAGTCTTGGAGTGAAATTCAAGTTTTAAATTTTATAGTTTTTTTTTTATTATAAATGTAGCTATTTATAAGGCGTTTTTAATATCAGCGTTTATACATCTTAAGAAAATGACAGGGTAGTCCGAAATCGTTGACCCGCAAAAGACTTCAACGCATTGCGTCACATTTACTATGATAGAAACTTTAACTTAATAGTCAAATAGAGTAATTAAGATACGTGTATTAATCTTTTCATTAATATTCTGTATCATAGTCGACCTGCATACGTCCACCACTGGACATAGGCCTTCCCCAATGACAATTGTCATTTAGGGGATTTGACTTAGATTGTGACTTGGCAGGCGTGTAGGTGACCGCATTAAGTAGGTTTATATTTGTACCAGCAGGTTGTGGGGCAGCAACAAGTTTCCTGATATTCCCTTAATCGTCTTCTACGACACCCACAGGATGAGATGGGGTGGTCTTATTTTCCTGGCAATTTTAAACAAACACGTCAATTTTATTACACCCTTCATTTTGACTCGGGCGGGCGGCATAACAAGAATTTGGATGCCACAATCCCTGTTTTTTTTTTCAATGTAGATACCCGTTTAGCCTGCCGGAGCCACTCATTTTTGGAAATTTTCGATATATCTCAAATACAAATTCTGCAAGTCAGAACTTTTTACATCCCCATTAGGTACGACCTATCTCAAATCAACATTTATTTAAAAAAATCTATATTTGTCTAAGGATCACGAATCGCGATCGCCATCTAAACCGTCAGATTCATTAATCATATACAGGAAATCATGGTAATAACAGTAATCTTACTGGTTACCGGATCAGGATAATCATGTAGTTTAACTTATCGTGTTATATATTAACTTATGTAATACTAAGCGAAATGTTGCGTGAGTAGTGTGGTATATACCTTCCACTTACCGCACTCAATTTCTGCTCTCTGCATGACCCAAAGGTTGACTGCAATTCGAGCGAAGATTCGCTATGCCCTACCTCTCTTAATCACAATGCCCTACCTGTCTTAGTCACAATCCAAGGCAAATCTCCTAAATGCTCCTAGCATTAAGTTCTCCTTGTGTACCATTATGTGCAGTAAAGTTGAAATAAATATATAGCTGACGGGACAGCTAGTACGACTATCGCTATAACTATCGACGAAGGTCTTGTAGAATAAATTAGGCACTATTTGTATGTTTCTCGGCGTATTTATTCAAATTTTTGGTCTACCTGTGGTAGAAGTATAACGTTCTGGCTAACTTATCCATTTTTCAAAGTCTCACATAAAGTTAAATAAAATATAGTAAGATAACATATGCATTGTAAGCCAATGTATTACCAATTCGTCGCTGCAACACGTACAACTAAGTGGCTTACAAATCTAATAGTGGAAGAGGTTTTTCTTGTACACAAAAGTCCCTGAATATCGATGGAAGCCCCACGCGCGCAGTCGAAGAATCGATACCCAGGCCTTAAGGTTCAGTCACATAACACACGTGGTCGAAACACAACTGTACGGATACGCGATTTTCGTCCTTGTTATATACGGATTTCTGTACTTTATTTTTCTAAATTGGGACTATTGCCAAAGAGACCTTGTCTTCATCATCGAACAGTTGGGAGACTGATTAGCTTTACACAGATTCTATGGGTTGCTGATGTACCTAGAATATTTTGCCCAAAAAGATATCTTGGAGTAAACAGTAACAAAGAAAGAATAAAAAAATATTTGTACGCGTTTATCTCTGAAAATACTGGGCGAATTTTTGGAACTATTCTGAAACTACCAGAAACTTCTTTGTTTTATAGCTTATCCGGGCAACATAGGCTGTTTAATTTTGGGAATTGACGAACTCAACGCATGATGTTGAAACGCAATCGAGAAACGGGCAGCAACATTTACCTAGGTACAAATAAAACCTACTGCTACGCTTGTGCGCGTTGGTGACCTAAACCAAATCCCCCCCAAATTACATTGTCATCCTGCAAACTTCTAAGCTGGACATAGGTCCAGCAGTGGAAGTTGATGATGATGATGAACTGATCTAGGCTGCGTTTCCAAAGAAGAGGGGCTGCTCGTTACAAACAAAAATTCACCAATGATATTGCTCAAGCCTCACATCTTCCAGCCATCTGTGTAAATCGACCTTTAGTAGCTTTAGTTCCACTGACGCCTTGACCTTAGTAAAGACAAAGCCTAACTATTGACGAAGGTCTTGTAGAATAAATTAGGCATAAATAGTTCTGTCGGCGTATTTCTTTAAAGTTTTGGTCATTGCACTATGTTTGACCTACAAAGATATCCTACTAATATTATAAACGCGAAAGTTTGTTTGGATAGATGCATGGATAGATGCATGGATAGATGGATGGATGTTTGTTCCACTTTCACGCAAAAACTACTGAACGGATTATAATGAAACTTTACAGGAATATAGTTTGTACATCAGATTAACACATAGGCTATGTTTTATACGAATATTCACGCGAACAGAGCCGCGGGCAGCAGCTAGTTTATTAATAAACTTTACTGCTCATATCGTATTTTCGACGGAAATCGTCAATAATCGGAAATTAAAAGTAATTAAACAACCACCGGATTCGGAATGCAGCTTTTATCGAGGAGAACCAAATACCTATAACTAATTTATAATTTTCAGCGAAAGCATTTCAAGTAAAGAGGTCTTGAATGCTATTGCGTACATCGGTGTGTGGTTATTGCGAATAACGCAATTTTTATTATCAACGATATTTATTAAGATGAACAAATAATGAAGGACGTCCTCTGATGATGATGATGAAGTACCCACGTGATGTATTTTACTACTTAAGACATTTTAACAAACTGGTTTACCCGGATTGATAAAGCATAAAATTTATGTTCAGTTTACATATGTATTGACATGGAAACCTAGCCTTCAGGAATAATATGACTACCTAATTTAATTACCCAGTCAGATGAATGATGAAACTTGACCTGTTACGAAGTCGACATGAAAATAAAACCGCCAAAAATATATGAATAGAAAAAGTTTTGACGAGAAGTCATATAAAAGAGTATTGAAACAAATATAACTTCGTAGCTTGTTCGTTTTATTTCGTAACTCATTTCGTTTGAGGGCTTCTATACGATTGTTTTTAATAAATCAATGAATAAGAGGAATAGTAACTTTATTGAAACAATATGGATGTAGATTAACAAAAATAAAATGACTGTACACTGTACAGGATGTGTACCTACAGCTACCGTTATCTAGAAATTTGAAAATATAAAAATTAACTTCATTAACAAATACAAGTCACAATCACCATAGATAAACAAGGAAATTTTCAGAGCACTTACGTCTATTGTCACCAACAGCCTCTTTGCTAAGAATTCCAAGCGTGCCGACATTACTAAAAGAATAGTTAAATATAATGTCAAGAGATCCCCTAACTCTTAGCTGTTGATTGAAGGAGGCATCAGGACCACAACATATATAGTTTAGCTTAGACAAAGCTGTCGTCAGTGGCAGATAATTTACGAGTACAACGTTACAGTGCGATGCTTCTTACATTGCAGTGTATATTCGTACGCTCGACACGTCAGTGTAGTAGGAAATCTAGCCTTACATGAGCCAATCTTATGATGAAATGTATATTGTATTTTGCGGTCCTGATGCATGTATACGGAATGCCGTACATGAAACTGCGAAATAGATCTGTAACCAACAAGATAAAATACATCATTAAGAACTTTTCCTCAACGGAATTCCATCATCATTGTTTCCAATCACTTCTTGATTAAGGAAAAGAGTCAAAGACTTATAGTCGGCGGTTCCCTGTACAGGATATGTCCATGCTTGTTTTTCCGTGAAATAGTGTGTATGTATCTATGCGTTTTTGTATTTCGGTGAAAAGCACGGTAGCTGCTTAGCTACTATCAGATTATATGTGATGTCTAACAACAGGGGTCCCTCGATGGGGCGCAGTTTAGTGTGGTCACCCCGCGGGATTATTTGGGGGTTGAGTTGACTACAGATACTAATTCTTTATTAATAGCTGCCACTCGCATAGTTGAGCCAGTGTTTCATCAGTGTTTCATGCATGTGGCACAATTTTCGGTGGACGCACCGCCCCTCTCTGTTCTTTTACACACATAATCCTATAGAATGGCAATAAAAATAAAGGAACGCTTAAACAATTACCTACTTCCAGAACCGTTCGTTTTCAGCGTTCATTTCTGCCACGGACTTGCAAACTCTGGAACGACCTCCCAGCCGCAGTGTTTCCTGATCGCTACGACATGTCCTTTTTCAAACGAAGTTTAAAGAGAGCTCTTTCCTCGCGGTAGGTAGCGGCATGGCTGTGCCCCTGGCATTGCAGATGTCCATGGACGGCGGTTACTGTTTAACCCTTGGCATGCCTGGTAGGGTCTGTCAGACCCACACCAACGCGCGAACCATTGTAGTTCTTTTAAATTTGAATTTAGTGGCTCACCGTTTTTAGTAGCTGGCCGTTACTAACAGTGGAATGCCCTCCGCCCGCTTACCCAGTCCGCGGCGAGCTACGAGCGTAAAAGGACGAGCGTAAAACGCGTACGGGTCCTACAAACCCCACCAGGCATACGGCGTGACTTTATTCTGTAAGTATTTATTTATCTTTCTTCTTATGAATATTGACATTTGTCAATTAAATAATATTAGTTTGTACATTACATAATAATATTTTTAATTTTATTCAGTTTCATCATGAATAAAAGACTAACAGACGAGGATATAACTAGTTTATGATTTTCCAAGAGTTGAATGAGGAAGACGGAGCTGAAGTTGATTCAAGTGGAAAAGAGTTTGACGTTGCTGTAGAGGATGAAGAAGCTGTTTCTTAGGACGAAGAAAATACATTTGTGAGATATGTAGTAGTCACATTTGATTTGACCACTCGATTTTTAATGCGCAAAGTGTTACCAAACCAAAGCTTTACAAAATGTAAATGCAAGTGATGTAGACTAATTATTTTATTATTTAGATAAAGTATATGATAGTGCCTTACATTGGATTCAAGTCTGATTAAGATTTCATTTCTTTTGATACTAATTATATGTAAACAAAGTTATAGTCTCGAAATTTTGTTTAAAAAGGTGTGCTTTAGTTTAATTTCAAATTTTGAAGTAAAGTTGATTAATTTCTAAAGAGATTTTTACTACTATCACTATTTTGCCTTTTACGCATACGTCTTGAATCATTGAATCGCCTTTAATAATAGAATTTATAGAAAAAGAAGCTATTTTGAAATCGGGGTCTGAGAGACCCACCAGGCATAGCGTGTAACTTTTGCCCACCAGGCATGCCAAGGGTTAAGATCAGACAGGCCGCTTGCTCGTCTGCCACCAAAAAGCAATAAAAAAAAGATAAATACAAAGCTAAACGTTCCTGTACTCAACATACAATCAGTCTTAACCTAACTTGATTATGTAGGAGCGTTGTTGTATCAAAACGTGAGCGCTACGACGCACAATGCGCGTGCGCCGGATGTGACGTCACGCCTTCATGAATGGCTTTAGTGTCGATGACACGCGGCGATACATTGTACGGATAAAAACATATGCGTTTCGTTTTATCTTACGACTTGGTGACCTCACGTAAAATATATTTTATTGATAAAACTGATGTCTTCGTTTTTGATTTTGGCAAAATTCTTCTTACTTGTTTGTGGTTTATTTAGATGAATGGATGTAGTGTATTCTTTGCCATCCGCTCATTACTTTTTGTTTGTTGGGACGTTTAATTTTACGACTTGGTGACGTCACGTAAAATCTATACTAATATTATAAAGCTGAAGAGTTTGTTTGTTTGTTTGAACGCGCTAATCTCAGGAAGTACTGGTCTGAATTGAAAAATGTTGTATTGAATAGACCATATATCGAGGAAGGCTTTAGGCTATATAACATCACGCTGCAACTTTTAGGAGCGAAGAAATAATGGGAAATGTAATAAAAACTGGGAAAATATAACTATTCCACGCGGACGAAGTCGCGAGCACGGCTAGTTATATATATTGATATAACTCTTGTTTCTTGATTTTGGCAAAAATCTTCTTACTTTTATGTTGTGTATTAGATGTAGTGTGTTCTTTGCCTTCCGCTTTGCTGGGAAATTAATTAATGGGATCTAAGGTGTCAAAAGGTTGAATCATACATTGTTTTGAGCCCCAGTCAGGACTCTTTACATACTTAAAAGATAGAGAGGGCTTTGATAGAATAAATGTAATTATCTCGTGAAGACCAATGTAGGTGACATAATTGCTTTAGCAGTTAAACCTGTTTCCTTAAAGATTTACTTCTTTATTTAACTATTTTAATTTTTTTCTATGTACTTTTACAACGTATGAACTAGTTGCTCCGGTATGGCCCAGCCAACGTAAACGTCTCTGCTTCAGCATCGCAATAATGCTGCTACAAGCACCGCATATGGAAAGAATTAAGGCGCCGTTCGTGTTTGGCATATGTTGTCCACGTTTCCGATGCGTAAAGAAGGACACTAAGAACACAAGAACGGTATACCAGAACTTTGGTGGCCAAAGTCAGCTTATTGTTATTCCACACGCGGTCGGTAAGCTTACCAAAATTCGACGCTGCCTTCCCAATACGCGTCTCTATCTCCTTGCCGCTAGATAGATTGGATTCAGTGGTAGAACCTAGATAACAAAAATGCTCCATAACCAAAAATGTATATAAAATAATATAAATAAGTGGACGAATCATTATTTAAAGCTCAGTTCGCAACTAGCTGTACTGAAGGAAGTGACGTTGTACCGTACGTAGGTGTTACTCCATTGTTTGTATTTAGTACACCGTTTTTGGCTCAAGTCGAAGTCTTTATTTAGATAGTGGCCAATGTAATTAGCTATTGAATATAGTTTATTTGACAGACAAACGTGAAGTAAGTAATTTGTATGTACGAAATAGTAAAAAACCTTTTACTGTTCGTGGAATAGGATAGGCTCGGTGGCTCATTTGGTAGTGACCTCTGCCCTCTGAGCCAAGGGTCGTGGGTTCGATTCCCGCACAGTACAAACATTTGTGTTCATGAACATGTCTGTTTGTATAGGTCTGGGTGTTTTCTATGTATCATCATCATCATCATCATCAGCCCATATCAGTCCACTGCTGGACATAGGCCTCTCCCAATGCTCGCCACTTCGATCGGTCCCGGGCCTCTCGCATCCAGCACTTGCCAGCCGTCGTGCGCAAATCGTCACTCCAATCCGTTTCTATGTATAATATAATATGTATTTATTTACAAAAAAAAATGTATCTAAGTAAGTTTATCAGTTGTCTAGTACCCATAGTACAAGCTTCGGCTTAGTTTGGGGCTAGGTGGCGCTGTGTGGCCCAGCGTTACTACGTTAATACGGATACGTTAGAACTGAAAACATCATCACATTACTTATCTAAGTTCATTTTGTTTTCGTTCTTTGATGCGCTCTCTTCCAAACAACCATGTCTCATTTACACTACCGTTATAGCACTAATTCAATATTACATAAGGATTACATTAATTTGTCTCCTTTTCAAGATTTATTGAATTATAACTGTTATTAAAGTGTTAGTGCTGTTATTGATTGCGGTTTGTAGAAATAAAATCTAACGACCGATTAGTGATTTACGTAGCAGACCACTCCGATTACATTGAATATCAATCAATTAGCTTAACTATTCTAAATCATGCCAGCCAAATAAGGTTTAGCATGGTTTAGGCACATTGTGAGGAGGGATGAAAGGCATGGAACGAGACGAGTATTGAGTATGAATGTGGAAGGATGAAGAGGAAGACCGAAAAAGGAATGGATGGACTGTGTGAGAAATGATATGCGTGTCAAAGGTGTGAGTGTGGAGATGACGGCTGATAGAGAAGAGTGGAAGGAGGAAACATATTGTGCCGACCCCCCTTATAAATTCGTCATTTCTGTCTGGCACAGCCAGTTTATTCCGAAACTATAAGAGCTACATTATTGAAACTTGGTGTGTACATGTATTATGTAAACCGCATTAAGATTTTTAAATTGTTGAGGTTGCCCGAGAGACTCTTCCAAAGTGGTAAAAAATTGAACGAATTACTTAGTTAGCTAGAACGGATTATTTTTCGCAATTAGTCGTCTGAGCGCCTACCTTGCGTTAGGCTATGCTATCCTAAGTTACTCGTGGTTTCATTCCCGCCATTCCAGCACCTCCTCCTTGTTTTATACTATGTAGTGATTCCGCTTATTAGGTAGGACCATTTTTGGAATAAATATCGAAAAGATACATTTTGGAATAAAAATGTCTTGAGTTACTAAAACTTAAGTAGAAAAGAAGGTTTAAAATTACAAGTGTCTTTCAAGTTATGCCAGAAATAGAGAGCTTTTATATGATTTCGCACATTTGACCGCAATTCCGCGTTATGTGAAAGGTGCTACAACTACAACATGGTTGCTTGAGAAGTGCCTTCTCATTCAATCCTTGTGAGCTCTAAATACGCTCTATAATACAATTACTAGCTGTGCTCGCGACTTCGTCCGCGTGGAATAGTTATTTTTTCCCCGTTTTTTTTTACATTTTCCATTATTTCTTCGCTCCTAATAGTTGCAGCGTGATGTTATATAGCCTAAAGCCTTCCTCGATAAATGGTCTATTCAACACAAAAAGAATTTTTCAATTCGGACCAGTAGTTTCTGAGATTAGCGCGTTCAAACAAACAAACAAACTCTTCAGCTTTATAATATTAGTTAAGATGGGTAACTAAAGGGTATATCGCAGTGAGCGGTCGGGAAACCCTCCACCATGTTATTTGGGGGGATTTACCTTAGTCCCCACACTTGGCTGGCGGGTAGGTTTTATTTGTACCCAGATAAACGCTGCTGCCCGTTTCCTGATATTCCCTTAGTCGTCATTTACGATACCTACGGGTAATATAGGGTACTCGTAGTAATAGAGAAGTTATGTTCTTCGTTCGGATAATTTCCGGAATGACAGGACGCAGGTCTAATTTTCATAATCCAAAACTACTAATTCAGAGGTAGTAGAGCTGATATGTTTTGTTTTAGATTCGTTTTTACCATGTTTAGTCCACAAAAGCGATACCAAAAAGAGTAAAAATCGATATGAACTTAATTTAGCCAAGTGCGTTACGTAAATGGCCATATAATGTTTTCAATAGACCTAAATTAATTCAGGGCTTCATTAGAATAAGCCGCAGTAACATAACCTCATCCATGTAAAATTGTTATTTCTAAAAGAGATGGTCAATAAACAGGATATTCTCGAAAGATTTGACTTTCTTCCTTCATTGTGATTATCATTATCAGCCTTTCTCATCGATCCCACAGCAGGACATAAGCCTCCTCTCCTGGTAGCCATTCACCACGAATCTGCGCAACTCTCACCTAAGTTGTCCCCTCCCTCTACGTATATTGTCCAACCATCTGAAGCGCTGATGTCCGAACCGGCCGTAGCCGCCACTGTATTATGGATAGATACTTCCATCCTTTCATCATCATTTTCATCAGCTTTTTGCAGCCTAATGCTGGACATAGGCCTCTCCAGTTGTTGGCCACATCTAGAGGATCATCTAGAGGATATACCCATAATCGCCACGCTGGTCAGGCGGGTTGGCGATCGCAGGGCGTAGCTTCCCGCTCCGGTGACGCTGTTGCCCGTCATCGCCATCAGTTGTGATGGTTTTACCGCCACCAGTTGGTCTCCAGGGCTCGTTTGTTATTCGGCAGGATGCACCACAGGCAGGCGAGGTTGGCTTAGATGGAAAAGATGATAGGCTCCCTTCAAATTATACTAGAGCATAATAATCTTCCATAATTTTTGTAGTTATTTCGAAATATCCATTTTGAAACAGGTACATAATATGACTAATCTAGCTTGTCAGCGTTATTGATAACTAATTTGCATGTACTCGTATATTATAATGAGGGAACAATTTAAACTACAGGTACTTGCGGTTCTTTATCCTCATTTTATCGTTTTCCGCTTCCCAATATCAATAACAATAGAGAACGTGCATTAAAATAATTTTCGTGTATTTACTCATTTACTGTAAAATATGTAGAAAAAATAGATATATAGGTAGGTACGCACTTGAGCGGTGAGAACAAAATCAAAAGTAACTGAAAAATGAGCGGGGATGATGTTGTTTATCGCAAATCCCTCTCATAACAGTCAAACAGATTTTTCTACGGAAGTTGTAAAATAGACAAAAGTATACTATAAACTTTGAAAACAAAATGAAAATGGACGGAATAAAGTCGTTTCTACCAAATGAAGCCCTCTCATAAAAACAGATTTTTGTATAATAAGTATATCATATTACTCTCTAATGATCTCTCTTTCTAATCAATAAGTTTTCAGCTATATAACTCGAAAAAATAATAGAGGAGATAGTTGATTCTTTCATACTTGTGTATCCGGGCTATAAAAGATTTCTGACAATCTATTGAAAATTCATGTATATTCCCTATTATCCTTGAATTTGGATATTTCGTACGCCCTAACATCACCCACCTAACTCAGTAGTATTACAATCTCTATTCAAAACCCACTCGAATTTTCAATGCCTTTTTTTTCTTTAATCCAAAAATCGTTTATATTCACTAGGCTTAGCGTCAGGTTAATGATCGAGCCCTTAGCAATTACGTGGTCTGTATTAAATTAAAATGACCCTCTATGAGTGAAACGGTAGCGTGCCCCCGAATCGGTTCAACGGCCCCCGGGGTCGTCGACCGCCACACGTACTCTAATAAAGTACATACGTTTTCAGACATAGCTTTCTTTGCGCTATATTACGAGTAAATGATAAATAATGCTGTTTTGTTGTTTTTTATTTATATATAACGATAATAATTGTGATAGTTCGTGTACTGTATCTTATTTTACAGGAATAACTGGAAAAACATCTAGTTAAAGTTATTTAATTTGTTAATCAGATATTTTTATTTCTAAAGATAGTATGCTATTTGAACTAATCATGGGGAACTAAAATTATTTACATAAACTTCATATTCTAGTTACATCGATAAAGTGTAAGGTGAATTTCTTATAAACTGCATTAGTTTGTTTTTTAGGCAACTTAATTGCTTTTTATGAGAAACAAACAGTCCTAGTTTATGCAATAACGCTTAATTACAAATTGAAATTTGAAAACTATAGGTATTTTGTTCATTGTAATAGGCCACTCCCTTATTTCAGTATACTGTTATATATGTTACTATAATTAACTATAATACTTATGTACATTATAGTTAATTATAGTAACATATATAACAGTATATACGTACAATATATAATAATATATACGTACAATTTTGACTCTTGTATTATGTGCAAGTAAAGACATTGTATTCTATTGATTTTGTAAGTTTGTGTTTCCATTTAAGATCAAATCAATAAACTGAACGCTGACCTTCTTATAACGAAACAATAAAATAAAACTAGCGCTCTTGTAATAAATAGAACAAAGAAGGAAAAATCGTAAAGAAAGTTTTACTGTATCGGAATAAGTAACCTATTTTATAGAGAGAGTTTTAACAACCGCGAGCATGAATTAAATTATTATTACATTACGTATTAAACTATGATGAAATATGTTGCAGAAAATTTATTCTACAAAGTTATTATGGCTATCAGGTTTTCTCGAAAGTTAAATGGTTTTTTCTGCGTGGCGATCATGAGAATCGCCAATCCGACTGCCCAGCGCGGCGATTATGGGTAAAGCCTCCAGATGTTTGTAGAAAGTGATATACAACTGGAAAGGCCTTTGTCCAGCAGTGGACTGCGATAGGCTGATGATGATGGTATGTTTTTTTCGTGTGGTGACTGAAAATAATACAAGTAAGTCACCACCCTATTTCTTTCCGTGGTGGTCTTGCACAGAAATGTTTGTAATGTGTAAACCCACAACCCTTGGCTCAGAAGGCAGAGGTCACTACCAATTGAGCCACCGAGCCAGTCAGTCAGTAAATGTTATTAGAGCATTCATATGTCCAGTAGTGGGCGTTTGCAGGCTGGTTTTGATGATACCATTTTTTTCGTGTTGTTAATTTTTTTTTTATAAGAGAGCTTTTAGGATGACCTCACTCCACCTGATGGTAAGCTGTCGTGAAGTCCAAAAGTTAGGTCGACAGGCATAATAGAACAAACCCATTGCGCCTGTCGCCCTCACCCTGAAGGCCCACTGAGATGCCGTTTCACGCCCCGCCTTAAGAACCCAGGATTGTACGAGGAAGCAAACACATGAGCTGGAAGGGCACTCCATGACTTAATGGCACGGGGCAGGAACGAGGAACTAAACCTCTAGGTGCGCGCCACCATCGTCTGGATGGTATGCGGATGACAACGCTGTCCAGCACGTGTTGTTCGGAAGTGGAAAGGAGAGGGCGGAACGAGTTGGAATAACTCTTCGGAGCATTCCCCATTCATGTGATCTGGGATGATTTTAGAAAACTTCAGGTTCATAGTTTGAAATGCCGCTACTGCAAGTTCGATGCTCGTTTTGTTTGTCCAAATTGCCACATTTTCGCGCCACCAATAAATTGGTCTTCGTTACTTCATTTATTATGAAGTTTTTCATTACTTCATCAAATTTTATTACAACTGTAGTTTATTTCCATTTCCGTATTAAAATAAGTTATTTGCGTTGCTGGTGAAAATACCGTTATTACGTCGTAGGGCAAATTATGAGTACGGTGAATAATTTGTATACCTGCAAGTCCTGCAACGTACACTTCTTTTAATCAACTCGCGTAATTTCTATACTATCGATGTGCCCGGATATTCAATGCTTTTTGACTAAAGCTTCGTTCGATTTTTAAATAATACTAGCTGCGAACGCGGTGTTACCCGCGGTTTCTCGTTACAATTTTTCGAATTTTTCTTACCGTAAGAACCATCCTTGCCAAATTGGTCCAGGTGTTATTGAGATATGCGCTTACCAACACATTTAGCGATTCATTTTTATATTATAGATGAAACTAAAATTGTTTTTGAATTCTGGTCAATCTTGAAATTCGATTATCCTGAAAATGGTTAACTTTTGCCCAGTGTATTCCATGGTCAAATTTGTCCGTATTGACCCATACTATCACCTCATGAAAGGATGCGCACTACTTACAAGTAACCCTGTAGATATTCATTATTCTACACAATACAGTTGATTAAAATTAATAGACATGTTTTAACGCGGTTTTATCACTATTCGCAATAAGCGATCCCTTCCAGTCAATCTTAGGGTTTAGATAAAGGGGTGAGGTGAGCTGTCAACTCATCATCATCATCAGCCTATTGCAGTCCACTGCTGGACATAGACCTCTCCAGTTGTTCGCCACTTAGGGCAAACGTCTGGAGGATATACCCATAATCGTGAGCTGTCAACTGTTAGCTATCAAATGATTCAGAAATGATAGATTAATGTAAATAATACATACATAAATAATACATGGAATCGAATTAATTATGTTGAGCCAGCAGCGTCCAAAATCATGCTATAACTACCTTGAGTTTAAATTAACTCATACAATTTGGGACCTAGAACTTTAACCTACTTATATTTTTTTATTAAGAAGGTATATTCCAAATTCGTTATAGTAATTCTTAATGTATTTGGCGGTATATAAATGCTTCTCTCAAGCCTATATCAACAATTTTGAGTCTGAGATTATTGATATTGTCATACCTACTGTAAATACTGCAAGGCAATCTGCTAGGTGATGGAAAGGCCACCGACCCTACATGGCGTCTTGATAGCTAATTATAATAAAGAACCAAATAGCCAATAGGTGGCCAGGAAACCTGCCTAAAACATAAAGAAGCTTTTTTGACTAACTTTGTGCCTAAAACGTGAAATCCATAAGGATCAGAGGAACTTCGTAGACGAAATCACAGTGTCCTCTTACTTTTCCCTCACAGTCATGAGGGATTTATAGATGCCTTCTAATTTCATAATCCGATAAGTATGTGCAGAGTCAATTACAAAGAATCTTTAGGCAGCACTTAACTTTCTATGCCTATTTAAATGCCTATGGATGTGCAAGGGCTAAAGAACTGCTACAGAAAAGCTGCTAGAATATTTTCTCAAACGAAATACGAAACTATTTTCTAGTCCAACCTGGGATCTCTCGGATGAGTCTACTAGGGTTACATCACGAATGTTTTATTTATAAAACGACATGAGAATCTAGAATACTTTAGCGCAGACGAGGGTTCTACTAGGGTTCTAGTACGAGCACCTCCTAGTCGAGTAAGGACCTACGGTAGAGGTAGGAAGGCGATCTTGAACGAAGAAAGGTTATCACCTTTCTTAATGCGTCACTTATTATGTACCTACTGGGGTCAAAATCGAAACAAATCATATCTTATTAATATAATATTCAGTTTACAACAAGGGTTATGCTAAGGTATTAAGATAGATGAAGCTACGGACCCCAAACTAGGGACACCCCTGTATCTTGGGGATCCTGGGCTCAAAGAAACATTTGTAATTGCTTTAAAAGATATGAGCTTAGAAATGTAATCTTTATAAAGCTCCCGAGACTGAACGTCTAATAATAACACGTGTGAATGAAAGAATAGTAATTAAATACAGGACAATGTACTCTTAACTTCGTCCCCAATTAATGCATTCAATTCGGGTTTATTCATCATATTCCTACATATTAAATATGTTTTGATATAATTAAAGTACATAAAATCACAATATTCGACATAATGTTTCATTTAGTGGAATTATTTTCATATTACTTCTTGTAAAGAATGATCTTTACCTTGTTAAATGTTGTAAGAATATACGATATCAACCTAAAACGTCCTATTTAACCAAACTGCGTTTTTCTTAGTTAAAAACTGTTGTAAATAAAATACATTATTCCTATTTTAACCGTACCTCAAATGGTAATTTAACCTAATCGTTCGTCATTCGCTTCCATACCCAATTTGCCTTACATTTTACAAGATGTCTTATTAAAATTCACAACAAATAATGCTGTTAGGTTATAGCTCGCCTCGGTGGACATAAATTAGATGTAAAAATAACCACAGTGGGCTTTACGACCTTGCCAACAACTCCGGTTGCCCAAGTTATTTCACAGATGGCGCTACACGACGCGAATCCAAGACCATTCCACATGGACATATTTTCAGCCGACGTCATATTATATACTTTTATTTATAGATCGCTGCAATGAAACCATAGTATTGATCTATATACATCGCTTTAAAACTGTATTCTTGTTTTTTTTTTGGTTTAACTTCAATTACAAGGTAACCACGTAGATGTTTATATAATAAGTAGTTTATTATATTATATGTTTTTAGGGTTTCGATGAATGTTATCTTATCATTTGTATTGTTGGTCTAGAGATAAATTGTTATGTAAGTATGTTGCTAGTAAATATGCGTAATTTGTGGTAATAAGTGTTTATTTCAATGACATAAATTATTTAGTTGCGTAGGAGTATTATGTTATGATCGTATATTAATATATTTTATTCAGTTCAATGTTTTGTGGCTGGTTTCTATTTATCATATTACATTCGTGATTGATTGGTAATTCGTGATTAAGATTGGTAATAATAACTTCCTTTTGCACATAATAATAATATGTACGTGAACGCATCTGCTGGTAATAGGCACTAAAACTATTATTAAATATCTATTAACTTATCTACCTTTGTACATATGCATAAAGTCTATCTACATAGCTACTCAGATTATTTAAAACGTAGGTATAAATGGTAAACTTAATCTTCCGAGATACGGCAAGATGCAATATCATTAAATCAAAGTGGACATAAAGTTAATTAACTCCTCGCATCCATAAACCTTCATCGAGAAAGGGAAAAAAAGAGACTGTTCAATAAAAATCTAACAACAAAAGCAACAACAAAATGGCGGATGCGAGTAAGCCGTGTAGCGTTTCTGAAAGCGTCTGTCTACAGGATGTTTCTGTCTCTCTCTGGCGTCGTAGCTACGGGCCAGTGCGAGGGGGACGGGTAGAGTACCCCGTGGGGCCTCGCGTCAAGGTGACGTACCCTTGTCGGACGCACACACGCGCGAAATGCGCGCGCGCAAGGTTTTGTTCAATTTGCGAAATCATTTTTTTTATTTGTCCAATTTACTTCGGATGTTTGACTTTAACGTGAACGTAAACTGAATGCGTTTTAGGTCGCAGTAGTGCTACGCTATTCATTGGGTACTTAACTAATATGCATGCATACGTACATTGATGTAAAGACAATTTACGTAAAGGACTATGTAGCTTTAAAGCTCTCTTACTAACTATGATCTGCAGAAGATTTGATATAACATCAATCTTAAAGTTTGTAGTACTTACATAAATCCAAACTATTTTCTTAACTATCACAAATTGTGATACTCCGAAAGTACATACTTTTGGTATCTGTAACTAGGTGCTAAGGACGTTGATAGTCAGGGAAATACCTAATGACTTGTAATTACTTATCAACTTTTTTAAAACAAATATACTTAATACTTTCATAGACTACAGTACCTATGTTTGTTCTCTTATTAGTTTATTAATCGATCACAAACAGTTTCAGTACGTAACTTCGATTATGTAATTCAGGTATTTAATTAATTATACGTCTTTAATGCGATAAGTCTATACTTTTTTGCTTTCAAGGTTCACAACACATATATTAGCTAGGAAAGGGATCATCACCGTATTGCTATGTGTTTTTCAGTAAGGAGTTTCATGCCAAAACTTGCTAACTTATACTTCCCAATTAGAATCAATATCTGATGTTGTATGAAGAAAGAGCTGAAGTGTTTCATATGTAGTAAGTTTCTGAAATGTTTTATTTGATTTGGCAACATTCTTCGCGCAACGTTCAGTTCGCTGTGAATTTATTGGAGTATTCACGATGGTATGGTACCAGCTCCTACCCCCAAAACGAAAACGATCGTTCAAACATGGGAGGGACAAATAGGAGGGATTTATGGTGCAAAAGTATGCGATCCGTTTAACGAACGATCGTTTTCGATTTTGGTGGTACGGGCCCTGATTCGGTCTGGGTAAGCGAGCGGATGCCATAATGGGAAATCGTTAGATAGGAAACAGGTGGTAGTATGGTACATTAAAACAAAATGCTATACGTGATAGTAATCTAAACTAATATTATAAAGAGGAAAGATTTGATTGTTTGTTTGTTTGATACGAATAGGCTCCGAAACTACTGGACCGATTTGAATAATTCTTTCACTGTCGGAAAGCTACACTATCTGCGCTGAACATAGGCTATATTATATAATTTTAAAAGTTAGGGATCCGTGCTAAAAGTTTAAAAATGTAACCGAAGGTGGGAAAAAATTACCAAAAATCTTTCAAACTGACGTGTATTGAAAACGTTACCATAGCAACCTAAACAACCCGAAGCGAAGCGAGGGCGGTTTGGCTAGTGTTTAATATTTACAGATTCATTTTCGTTTAATAAAATTATTAATGTCTATTTCCGTTACTTGGTACTATCGATCTAATACTGCATAGAGTCGAAATAGAGTTTGTCGAAATTGAGTAAAAGAGTCATTGATAGTTTAAAATTTTGCCCAACGTGTCCTTCAAAACGGTGATAAGTCGCAATAAAGGAAACATTAATAAAGATGGTCACATGTCCAGCAGTGGACCGATGTGGGCTGATGATGATTGATTAAGATACATTTGTAGGCTATACAATTATACAACCCGAAATATGTACATAAATAGACATTATAGAGTTTGTTAAGTACTGCTTATTGATTTTCTTTGAAACAACCTTCAGAGAGATGTATTTATATCGAAAAAGATAAATATGGCCACGATACTCCACGGCCTGATAGATAAAGTGTTTTAAACTAGTGGTTTATCAGGTGAACAATTTCTGAAGAGACCCGACGGGTCTTTTGGTGATATGCGACTCCAACCCGGGACTAACGTTCACGCTACTTACCTAAGATCGGATCAATGTATGTTATGGTTGATTAGTATCATAACGGAAAAATATTCGCTATAATCAATACGTATATAATAAATCTGTAGAGAGGTCAATTCTGTACATGAAACATTTTTTCAAAATAACTATCAGGGGGTGATTAGTGATCAATACTGGTGCCAAAAATGCATGCAGTAAAATTTTTGTCTGTATGTTAGTTATAGAAACAATAACTGCTCAACGGATTTTAACGAAACTTGGTTCAATTATTCTTCATACTCCTGCGCAGGTTAATTCATAAGTCGGGTGTTCTAGACACACTAAAGCATCCATTATTTAGCGTTCGACTTCGGTATTACGGCCTTTTAAAGGTCTGTCTCTCTGTTAATGTCACAATTACGTTAAATATATTGTTCAGGGCTAGATACAAATCGCATTGTATTGTGTCTGGAACACCCGCTGCTTCGACGTCTTACTTAGGGCAGCGACATGACGCCCCAAGGCGTTGTGTCCAAGGTCCGTGCTTCTGATTGATTAACGCGTAATACATAGTAAGGGCGGATATACAAGGAGTGTTGTGTTGGAGTATTTAAAGTGGCAAATACATAAAGATGTCTCTTCTCCGCCTCTGTCTCCAAAGTTTATTTTATATTGGCTCAGCATAGTGGCTAGCCTACTGATACAAAGCAGGAAAGGAAGCCCAAGCCGCTCTGTCAAAGGGCGAGAAAGCACGGTTTCCAGTCAGTTATCACAGCTATGCTGGCTTACAAGACGCTTCTTCCCGCTTCGTTTAAAGGATCTCATACTATAAGAAGGCGGAAACACATATTGTGCTGATAGAGGGTTCCATTATTTAATGGTAAGGCACAAGTAAGAGTTACCAAACTAGAAGTGGATCTAGGCGTCCGACATCAAAGTACGTCAATTGGGATGATGACTAAAAAATAATTTAATGTCCATCAGATAGATTAATGAAAAATATTGGATACGTATTTTTTATTTTGCCTCTTGTTCAAAAACTTACGAAGATACATTGATTTTAAATGTCACATGACGTCACGTTAGAGTACAAAATATACTCTAACGTGACGTAGTTAGCCCCCACTCCGTAACTTTAATGCGCTATATCTAAGTATTTTCTTGTTATTTCGACAAAACAAAAAATACGGGTCTTATATTTTTTTATTATCTAAGAGACGGACTAATTATTTTCTTCATTTTCATACCTTGTCATCATCCGTATTCTTCCGGTTTTGTGCCAGTTTCACCCTAGGGCAGGGCACGTTCAGCGCCTTCAGAACCTTGCCGACTTCGCTTGTCGCTTAAGGACTAAGTACTAAGTATTTATCCTCATCATCAACGTACCATTGCATGGAATTATACCACTAGCTTAGCGGTGAAGGAAAACATCGTGAGGAAACCTGCACATCCAGTTTAATTCTGAATGTGTAACCATGATCCAAATTTTGTTTGGTTCCCCTTTCTGAGGGTTACGAAGGTCAGATGGCAGTCGCTTCAACGTAATAACCAGACTCACTAAATCTAGGATCATGGTCAAAGCGGACCCTGGGCCTAGAGGCACAAACCGGGACAACGCTAAGAGGATGATGATCAACGTACCATTGCATCCTGTGACAAACATCTACTCTTTCATCATCATCAGTACACTGCTGGACATAGGCCTCCATCCAATGACAATTATAGTTATTTGGGACGATTTTCCTTAGTCACCACGCTTTGCAGGCGGGTTGGGGACCGCAGTAGGTTTAATTCTACCCGTTTCCTGATATTCTCTTAGTCTACTAAGTCGTAAAATCCATTGTAGGTAGGTATATCACCACAGATTACGATATCACTTATCACATACCATTTCAGGATCGAAGCAATAATGTTTTGCAATATTGACATTTAAACATAAGGGGACCTGTTTGTTCCTGGTAGACAAACGGAAATCACGAATTTGACCCAAAGTAAATCGAAATTTTATTGTGTAATATCGTCAGTTGATATTTACCAAAACTTACTTACTTAACTTACCAAACTTTTTTGTTCCGCGACGCACTTACAAAGTTCATCAAATGCGCCCTAACAATGTACCTAATATGATAATAGGTTACATAAACTTAAGTTCGTAAGTTAAAGTGACAAACTTTTGCAGCGTCCCTTCCCTACTCGTCGTTCATTGCGTCTCAGGGTACCGAGGCGTTCATTTCGGGGGAACCCCCTAGCATATTTGAAGAATGCCTTAGCCTTGCTAAAATACAAAATCTTACATTAAAAAGATGAATAACCTTAGACATGCCACGCTCGGCCACACAGCACCATCTAGTACCACACTAAGCCGAAACTTGTACTATGAGTACTAGACAACTGATAAACTTACTTGAAAGTATTTAATTTTTTTGTAAATTGAATTTTTTTTTTGTAAAGAAATACATATTATACATGCTAACACCCTTACCAATACAAACGACATGTTCATGCACACAAATGTTTGTACTGAGCGGGGATCGAATCCGCGTTCGCTACTACTGAGCCAAACTGGGCGTCAATTTGTTTGAAAATGGCCATTTTCCGCAACTCGATATCTTATCATCTATTTTGCGTACTAGGAGTCTCCTTTGATCACCTTTCGTTTTTTTTACATAGCACTTTAACTGCTTTGGGAGTCACAGGTGACCGACAGATATACGGATCAATCTCTTGTGTCTAGTTTCACGGCAGTCAAAGCTTCAAAATGTCCTTTAGTGCAAGATTTCCAATTATCATTTCCTTTGCAAAGGATCACGATTTTATTTATTTACCGTCGTATGCACATTGACGTCATCTCTCGACCCATTAATGTCTGCACGTGGAAATTGGGTCATGATAAAAAGCGTTGTCTTTTTTCTGGATATGGGACTTTTTACTTCATTAATCCTCCTTTTATGCTGATATTGTGGTTGAAATGAATGAAATATGCAAAAGTTTTAAATGAAAATTGACGGGATGTAACTATTGAGCTAACAAAAAAGAATGAAATTATTTATCTATACTTATAATAAATCTGTAGAGAGGTCAATTCTGTACATTAAATATATTTTCAAAATAACTATCAGGGGATGATTAGTGATCGATACTGATGCCAAAAATGCAATCAGTAAAATTTTTGTCTGTCTGTCTGTCTGTATGTTCGTTATAGAAACAAAAACTACTCAACGGATTTTAACGAAACTTGGTACAATTGTTTTTCATACTCCTGGGCAGGTTATAGGGTACTTTTCATCACGCTACTATTAATAGGAGCAGAGCAGTGAAGGGAAATGTTAAGAAAACGGGAGAAATTTTTTGAACGCGCATCTCTCAAAAACTACTGCATGAAATTGAATACGATTTTCACTAATGTATTACTAGAGGTCTAACTTAAAACTTAGGTATAGGTATAAGTATTTTATGGAAGTCCGTTATTTTTGAAACCCGATATCCAAGCGTGCGACTCCGCTGGCACAGCTAGTAGAAAATAAAACTACTTGACGGATTTTGACGAAACTTGGTACAATTACTCTTCATACTTCTGGGCGGGTTAAAATATACTTTTCATCACGCTACAATCAATAGGAGCAGAGCAGTGATAGGAAGTGTTGGGAAAACGGGAGAAATTTTATCTGTACTGAATTAAATGCGGTTTTCACTAATGTACTGGTAGAAGTCTAACTTAAAATTAGGTACCATTTTATGGATGTCCGTTATTTTTGAAACCCGATATCCACGCGTGCGACGCCGCCGGCACAACTAGTCAAGAATAATATCTAAGTAGTAACCAGAAAATAAAATGAATGGTCAGGAAAATAATAGATACGGAAGGTCACCTCAAAATAGAAGGCAAACCGTTTATATAGCTATACTCTGTGAGGTCTCGTTCAGCCCCCAATTGATCATATCGGCTCGACATCGGCCAACCCCTGACTAAAGCCTTTTAGGGCAAACATCTGGAGGATATAATATGTACCCATAATCGCCACTCTGGGCAGGCGGGTTGGCAATCGCAGGGTGTAGCTTCTTGCTCCGGTGACGCTGCTGCCCGTCATCGGCCTGTGGTACTTAACTGCGCCTTCAATTGTGATGGTTATATACCGCCACCAGTCGGTTGCCAGCGCTTCGTTTGTTATACGGCAGGATGCACCACGGGCAGGTGAGGTTGGCTTGGAGCGATATAGGCTGCTCGCCTATCCCTATCCATATAAATTATTGACCTCATAAATTTACGTTACTAATCAGCAAGATCAGACAAGGTCAAACTTTTCATGTTCAGATCGAAAACGAACGCTAGCTATCGTAATCTAATTTAAGTTGGTTACTTAAGTTAAGCTTCATCAAACTTTATTTTCATAATCTTCATAAACTTTCTTTTTGTAGGCAGAAACGAATAACACTTTTACGAGGAAACGCAGTTAGAACTTTGTTTATAAAAAAGTTACTTTTTCCTTCTAACGTTAATACCGCCTAAATTGTACAACTGGTGTTTACTATGTTTATATATAGGTCAATTATTTTGCTGTGCAATATAGAATATTTTCTACATATACGTTTATGAGTTACTTTGCTACTTTTGGGTCAATTTATTTACCTCCGCCCTCTCTGTTTTATTATTTAAAAATTAAACAAAAATAATCTTTTCATATAAATTAATGTTTTAACTCTACTTTTACACTTGAAATAGAGAAACATTGTTACCATTCGGTAAATGTAAGTTTAGTAACATACGTTTTTTATTCAGTTTTTGTAACAAGGTATTATAATTCTGTACCTATACGGGTAATAAAACTAACTATTAATTGGAATACTACAACAAAAACTTCGTATTATAAAGTTATTTTAATTTGATACCACAATATTCATCAATCAACCATGTTAAATGGCCATGTTGTGGAATCAATAAATACCAATTAATAGCATTTTACTTCATATTACAGAATTTTCTTGTTGTAAAGTATTCTCAGTTTACAGCAAATGGTCTGAAGACCATGAATGAAATATTAAATAATGTACCTAATTGTTCATTAAATAAAACTCACAAAGTCTTATTGTTGTGTTCTTACAGTCTACTCATATGTAGCCATAACCAGCTTAGTACAAAGTCAAATACTATAGCGTGTTTGCTAGGGTGGAGTCGAGTCCGTCTAGCAGTATTCAAATACTCTCTACGTATCCCCACAAAACAAGAAAATATTCGCATACAGGAGCCAAACTATCAATACGTTGATAAAATTTTAATAAACATTCCACTAATCAACGTAATAACACTTATTCAATTGAACAATTCAGTCAAAGATGCGTAATGTTCGCGGACTTTCCACCCCCGTCTTAAAATATCCGAGTCGCGTGCGCAATGCCCAGTGAAGCGATCAATCAATTGACTGCGGCCAGTTCGGTTTTCATCCACAATTCATGTGTTTTTGCGCTCGAAAGCCGTCCATTTTCACATCGCCAACGTTTTATCATTGCTCCTGACGTCACAGCAATCAACAAAGGCACGGGTAGTGGTCGCGAGGCGCTTGTGTTGCGACGTTGCCGCGCGGACGCAGGAATGCGGTCGCTGCGTTGCCAAGTCTCCTCTCAATATGTCAGCCGATAAACGCGGTGCATTGGGCGGCCCGGCCACCCGAATCCGCCATTTTGTTTTATGTACTCCGCTGTTCGAATTACATAGCGTTCTTTTTTCAAAATCTCTCCTTATGATAGGCTTGGATTCTTTTTTTTAGCAGTAACTAGGGCTTAATTGATATGTTTTCACTTGAATTTGTTTGCACATAATTGAGCATGGGCTCATTCTATTTTTAGCACGTATGAAAGGCAGTGAACAGTTTAGCGGGCCGAGTCACGTTTCGCTTTGCACGTGCAAAAACTAATGCGCAGCTGAATGCATTCTTTGTGGTTTTAGGGAAATTATACTGAATTAAGACTAATTGGAGAAGTAAAAAGTTCAAAGCTAAGTACATTCTAATAGACATGAAATGTTGTTTTTATATTTCGTATGCTAAGTATAACGATATTCATGTGAGTAATTTTCCTGCATAGGTAAGTGGATTAATATTGCACGATGAATACGGAGCGATACGTAGGTACGTTTTGAAACATAATTTGGTTTTCCCATCGGAATTTCGCAGTTGCGGTGCCTTGTTATGTGGTGGGGATTGTTGTTTATGAAATTACATCTAGCACTTTTACCGATTAACGTATACCTACATACTACAATAAGATACTTTTTGTACAGTTATATATTATAGAATATGCACCTTTAGGTTTATTTCACGAATATGCATTATTTAATCCATGTGTAGATAAGTATAAAGTATTTAATTGAATTACTATTTCATCTTCGTCAAATCGACATTGTTTCGATGTTATTTTGTGTTGTAACAGAAAGAAGGGATGATAAAGGAGTATTGTTCTTGTAATTATTTGCTTCCATTTGTTAATGTCATCTTAGGAATTTTTACCTAGTATAGCAATCGAGGCCTCCTTTAATTCCTTTCATACGTTCAGCAGTGGACGGACCAAGGCTGTTGATTGATTGATTGATTGATAGCAATCGAGAAGTTAAAGTTCTTAATAAACCTTTTTTAACTTTTGCCCCCATTATTATATGGGACATCATAGGCATAGCTAACAGTGTCCTGATAACTTAATTACGGTGGTATCTAAGCTGAACTAAATTTGGCTTGTATTTTGTTAATTTGATTGTAGCTGTAAGTATTAATAGGATTTAAACTAATTTGGACTAACAAGTTGACTTTTATTTTATTATTAGGTTAGCTCTTGTTTTAAATAAGAAAGTCTAAAATTAAGGTCCGCTTTAATGATTTTAGATGGTATGGAAATACGTACCATACGTATTACATAAAATACGGGCAATGTGCGTCTTTACAAGTGAATTAAATTGGATATTCCGATCACATTAAGGAAAATCAGAATAAGGGGTTGAAGTCGCACCAACTGGCTAGTTTATTTCAATAATCTAAGTCAAAATCATCATCGTCATCGTCCCGTAGACGTCCACTGCTGGACATAGGCCTCCCCCAATGACCTCCACATAGACCGGTCCTGAGCGGTCTGGCTCCAAAGGATCCCCGCTATATCTACCAGGTCGTCAGTCCATCTCGTAGGGGGCCGTCCCCTGCTGCGTCTTCCCTCTCGCGGTAGCCACTCGAGAACCTTTCGTACCCATCTATCGTCGGTTCTGCGAGCGATGTAGCCTAATATCTAATCTATTACTGAATAATCTAAGTACATAGTTAATTGAAATTGACATTTTTATTGAAATGTCTTCTATTCGGAACGTAGTTGCCTTGATCTAAAAAGGGAAAGAAAAAAGTGTGTCTACACAATGAGATATAAACAATCGGATCGGAAATGTCACGGCACGTTATCGCCGCTGCCGGCACAAGGCGACAGATGGCGTGCGTGGTAAATAAACTTGGTTTTTTAGCATTAGAAATTTGGTAAACTAAAAGAAGTCGTAGGGAATCTTTTTCTAGACGTGTTAGGAATGACAAAAATTGGACATGTATAATACGCCCACTTTATAAATCTATCCGCCCTTTCAATTCCATCTCCTGAATTCCTGATTGCCAACTGTCTCTTCTTATTTTGTTGGAGTTTTCTACATTTCTAAATTTATTAGTCTTAATATCTGAAGACTTTAATATTACCTCATACCTAAATTTTACCATGAGGTAAAATTTTACACCCCGAAAGTCTTCCACCAAGTTTTGCTCGAGCAGAATTCCATGACACCTATAAGATGCCCCCATTCTTCTAAAACGTGACATACGGTCATTCCATATGATATGATTAGAACAGCTAGCATTGCTAAATACCACTGGCCGATGACGGGCAGCAGCTTCAGCGAGGAGCTGCGCCCTGCTATCGCCTACCCGCCTGCCCAGCGTGGCGATTATGAGTAAAGCCTCCAGGAATTGGCCCAAAGTGGCGAACAACTGGAGAAGCTGATGAATCATGATGATCAATTTCCAATTTTATTCGCCACTTTGTTCCATCCTGGGCTTCTCTCATCCATCACAATACGCTTACCTATTACCGAATTATGGGCGTAATTTACACACACTAACTACACTTTTAACACTCGAAACAAGTGTTATGTGTATTAAATCTGGAGTACCTAGTATTAGCTATGGGTCGTCTGAATACCTTTGTCACTGCCCGAAACTTCGGTGATACACTTCGGAGTAAGCCTACTAGACCGAACAACGATCCTGGGCTTCTCGCATCCAGCACTTGCCAGCTATGTACATAAAACAACATTATTCGGACGACTTTATAGTCAACTTCAAGAGGTCGGAGGTGAAAGTAAGCTTAAGATATGCAAATCACTAAAGTCTTATCTCAAAATTGATGACTTTGAAATTAAGTAGCGTTAACGACGTAATTTGTATAAAATAGTGTTTAAACTTTTAGTCAGTTCGACACGTTATTTAAACGAGTTTTTCAGTCGGTTTTATTTGTCTTCACTTATTTGAAACGTTAACTGCACCATGGGGGTGACAGTCAAACAATACTTTATGGTTTAGGGGAGACCGGGTACAAAAATAACGGCGGGTCGAAAGTAACAAATGCTCTCTAGATTTATCCAATGGGCGAAAGGTCGCTTTGCCTCGTCCCGACTATCACCTGAAGACGTCTTCCGTGATAGTCAGGACACAGGACTTTCATCAGAAGGCGAAAAAGCGACCTTTCACCCATTGAATAAATCTAGAAAGCATTTTTTACTGTCGACCCGCCGTTACTTTTGTACTCGGTAACCCTAATTTTATTCTTAGGTATGTTTACCGTCTACCACGGGGACACAGAAAGTGGTGTGCTGTGCATGTTGTCAGCTAAACTCCCTGTTGCTCTCGCCAGAATAGTTCGGGATGCTCAGCACGACTCGACACGACTCCTCCAGTAACCAATATCATGCATATTTCATATAATAAGAAGTTCCCTAAGCGTTCAGGGGGTACTTGGACAATTTTAGGTCTCTGTTGGTGGGCAATTAACGTTTGGCATTTCCCAAATTGGCTCGTATTTGTGTTTTCTGGGGGATATATGTACGGTTGCACCCGTGTTTTGACTTCGGTCATATATCAGGATGAGTCTGTGTTGTGTATAGCAATACCTGCCTAAACAGCGCTGCATGTCGGTGTCAACTGAAAATGATTGATTTGATTACTTTTCCGTTGCCGCAGTAACTTAGGCTCACTTTAAATTGTAGACTGCTCAAGGATAAAGTTTGAAAAGTATATTTTCTCCTGTATGTATGTCCTCAAAATACTTCTCTTTTTTGCTTTTCATACGAGTAAAACATATATAGTATTCATCGACTACTAAATTTACTAATTAATTAATATTATTTTTAGTTCGGGTTTCGTAACATAGAATGTCCGTAAACGAGTAAGTCCTGACTGGAGCAAGACAAAATCACGTGCTCAACTAAAATCAAAAGAGAGAGAGAAAAGGCACGAAATCTAAGAGCGAATAGGCTAGTACTATGTCCGCAACATTTGCGTAATAAAGACCTTGGACTCTCATTATCTTTATCTAACAACGGGCCGGACGACGCCACAGCGCCCGTCTCGTCCCGATGCGATGGAACTTAATAGATATCTAACACGTGGCCTGTATCGTACAGTACAATATGTGTTTATTTAGGCGTATAAATAAAATGTTTTATTGATCAAGGAGTACGGGTTTGAGTAGGTTTCCAAAATTTCTGTCTTGTAACGTAAGAATACAAACTGCACAATTTCTCCCCGTGGGTGTCTTTAGATTCTTCTCGATCCTACGACTTAGGGACTTCATGACATTTTGGCTAATTCTACCTACCTGAATGGTGACCACCGCATACTCGGCGAAATACCCATGACCAAAACAATTCCGGTTGCGTTTTGGGATCAATCAGTGCATAGCCAGAATAATCCTAAGTGCAATCATATAGTGGTAGCAAATGGCCAGTGATTGATTGTTACTTGTCCGTTACCCCGGCGACTTGGACTCTAATTTTCCATCAGACGGAGAGAGCCTTCTGCGCTGTGCTACTAAAAAAACCCACAGCTCGAATTACCTTCAAGCTATCCGGTAGAATACGGTTCACTGCTTTGGACAAAAATTACTGACACCTCGGAGGTACATTTCGACAAATAAAAATCAGCAGTTTCTATTTGTTCACCTAGGAGTATCGAGACATGTACGTACATGCTTGTTAAACTTAAAACACCTTTTTTTCTGCTACAAGGCTTAAAACCTCTAATGAAACCACATAATGGGTCATCGCATCAAATATTACCTTAAATGGTTTTATTTCCACCTGCACAGATTTTTCTTCCAATCTTGAAACGAACCATATTGCTACAAGCGATTTTGAAGGAAACATTACTACGTATTCTATAGCAAATGTGCTTTCGTTGCCTATGTAAAGATTTTTTTTAAAGAAAGACATCAATGGTGCAGATTTATTAATGCCTTTCTTAAAAAAACTTTTACTTGTTAAACTAAAATTTGTCAACGTGAAGATGTTATATGCATATTTACAACATAAATAAAATAGGCGCATTTTCGTGTCCTTGGGACCTGCACGAAGACTTACTGAAACTTTTTCGAGCCCCGAATTATTATGCACAGCACGATTACTGCTGAAAATGTCTAGACAACGAAGTCACACTAAAGCAAAAATAAGCCTAAAAACAACAGGCCTATTTATCATTTTCGTTTATTCCTAATAGGAGTTGATTAAACGAATCGTGTTTTCTTAATTAGGTTTCTCCCTAACTGACTAAGACTCGCATGAGTAATCTTGATGAGTTCTTTGAATATCGTTAAACAATTACTCATTCAGTTTATCGTAACAGTGAAATATTCTTGCGCAATATCGAATTAAATGGCTTCTATTGTCCGAAAAGTATTGAGTAAATTATTTTACTATTTAGTTTTAAGCTTTTGTGTAATCTTGGTTAATTGATATACAAACGAAATAATTTTCATGTGGGTACAGATGCCAACCGTACAATGATTACAAATAAGTTAGTAAATTGAGCTTATATTTTTCGTGATTATGAAATATTTAAAATATTGCATTTTCTTTTCGACTATCCAAATTATTCTAACTCCAACTGGTTGGTACATTTAATGTATAAAAATAAAGATTTCTGTATCCGTCTACCGTATCAGTACGTCCTAACATAAGTGCATATAAAAACAAGTAGATATTGAACTGTCCCCATTACTTGTATTTACAAATAATTTTACATAGTGTGCACATAGTAGATCATATGCACCAATCTATTATTTTTATATTACTGTCGAAACTGTCACGATTTAAAAACGAATATAAATTTCACAAAGGAACTATAATATACTAGGAGAAATTAAAATCTCTCTTGTTAAAATGACGAGATCAGGTGACAAACATTTGATGTAGGTATTGTAATCAGATCTTTGTCACGTCTTACCCTTAATACTCGTACAAATAGGGCGAGATTCAATATTTCCTTTATATTGCGATCATTGGGTGAGATAATGCGCTCTCATTGGCTGTATGATAGAGAAAAGATAGACGGTTACAGTTAATAAATATACAGATAGACGGTTACAAATAATTGTAATAAATAATGGCAACCATTCATTTTATAACGCATGTAAATACCCGTAGCGGAAGGTAAGTAATTGCCGGTAACTTTTAGAACAATCTTAAAACTAATAACGCCTCAAAATTGATTCTACCAAAAAATAAAAAGCATCACCCACAAAAGCTTTTGCGCCGAGTGAGTCAAAGTGAGCTTTAATTGCATTACTTGCAACCACGCATGCCCTTTTAACCATAACCATGTTTTGTGCAGCAAGCCACCCTTCAAAATTTTATAACAGAGAGACAATCATCACCAAATATTTGGTATGACAATAAACTTTACTTAGGTATACCCTATAACTATGTAGATATGTAAAATACAAAACTTTATATTTATGTTTTTATTCCGACCATAATATTTTTTAGCTTTCGGGTTCTTCTGCAGCAAATGGGGATAATTATTTTTCCTCGCGGCTACACCATAGTGTGGGATATCAGTTGATAAATCTTTTAACATTATGAGGTTGTTAGACGATTTTTTGGTTTGGGCATCCGTTTGGGAGATATCTAACATTAAACCGCTCTCTTGTTAAAATAGCTTGGTTAAATCCAGCATCTAATGGATTCGTACTAAACTGTGCATGTACACTTTTATTGCAAAATTCGAACAATGTCTTTTTTATATTGTACACTGAAATACTGCATTGTTATTCCTGAAATATAATTTACGTAATAGAATATATTTCTAGTTTATTTTATATATATTTAGGTAATATCTTTCACCGGTGTCTCTTTAACACTCACCGCACATTCAATCGCTCTGCATGACCTAAAGGTTAACTGGGTAGAGAATGCTCCTAGCATTAAGTTCGCCTTTTGTACACATTTAGTGCAATAAAGTTTAATAAATAGTTAATATTACGAGTAGTGCGTATGGCTATTTTGACTATATGCAATAGCTTAGTAGATACGGTTTCTCAGTATTGTCATGCTACCTCGCCTTCAATTCAATGTAGAGTGGTAAAGTTTTACAAGAGCTTTCTATATAGGACCCTCCTCTGTACGGTTTGGATTTACGAAGTCTAATTATTTCTTCTCCTAGGTTGCGAACATCAATCAAATAACTATGTTTGAAATAAAATGACAATAAGCGATTCGCATACCAGTACCTTATAGTTAGCATTTGTGGTACAATTTAGTACAACTTTTTGATTTTTAAAGAATATATTGCCGATTAATATGTTACATTTATAAAAGAAAGGTAGATTGAATGACCTAGTTAATCTGTCCATTTCTGTAAGAAGTGTGCCTACAACCCTTGGTACAGGACGCAGGGGCCTGGCCGGATCTTCCTAAGGGCTATTTGGGGCCTGTAGCCTAGGCCTCTGAGGTTTGAGGAGGAAGTGAGGCCCCAGACCCGCTGTAGCCCAACTAAAGCAGAGTCTTAGGTAGGCCCCTAAGTAGTTTCAGGCGCAGGGGTCACTACCAAAGCCATCGAGCCAGACGTTAAATTAGTAATTAGTGTTATGTAAGCAGTGTTCGATACTGCACCCGATAGATGGCGCGAGGCGTAGCCAGGCCGAACCTCTCGCCCTGCGCAGGCTACGCACATAAATAGCATACCGTCGCGTTTACGTACAAACTCGCAATGTAGTTATGTAACTACGTAGTCGCACCTCGTAGACACACTAGAAAAGTATTTATTTGCCGCGTACATAAACTATTAGCTGAGTTTTTACATAGGTATGTACTAGTATTATGATTTCGACGCCTCGTTTTGTATAAGATTGCTTTGATGTTTACGAAGATATTATGATGCTCCGATTTCAGTAGATTCTTGCTATCCGTATTCATCTTAAACTTGGCAGTCCACAACTGTGCGCTTCTGTTGCAATTTTCTGTAATGCACAACTAAACTATAGATTGCTTTGTCGCCAGCGGTATTTCCGGACCGATACAGCCCTCAAACCTTTAAGAAAAGAGCGTACTTACCTCATTCTTAAAGGCCGTCAGCGCATCTATAACTCTTGAGGTTGCAGATGTAGGTAGATGAGCGTCGGTTAATATTTACCATCAGGTGACCCAATTTGGTCGTCTGCCCCCTACTTCATGACTAAAATGATATCCTCATGTCCAGTTCCCGAGTATGACTTCGGTCGCATTCCGCAATCGGTCAATGTATAACCAGAGAATCTTCAGACCAGCGGTGGCGACAGACAAGTGGATTGATTAGTTTCTTGTCCGTTGATGCTGCAAGCTGCAACATAGCCTCTTTCGCTTTCATCGGACGACGACAGGCCATGATGTGTTACTATAAAAACAAAAGACCTGTCTTAAATCATTTGGCAAACGTGATTTTAACTGCCACTTTCGTAAAAATATTTCGTAAAATAATAAAATATATAGAGATATAAAATATTGTTACAAAATATGATACGCACATCCTCGTATAAACGTGAAAGTTTGTATGGATGGATAAATTGATGCATGTTACTCTTTCACTCGAAGACTAGTGAACTATCAAATCAAAGGTTTTTGTTTGCGCACTATGACCATCTCCAGACCAATGTCCAATTGGTTATTTATAAGGAGATTTAAGGGTTATTTCCCGAAAAATATGAGCACTCGTGAATGTTTTAGTGGAAATTTATCTGAATTTAAAGTAGCAGTACTACAACAGCAGTAGAATTTATTTTCATGAACAAAATTCGTTTGTACAAAGTAGAGGCGTGAAACACCCGGCGCGTATAATATTTTGTTGTCGGTCTACATTGTAAAATGCTGTGCAGCTTGTTTGTTGCGCGGTGAATCAGTACATTGACGTGGAAATGTATGAACAGGCGGGTCATGTTTACAGATGTGAGATAGAGTAGAAAAGTACTGAAGAACGTATTTTTGAATAAATTGTGTGGTAATAATTTATTCACTAGGTTCAAAGTGTTGGATAAGGTGGTGTCTTTAGGAAACGTAGTGTGCTCCATCACGCCGCACCTTTAAATAGTAGCTAGTATGAGAATGTTGTAAGGGAGCGTCCTATTACTCTTTTCGCACTCAGCTGCCGTGGTGCATCCTACTGTATAACAAACGAGGCGCTGGCAACGATCGCCAACCGCCTGCCCAGCGTGGCAATTATGGTATATCCTCCAGACTGTTTGCTTTCCATCACGCGACTTGAGACCACTCGACACCTGCAGCTATGCTACTATTAAAAATATTATACGGTTTTCTACAAATATTTAGATTGACATTCATGTATTTCAATTAATTACTTACTTATTATAATCCCCATATAGGTTTACTAACCAGTTATGCATGACCTGTCATCTTGGATAACCTACATAGTGGGCGATTGCATTGAAGGGAAAGTATTCAGTGATACCATCAGACATTAGTTGCAAGCATCATGCATAACCATGCAATAAACCTATTCAAGTATGTAGTGATGTATTTATGTAAATATTGTACCCACATACTATGGTATACTTAACTAGAAAGTGCCAATTAAGATAGCTAAGCTATTACTTTTGGCTTTTCTCCAATGATCAGCAAGTGGAATTAGTTGTATAGCAACAAGTAGAGATGTCGTTGTATTAGATGGCAGGAGGATTGCGGGCATGGTAAGTATGGACGGAATGATGCTTAGATCGTTAATGTGAGCTATTGAGCAAAGGAATTGGAGAGAAGCACTGATAGAGGTCCATAAGGAATTCGCCCCCGATAGGGGCGGGCAAGGTTCGTAGGTTCTTCATTTTTTCAACATTCATAAAAAAGGGAGGTACTCAATTCGACTACATATTCCTTTTTAGGGTTCTGTAGCCAAAATGGCAAAACGGGGACCCATTATAGATTCCGTCATGTCTGTCTGTCCGTCGATGTCACAGCCAGTTTATTCCGATAACTATAAGAGCTAATTATTGAATTTAGTACGTAGATATATTCTGTTAACCGACATTAAGATTTTAAAGTAAAATCCGAAAAAAACCAAAATTTTTGGGGTTCCCCATACATGGAACTGAAACTCAAAAATTTTTTTTCATCAACCCATACGTGGGGGTACTATGGAGGTTAGGTATTTGAAATGATGTTGAGGTATCTTACATCATTTTTCTTCTCAGATGAATAGTTTGCGCCGAGAGGACTCTTCCAAAGTGGTAAATTGTCCCCCCCCCCCCCCCCGTATCTTCTAAATGTGGGCATTAAAAAACTGAAAAAAAATATGATGTGTATTACTATGTAAACTACTAACGAAATTTAGTTTGAATGAACTCTAGACAGTAGTTTTTTTATCTAAAAAATAATAAATCATATTACCTATATTTTTTCATTCAATCAGTGGTGACGGAACCCTACGTGCGCGAGGGTCCCGACTCGCACTTGGCGCGTGTTTTTTTTTGCTGTATGTTTGTTACTCCAGAATTGTGAACCTACTTCCAAGTTGGTCTCATTGTCACCATAAGTGATATTTTTGCTGTTATGTAACAAAATATTAGACGTTGAATAGTATATTTAAATAATAAATAAAAATAATAAAATCATTATTTCAGTACCATATGTACATCAACTGTTAAATTGATCGCATGTCCTTTTGAGTGTCGATCGGATGCACCTTTTTATTGAAGACAGAACTTGATTTAAACTAGAAGTGTGATTCAGATATTCTAAAGAGATAGACGGGGATCTGGCTTAGGAATGAAATCTATTACTTAGTCATGATCTAAAATTACTCAAATTATTAGCAGACCTGTCCGATAACGTTTTCGTGGATTTTATGAACGAAAATGTTATCTTTACGTATGGAGTCGTGAAGTATACAAACTAAAAGGTACAATAGTGATTTTAAATCCTTTTCCCGGAGTAGCTGAAAAACTATGCTTTACATTTAGAATAATGAAAAAAAGTTCGTATTGTATTTGAGAGAGATTACCAATATATTTACTGTATTGGGAACCATAAAAATAAAGTATGTAACTGTTTTTTTAGAGATCTAAGTAAAAGTAAATAATATACATACATGTAAGCTAACCGCCTAAAAAGCTATTTATAAATGCCAAGTCCGATGGTTCAATTACCCTTAAACCGGGAGTCTTTGGTTTTTATTTTGGTCCGGTTTTCCTCGTATATTGTACATATAGGGTAACCGTGACGCTAAAGAATCAAAGGACAGGCCTAATCTCTTCTCGTCATAAGAGTTTCATGAGTTTTTCGGCTTCTATGAGTGGTAGAGGTTAACTCGTTGGTGGTAGAGTTTAACTCGCCTGGCTGGTGACCCTCTAGTAACCTCGGCGTTCTGGGTAGCGTGGTGTAGCCAGAGTTATCTGACTAGCGAAGCAGTCGTCGTTTCGCCCCACAAGATATTCACCCCGCGCGTTCGAACTGCCACAGAGGCCCATATTGTATGTGTTCATTCGGGACCGAAATGTGGAACGAAACCAGGGGGGCGATTCGTTTCGAATGTGTTGGTTCAACCACAATACAGGACGAATTGGTAAAATTTTAAAGATTCCAGGTATTTATTTAAAGATTATGTAAGCTATTTGACCATGGTATGAATGAACACGTTAAAAATGCGATCTCGAATCTCTTGTGGGACGAACGATCGAAGACTCGTGGCAACTGACAAGTGATCGCTTGAATATTTGTCCGCTGTCGCAGCGACTTGGGCTTCTCATACGTTTTCGAGGCGAAGGGGGGGCACTTGATGTGCCCACACTAAAAAAACTATTTAACCGTCGTCCTTAGATACACGTACATATTATAAGTGCTTGTCTTATACCTCCAGTAGTCTTCATAAGCCAAACTGCATACAATCGAGACATTCAAGGCTTTTTGGAATTTGTAATTAAAACTCATTGTGTCCGTATCTTGGGATACCTGTCACGAGTATTGGTAGTGTACTCGAATTCTAGTTTAAATTAAAAAAAAAGTGGGGTATATATCAAGCTTAGATCACCTATCTTATGCTCGTTAAATTTTGTAAATAACTGCCCGACTAAGATTTCTTTAATGAAGGAAATGCTTTTAGTCTATTAAATATAACTTAAGTCCGTAACATTATCGTATTTCCAGAATTCACTACAGAAGAGTCGAAATTAAACTTTTGGTTGTAATGACACGGATATTTGTATCAGTACCTTATTTTGAATATGAGTAGGCCGCCCGCCCAAGCTTCTTTGATGTAGAGAGCTTTCAGTCCTCTTTGTGTACAGAGAGCCAACGTGATAATATCTCTTTTGGTTTATCTGCTAACCGCAGAGTTTTTTCTTATTCCACAAAGTAAAAAGTAACTTCCAATAAAATAGCATGACTAGACAAAAGGTTTATTAAAAACAGTTTGGAAATGTTACTTCCTGTAAACTCAGTAGCAAGTTTTTGGGTTCTTATGTATTGAAGAATATATTTAACCTCGTAAGGGCCCATGTTCTCATGTGATCAATTCCTATTGTTTCATCTATGTGTCTGGAAGTCTGGGTCTTACGACTTTAAATATTGACTAAGTATAAAAATATTGACTAAACGATGTATATTCAGAGAATAATGTAAGTGTAGAAAATCACTAATTATCAGCTACGATGTAACATAAGGTACTACTGGTCACAAATTTTATTATCAGATGAATAGGCAATTTCACGTGGTTTGAAAACGACGCCGACATTTCAATTTTGTAACCTGTATCCTCTAGTATGGTTTCTAGCCGGGGCTAGTAATTTTAACCTGGGAATTTATGGTCCTTAGCCGGTGGATAGGACAAGGCTTAATTTAAGATGTCATGAAATTGTTACGAGTACAAGGGGGAAAATATTCAGAAACAACAACCACTTAGTTATCCGTGAGCCACCCCCTAGCATCCGAAATACCTCACCCGTCGGGACCTACGCCTGGTCTCCGTGCGTGTCAGAATGCCGTCCCATTAGATTATGATAATGAAGATTCACAGGTGTTTCTGATGAGGTCTTCCTGAAACCTGTGTTTGCACACACCCTCTATAACTAAATAATGTACCAAGTCGCTTTAGGTTCTGTCTTTAGTGAGGTAACTATCTTTAAAACTACCCATGGATTTTAATGCGAATATGTTATTTTGGTAGAGATTCTATGCAAGATTTTTATGTGTATAATACCTATATGCATATAGTATTGACCCGTGCGGGAGCCGGAGCGGGTCGCTAGTTTTAATATAACCAAGGACTGCTCCTCTGCATAAGGAAACGTAACCAACGTCCGTAAAATACTGTCAGGTGTCGCCTATCTACATTGATAACAATATACACTTTATTCAAATCGATCTATAGTATGCGCCTATACATACCACTGCTTATTGCTCACCGCATTGAGCTATCATTTCGCTGGACGATATAGGTACTTTGCGCGTGTGTCAATGCAACCGTCCTCGCCGCAATGTTTATGAAACACTCTACATTACAAGTGTAACGTTGAATATCTTGTCAACCAGGTTCGTCGAAATGAGTCTGTATCAGTTTTAGAGGTACTTTTGTTCTTTAAACTAAAAAATATTACAAAACACCTACCAAATAATGCTTATATCTTATAAACACCTGACTAATTTTGATAAACATACTTAAGAGCTCGCTCGATTTAAAGACATTCAAAACAAAAAACGAAATTGAGATCACTCATTCGTTTGCCCCAGACAGACTAACATTCTTATAACCCATTTCTTTTAGCATCGGGTTCATAAAAATATCCCGTTACATTATCTTTGCAATCGCTTGAACTCTCTCGTCGAAACCCAAATGTACGACAAATCGGATGCAGGCCAAGTCTAGCCATGACAGGACCAGCCCAACCTTGTGTAATGTTACCCCAAGTGAGCCATATCCCTCTCAATAGTTTTCCCCTCCGATCGCAAATACGTTCATACTCATATTCTTGGATATATATAGTACATACTCTTTGGAAACACACATGCCTATAGGATTTTTCTGGTAATACACTGTATGTCTTGGTATAGAGAATAGAGAATAACAGCAATACACAAATGGTAAACACAACTATTGATACTGATTCTTTGTCGTTGCAAGAGTAAACACCTACCGAGTTTCCTGTCGGTTCCTGGATGAAGTAACAATCCACTGTAGAATCGCATCATATTGAGTTATATGTATAAAACTTGCTTTGCCCCGCGACTTCGTCCGCCTGAAAAGAGTTTCATACCCCTATATTATCCTCTTGGGTGTAGAATAAATCAAATCCTTTTCTTAGCGGATGGGATGCCTACGTCATAACATGCAGTAGACCTGCATAGCCAAATTTCAGCCCGATCGGTCCAGTAGCTTGGGCTGAGAGTGATAAATCTCTATGTCAGTCAGTCAGTCAATCCACTTAGGGTTTTATATATTTAGATATACATATATTTATATGAGTCTAGGGGGAGTCCTGAGCCTTGTCAGGGTGAGAGATGAACCATCTTTTACAATCAACTTTACCTTTTGCCTCTAACGATACATCGAGACGGTTATTATTATAGGACCTACCCATGGTATTGACAGTCATTAGAGTCTCGACATAGCGTTAGAGCAAAATTTCAGTTCATTCTTGTAGGTGGGTCATTCTCTCACCTGATAAGTCTCCCGGACTCCCCTTACCCTATACTCCTTTCTTACAAGCGTTTATTTAACATCATCATCACCCATACAGTCCACTGCTGGACATATGCATCTCAATTGTTCGCACCTAGGACTAACATCTGGAGGATGATCTACCCATAATGCCACGCAGGGCAGGCGGGCTGGCCTCATCATGAGCGTAGCTCTCGTTCCGGTGACCTGCTGCCCGTCATCGGCTGTCTGTAATACTTAGCTACCCCTAGCTAACCTTCTATCGTGAATGGTTCTATCCGCCCACCAGTCCGGTTTGGCCAGGAGCCTCGTTTGTTGTTCGGCAGGATGCACCACGGGCAGGTGAAGATGGCTTGAGTGAAAAGGTGATAGGTCGTACCCTTACATCCCAATTCCTTTATTTACATGCAACGGCACATTGTTCAGGTTGAATCTGATATGGAAAGCACCCGCCACTAAACTATATCCATTTCGAGCTGAAATTTTACATGCATGTGTATTGCGTGACAATGCTATATAATACTGACATGGAGATGATTTTTAACGCTGGAGCTAAAAGTGGCCAAAGGAACTCCACTATAAAACGACACACCCATCCAGTTTGGACAGTTTTGATTCATATTGCCGAGTGCTTGACCATAGTTACAATAAAGCTTTGTAAAACGTTTTATAGGAGTTCAGCTTAGGCATCTGTAACGTTTAAAATGTTTTTAACATAGACTGGGTTTTGAAGATTACTTTAATTTTCTCGTCACTAGGGACATTCCAACAAAATCCATCAAGCGACAAACTCATTAAGATCTTGGTACAGTAAGTAACATTAAGACCTTGTTAAATATTTGCCACAATTATATACCTAATCGTATTCATTCATTCACCGAACAACATAAAATGTCTATGACCTACAGTAAAGTTTGGGTCCGGGTCGCCTCGTGTCTCTAAGTCCCGGTGCTCTTAGTATATAATGCACTCCGACTCTAGATCCGAAACGAGACTTTCGAGACGACATTGAAATGGTTCCCTGGGTTCATTTAGGCGGGGCGTGAAACGGCATCTCAGTGGCATTCAGTGTGAGGACGACCGGCGCGGTTGGGTTTGTTCCTATTAGCCGGTCGCAATCACATTTGCCATTCACGACCGCTTACCATCAGGTGAGTGGGAGGTCCATCCATGAACGCTCTTGTTAAAAAAAATAATAAAAATGTACTATAAATTACATATTTTAATTAAATA